>JAVLVB010001163.1:1601415-1629198 GCA_032876305.1 Orestias chungarensis
TATATATATATATATATATATATATATATATATATATATATATATATATATATATATATATATATATATATATATATATATATACACATATATATAATGGACACAATCTTAACCCCATACAATACATGGAAAGAACTACAAAAACGATAATAAACACGTAAAATTGACCTGTAGAACCATTACAAAATAAAACCCCTTGAATTTCAGAATCAGGGTCATAGAAAAATAGATATCTAATTATTTATTGACATTTATGGTTGGATAACAAATACACACTAAAACTAAATGTCCAAACAAATAATTGAAAAGCTTAAAGGTATAGGAAAGGATGTTCAGCTCATTCGCATTTTCGCACCACTGCGCATGCGCCACTTTACCTCCGGTAACGCCCACTGATATCGGGAGCGCGCACGTCTTTTTTTCTCCACAACTTCGAACACGGTTTTTCTCTTGCAAGCTTCCATTTTCGCTACAGTACGGGGAGAACCTCTCTTCAATGGTGAATGATGCGTCTTGTCCGTCCCGTTTTATTTCCTAAACAACAATCTGCGCATGCGTGAATCAAACATGAGCGCGCGTTGTACGGGTCGGGTGGGTGGGGACATTAGTGAGATACGTCATCGCGTAAATTTTATTCACACATTGACAGCCAGTTATTTTTCACCATGTTATTGACTGGCTGTCATTTTCTATGGGATTTTCCATTGAGTTTTTTCTATTGAAAAGATCCTCTCCTATACCTTTAAGAAAGAGGGTTTTTCTTTTTTATGATGATATTACTTCTCTGACTTTCTACACAGTGGATACAAAAGAAACCAATGTAACATAATGAACAGAAAGCAGTATGTTGACCAACATTTAAAGCTTTCCTTTTTGACTTTTATTTTTTTTTCTTGCAAAAGACAAATAGTGTAGTTCTTATAATTTAAACGTAAAACACATTCTAGTGCAACTGCTGCATTAAAATATCAAAATATGTTGTTTCATGTTAACATGAGCTTACAAATACACTCACAGATTGAAATTTTTTACTTCATAATTTTGTCTTGCACACAACAAAATCTCATAAATGTTACACTGTCAAACTGTAACACACAACCTATATTTACAAAATCTTCTGCTTCCTTTCGACCATGTGCTAGCTTTGTCTTCTTAAAAGTGAGGGAACAACGTCAGTAGCACATGGAAAACTTGTTGTTTGAGTGTGGGCATCTGCTTGACATCAATACTTTACAGTAGAAGTTATCTAATATTTCAATGTTTATTTGATACTAGTTCGGTTAATAAACAAACCACCCCATGCTTTCAATATCAGCCCCAGCTTGTGAATCTGTTTTTTTCTGACAATTTTTTCTGACTACTGCTGTTTTCAGAGTGCTATAATTCTATATCTCCTTCATTTTTTTATTAATGTTTGTATGTTTCTGAAATTATTGGAAAGGTTAGGGAGTAGACACTTAAACCCTTGAATATGTGTTTCAAGTTTTGTCATCGAGAGTAACATTTTATATCCCAAATGGTTTGTTTTTTTTACTGCAGCAATTTAGGTGGCTAAAATAACCTAAATGATCAGGATGACTAAAGCTATTGTGTAAGACTAATAGGAGTAAGCTTGAGAGTGCTTCCAAGGTTCTTTGTATTCAGCTGCTACTACTAAAAAAATATATTCTTGTTTTTTTTTTTCCGGGGTAAAATATTTCCATACTGGTTGATTTCAATTACACATTACACATTACAATTTCATTACAGTTACACATATCAGTATAAATATGTGTGTAGTGACATAAAAAAATGCCTGACTCCTCTTTTATCTTTGTATGTCTCTGTAAAAAGTCCAAGAAAGAGCAAGAAATTGACTATACTTAAACACATTTGACAAGAAAATAAAGTATGCAAACCTCCAGAATTACCAGCTACTTTTGCATGTAAAGCCAGATGCCATTGTGTTTAAGTAAAATTAGGGTCAGATATTACCTTTCACCTTTCATGAGCAATTGAACACATATCACTAAGCAGGTGTCCAGAATATCAAGTCAAGTTAGCTGCCTTATATGCAAAAGTAAAAAGTAAAAAGTTAAAAAGTTAAAAAAATTTAAGCTGAAAATGATCATATCTGATGAACAATGCTACATATCCGCTTTGTCAATTAGAAAATGTGTCACTGATTTCCTAGTAGGAGAATTTACAGTGAATAAGTTGTTGTCACATTCCACATAAAATAAATCATAATTGGCGAAATTGGGAATACTGAACTGGAGAACAGAAAGCTGACTTAAATCTGACTTAAAAAAACTTAAAATGATTAATTTGTACCCTTTTCATAGCATTCTATATATTAACAAGATAAAAAAAGGGAGAATAGTGAGCAGTTGCTATATATATATATATATATATATATATATATATATATATATATATGTATATACTTGTATATACATATATATTGTATATACTTGTATATACAATTGGATTCTTTTTGCTGGTGCTGTAGAGTAACTTACCATCGGCTCCAAGGCATGTGTATAACAACAGATGTAAGAACAAACATTTTTTTACCTTCTCTGAGCTTCTGTTCTGCTTCCTTGGCCAGTTTAGTGCACACTGGGCCCCCTGTGAATACACCGTGTGATACCATTGACACAGATTATGGATTTTACCTGCTTAAAAATATGCTATGTGGGAGTGTGGAAATGTCAGGGAAGGCACCCAGGCTCTGAGATTTACTGGGAATTTATAGATCACCAAATGCTGCTCTCTAAGGAGAAAAAGAGGAGGAGGAGGGAGAAAGTCCATGCGGAAGCCTTGTCAGAATTCAACTACTGTTTTCCATTTCGCCCTGAGCAAGAACTCATGTCTGGCAAATTTGCATATACATGTATTTGCACAGATCCAATCAAAGCTCAAGGTGCCGACACAATTCCAAGATTCAAAGCGGAATACCAACCAGTGTTTCAGCTGTAACTAATACCCACAGCCTGGGGAAGTGGAAGAAATGGTGCATTATCTTTGAAACAGATAACATGTAAATCACAGAGGAGAAAAACTGGCAGAGAGGTCAGGTCACTTGTTCTCGTTACAGATGGAGTATGTCAAGCAAGTGGAAAATATTAAGGATGGACAAGCAATGCTGTCATGTACTTATCAGTTCAACAGTGCATCTAGCTATTACACATAGTGGTGAGTAATTAATTATTTATAGAAAGCATCACGTTCCCTTACAGTATGCAGCCGGCCTGAAAACGAGATTATAATACGTTTTCATGGTAGATATGTTGCCAATTTGGGATCAAATCAAGTCTACTTGGTAAATCCTATGGCTTTATTGAGATAAGAGCTTGTTTTTTACATGAATATTTCTTCCAGTGAGTCTTTGCACAGAAAATCCCGAACCCATGTGCGGCTTATTTTACAATCTTCTGCTGATGCCTCTGCAGCTTGGCCAGTAAAACGAAAATGTGTTACTTGTAAAAATAATATAAAATCAAAGTACGATGATTTTCAAAGCGTATTTTCTTCTACTAGAAGTACAGTTAATGAAAGCAAAGGAAAGAAAATGTGTGGGGGGGTGAGCGAAAGAATATATTAAGTCCTGAATGGAGAGACGGAAAAAAAATATTCCCCACTCACAGCATTCAGAATGTGTTATTAGGGAATGATTTCAACAGGCTCTTAGTAGCTCTCATTAGATGGTGTATCAAACCAGAACAAAAGTCACTTCTCCTAACTATGTGGGGGAAGTGGATTGGAAAATTAAATGCGAAGAGGAAAGTGAGGGAGCAGTCTCTGCTACGCTCTTGTCACCGTGGCCCTGCTCCCACTAACAAGTCCGCTCAGTCGACTCGCACCAAAAGTCATTCACATGGTCTTTAATTTCACTTCATTGATTGGAATTTAAAGCCTCAGTATATAGCGAGGAAGACATTAAGATTATCTAGTCGCTAAACCGTGAGCTGAGCATTTGTTTTTAAATTGTGGTATAATACAGCTGAAGTCTCGTCTTTTGAGTTTGCAGCCTTGAAAGTTCAGAAAGTTCCCTACTCTGAGACAGCACACCCACCAACTGCAGCGCGTTTCATGAATCCCTGCAGTTTTTTTTTAAGTGGTATATATTTATATACAGTACAACATGCCATAGATGAATAAGAGTAACATTTCATTAATCTTGACGTGATGTTGCCGCTTGATGCCAGATGCTAGGGACACAAGCTGTCGAAACAATAGACAAGCTTTTCAGTACTTACTCTCCCCTTCCTTCCTTTCCTTTTGTTTGCCCAGCCAAAGACACAAAAATTGCATTACATCTGTCAGCAAAATATGATTTACATAAACATCAAACTATTGTGTTGAATATCTGTCAGACAAAGTTTAGAAAAAAGTAACAGTATTAGCATTTCAAGGTTGCATTTACACCATGCTCTTATCTGTTTTGCATATACTATTTTTGTGTGTTCCTGATTTGCAGCTTCACCATTGGTTGTTTTTCCGTCCAAAGCTGAAAAGTTGCAGTTTATGGATGAAATCATTCGCTTTTAAATATGAACAACAGCAGCATTAGTTTCCAAATGCTACTATGGGAGTTGTTTTTTTTCAAAAACATTCAAGTAATATGCTGTCCAGCAAGTTGATGAAAAAACACTGGGGAAAAGACAAATAAACAGCATTTCCATCTACTCATGTAATCACATCGTCAAGTGGAAATTACAGTTCGGACGAGAGCTTGGCCATTTAAGAATCGTTTTCAACACTGACTGTATATCAGTTATGTCTGACAGGTTTTGTGTGAAAAACTACGACACATGCGGCTATTCGAATACCGTCTGATAGTCTTCTGTTTTGTCCATTTTAGTATAAGCTCTAGATGATTTTCTCTTGACGTGTGCAGCGGAAGATGCATGTGCTGGGTATTTTCATTTATTGAGGTGCAAAAGTGCCACTTCCGAAGCTATTTGCATGATATCTTGTTATTGGCAGCCAGGGTGAATTACTGACATTAAATTATAGTTATGTAGACTGAAATAATGGACCGCTTTAATGGATTTAGTTTTTTGCTTCATTTTCCACATGAAATCAGAGTTGCAGGAGTAGTTGGCCTGTAAACAATAATTAGTGCTTGTTTAGGTCGACTCCTTGATTTAGTTCCATATTACTTTGTCATTTTTCTTCTGCTTGTCATATACTAAAACAAACTCAAACATAAATATACTGTTGAAACTACATTTTGATACATAATGAACAAAAAAAGCACATAACCAGTTAAATTACTGGAAACTGTTCCTTTTTTTTGGTCAGTAAGGATTACTCAAATGAATTATATTTGATAATAAATTGAAAAAAAATGAACAAAGTTAGTTTTATTAGTTCTTATATAACTTTCTCTAAACTGAAAATGTTTATACATTCCCCAGTTCACAGTTAGTATTAGGTTTTGCAGTCCATTGTGACTGTTTTGTTATCCTTCCAAAAGCTTCTCACAATGGCACAACTTTTTGCAAACACTGTTTCAGTTCTGCCTATTAATCTGCTTTGGGACTTAAATCCTAACTTGAGCACATTCTGAATAACTAACATTGTACCTTTAGGTTAAGTTTAGTTTTGAATGGCCTAAGATTTAACTTTCGGAATGTGGTATTGAGATCTTTGCACTTACCACTCGTACACCCACATAAAACAACCCTTCCACCCTGTACTTAAAAATATGGATGGTGAACTCAAGCTTACTGGATTCTTTCTTTTTACTTTAAATGCAACATTGGTCAATATGCCAAAACATTTTTTTGTTAAGTTTATATAGGTTATGAAGCTTCTCTCAAAGTTCTCTTTCTTTTGAAGTGTGGTTTCTTCCAGGTAGAATGACCTTTCAGTGCATGTCTCCCTGTAGATAATAAGAACAGTATCTATATAGGTGTTTTGGTTTTATTTTGTGGTTGCCTCCAAACAGAAATACAATTATCTTTCTCTATTTTGACATTGATTTTATTTTAAGACAGTGAGAAAAATATATTTTTTCTAGATACAGAGTATATAAACATAAACAAAAATGTTGTTGCTATATTGTTTAATCCTACATGCACAGAAAGATCAAAAGCTATCCAACTAATATTGAGTCATTGTCACTGAAAGCAAGCCAAAAAGACTGTAGAGCTTGCTCAGCACACAAGTAAACACTAAGACCTCTGCTGACTTCTTGATGGATATACAATATGTGTCCTTTTCAACTTGTACATTAAACTTTGTATTTGAGGTACTGTATATGCCAATTTTGGAAGTCTGCTGTTTTACTCTGCTGGGCAGTACAGATCGATACTCTATGAATTTTTAAAATCATCTTCGCTTTGACTGTAGCCTGTAACCTTCACAGGTACTCTTAATTATGCATTCAGTCTTCTCTAAAGCTATGAACTTAATTTGAACTGCCTAACATCTCTTCAAAAGTTTGTGCAAAATGATTCTTTTCATTCCCAATATATAAAATATAGGTATTGTAGGTAAAAGACAAATACATTCTATATTTTTTGGGAAATTTGTGTCTACTGTTTTGGCTTCATGTTACCTGTGGATACCTTGCAAGAATTGAGAGAGATTGTTTTTACACATCAGTTCTGCATTGTAGTTAACAGGTATTATGGAAATGACGAATCTCTGCAACTGGCTTTTTTATTGCTAGTGGAAAAGTGACAAACCCGGGTTTGTTTATTTGTTGCCCTCTACGAACTAGAAGCATATGGTGAGGATGAATACACTGCAGATTTACAATCAAAAGAGTTTAACAACTGGGTGGTATTTCAAAAAAAGGATTTAGGCTCTACTCTTCTGCTGAATCCTTTTGATTGGTGATCACTTCAGATGACTAATAAATAAAGTTCGGGTGGTGGTACACTTTATAGACACTGGCATGTATGTGATGTATTTTAGACCAAGTTGGACTTACACAGACTATATAATTGCCTAATTTACATTTTGTGGATGTGTTCAATTTTGTTCTATTTAAAGTTGACATCATCAGCAAGTTTTGAATTGGCTCAGTTTCCAATTGGAAATGTCTTGTGCAAGATGAGATATTATAAAATATAATTTTTTTTTTACTGTATTCATGTTGCTGCTTTTAATTTAGAATCAAAACCTTAACATATGTCTACCAAAAATTGTTTAATTCAAAGTTTTATTGCCTTCAAGGAAAACAGAAGTATGTCTTTTAACAGAACATCTTTCACTGAGAGTACGTTGCAATTTTAGGTTTCACTGTTTTAGCATTTCGCAATAAAGACCAATAGAAGGAAACTGTGTCTACACTTCTGTAAAAGTGTAATCCGATAAATTATTTCAAAGTTATATTTGCTCAAATGTAAGTAAGATAGTAGTATGTTTAAACCCATTGGGAAATACATTAATATAAAAATATTATGAATACATGCATTAGAAAAAAATTAGAAACATGGAGTGCATTTGAATTTAAAAGCATTAAAAAGTCACACTGGAAAATTAATTTTCCTTACTAACTGTATATCCTGCTCAAGTAATATTTGGCAATTTATCTTGGGCAGTCAAGCTGTGTAAAAGTTTCGTTTCACAAGTAAGTTGTTTGCTACTTAATCTAATGTCATATATTCCGACCTAGTCTCCCAGCAGGTAAAATAGTTTTCTGCTAGATTAATTATTTTGCTTTGTCTTAAGCATGGTTATTTATGAACACACTTGAGCGTTCATCACACTGTAAGCTAGATATCAATGCAGGTTTTTAATCTCTTGTATTTTAGCTTTAAGCTACAGAAGCATTTTGCTTTTTTGTTAAATTCAGGTCTGCGCTAACACAATTTTTGTAAGGAGCATTATTAGGAGTTATCTTGGAGGAAAAGGCTGTTGCTCTAGCAAAATAAATATTTAATAAAACCAGACAAAAGTCCACTCTATCTCTTTACAAAATGAAATGTTTATGATACAAGCAAGGAGGAAAAGTTTCAACATTAAATTAAATTATCTCACATAGTCTTCAGAATGTTGAACAAAGTGTCTTTCAACAGCATTGCTGCAAAATAAGGGCAAGCTAGAATTTTTAAGTCAACCTGTATTTTGTTCTGTATAAAATAGCAGGACAGCCTCTGTTTGTTTGTTTTTTTCAACATTATTATTATTATTTATTCTGAGCCTCGTTCAACTGTTGTCTTCTTCTAGCTTTCCTTCTCCCCTGACATATGTCTCTCACTACCCGACCGACGAGCCAGTTTAATCCACATCCATACCCAATACCAATTCTTTATCAATCAGCATTATATATATATATATATATATATATATATATATATATATATATATATATATATACACTATATGTATATAGGTAAATATACACAGGTAGAGTCTGTGGGTGTATAAACGCATGCCAAGAAGCCTCCTGGGTTTTCTTTCCTTTCTTTTATTCCAGAATCCAAACAACTTTATACAAAGTTGTATCCGAAATCCAACGATGTTCCATAATGTAACAAAAAATTTAAAAGTATTCATTAACAACAAAAACCTGAATTGAGGCTGCGTGGTCAAAAAAGCTTTTTCTCCCACACCTGTCCAACATCACCACTGACTCACTCCCCTGCCCTCTTGATGACTTACCTAAACAACTTACCGTGATGTTAAGAATTACTACATAATTAATGATTAAACAACTCCCAAATAAACAAAAATAAAACATGCAAAAATATAACATGATGGAGTGATCACAATTAAATGCAAAAAAGGTAACTGAGGCATAAATACATTAAATGGCTACAACATTTCAGGACCATAATTATTGTTTACAACTATTATGAATTAATTAAGTGTAGCCTTAACAATAGCTATTCAAAGCTAATTTAAGTGTTTAGTTTGTTTATGCATTTGTTTTTACATGCCACAATAGTCTTATCTTCATTTTTGCTCTGAAGAATAACTTAACCTATAAAAAAGGATCCATACAAATGCATTGTGTGCAAAGCTATCTGCATTATGAGATAATGTATTGCATATGTAAGTGTTTTCAGTGTTGCGCTTTATGGATTGAATTGTTGGTGTATGTGTTAAGCCAGGGCTCCCAAACTCTGATCCTTCCTAACTGCTTACACAATATGCAACTTTTTGTGACCGCTCTGGTTACAGAGTGGGCATGTGGTATTCAGAAGCAACGTCCAAGGGTTGATAACATGTTGTTCTGCCGCCATGTCCGACCTTCTGACGCATGTAACGTAATATGAGCATTGAAACGTGGTTGGACTTTGGTAGAATTACTGGATGTTTAGTCTCCTCAGGGACTGGAGACCAGTGCAGCCTGCCACCAAGTCTTGAAATACCATCCACGACCTGAGGATCAAGTTTAAACTAGCAACTTGTTTTTTTTAAAGCACCTGCTTGAAGGGCTACAAGTTCTTCTGAACACACCTGCTTTAGCACAAAGCAGAAAATTGCCTTTTCTGCGTTATTCAGATCCCTCAGTGAGATTTTAAAGTGTCTGGTTTCAACTTTGTCTTTGACTTTTTACTTTGACCCCAAGTGGTTTTGTTAGTTTTCCCCCATAGAAGAAGTAAATCTTTTAGCTTCAAGATCCAGGCCAATGCTCTTTTGAGGTCTGTCCTCTGTATCGAGCACTGTAACACAAACATGGATTCCACCTCTCAGTTGTAGGTCGTCGTCTCCGCTACCATTTTGATTATGCTGTTATTTTCTTGCCAATTTATGTGTGGTTTTGACAGAAATTGTGGGAAAGACAACCGCTTTTATCCAACGTGATGGAGCATCTGCATCTGGGTTACTGCTTCAACTTTGACAGCTCTTGGATGATGCCAATCCTGTTTGCCACATATTTTTTAAACCTTTTATTCTTGTTGGCTATGTACTGGAGAACTGTAATGCTGTCTGACGAGAAGACAGACCGAAATTCATGTCCAGCTCCGTTTTCAGCATCTTATCCATTCGAACCGCCAAAACTGCAGCTGCAAGCTTCAGCCTGGGTATGGTGGTTTGCTTTACTAATGACACTCTGGCCTTTCCCATTACAAAGGCAACACTCACTTCTTGGTTGGTGTTTAACAGTCGGAGGTAAGAAACCCAACCGCAACCTGCCTCATTGGCATCACAGAAGTAATGCACCGGAGCTGCTGCCACTTCACCAAAATCTTTTGAAGTGAAACACCTGCAGATGCTGAAAGCTCTCAAAAGCATAACTCATCCAACCACCTGTACCATCTCTGAGCCATGTTCTGAGGGATTTCCTCATCTTATCCCAGCTTGGTTCTGCACAGGTCTTGCAGAATTTGTTTTTCTGGCAGGATTACTGGTGCCAGAATTCCAAGGGATCATACATTGAACCAACAACTGACAGAATGACGCGTCGGGTAACTGTGCAAGGTCTTACTTCAACGTGAACGTATCTTGCTGTGCATCCCACTGAGCTCCAAGGGCCCTCTCAATAGGGAGCTGGTCTCTGTCAAAGCCAAGTTTTTTTACCTCTTTAGCTCTCCGCTCATCAGGGATGACAGCCAGCATTATGCGATTATTGCTCACCTACTTTTAGAGTTTAAATCCACCTCCGGCGCACAGGTCTGTTGGCTGCTGATGCAGACGTATTGCTGTGTTGATTTTAAACATCCATCCACGTAGAAATTGTGACGCACCATGTTTACAACGTCAGCTGGGAAATTGTGCTGATTGTTGTCGGCCATTTTAGCCAACGTGAACATGGCACAGCTTGGGGATCCAATTCATTTTTTGGCACAATCTTTGCATAGTTCTTAGCAAAAACATAGCAAAAACATCCTTCATCTTAATACTCACTGAAGAATTTGTCATTCTTCTGGAACTTTTTCTTAAGATGATGTGCTCTTTGCTGGGCCACAGCTTTATTGTATTGAAGCCTCACATCAGCCTTATGAAAGGGCAGCATCAGGCTGTAATGTTCATTCTCCAGTACAGCAGAGCCTGAAACTATTTTTGGAAACTCAAGGTCTTCAACAGACATTTGCTTTTTGTGTTCATAGAGTTGCTCAATAAAGTCTTGGTTGTACTGTTGGACCAGCAGCTCTTTAATTGATATTCAGTTGCACTGCAGAGACCCGTTATTCTCATCATCATATATCATTATATATATATATATATATATATATATATATATATATATATATATATATATATATATATATATATAAATTACAGTGCACAGCCATTACAAAATGCTTTTATGCAATTAATTCGTTATTTATATCCAGAGATTAGAAAAACACACTGATAAATAATGAGATTTAGTTTTGTAAAACTAGAAGGTTCTTCTCCTGGCTGTGTCTTATGTGATTATGTGATATTCTGTGCCCATGTGTTAGGAAACCAAGTCAGTTAAAATCACATGAGAACAAAAAAATGGCATTCAGTATTTTAACAGTGAACTAAAATGCCAAGCAGAATGTTCCAGTCTAATCAAAGACAAATTGATAAAATCTTCTTACCAAAGGAGTGAAGAGCTGGTGAGAATATTTCACAGTGGATTCATTAGGTGGAAACCACACAGAGAATACAGCTGGGCTCAAAGAATCAGGGACAAGTAGAAAGAGGAACAGGGTTCATGTGTAAGCCTGGTGATTTAGTTATTTTATTTTGGAAAAAGAGTGTTATAAAATAGGTTATGTATTAACCTATTTCATAAATTTAGAATTACTCCCTTACGTTTAGAAAGGTAAAACAGAGAGGTAGCTACTCTCCGCCAATGTCCAAAGAGTGTCTCTCTCAGTTATGTATGTTAGAGAAACATCATATTTCTAATGAGTAGGAGACATTTTAGATTCAAAGAGGTCTAAGAGACAGAGAGGATGCCTACAACTTTAAATGACCTAACAAGAGAGCGCACTGAATCAACAGAAGCAGCATAATCCCCTTCAGCAATACTATGGAGTAAGATTGCTGTCGAAAAGGTGTATGCACAACTCTAACAGTTGTGTTCGTCTTTATGTCCGTTAAGTTCTTGTGCCCAAAACATGTTTTTATGTGAGTATGAATCTAAAAAGCTGAGTGCAAAGTCTTGTGAATACAACTCTAATTTCTACAACTACGAATTCTTATTTCTCTGCGGACACGAATTCAACTTTGTAGGTACAAGTAAAAAAATTTTATGATGACGTCACAGGGCGGCATAATCGATCTGCGATCTCATCAAGCACAGAACACTCCAAATTTAAAGATGACAGGAGACAGTAGACCAGTTGGAGCCTCAGGTGAAGCATCAAAGGTAAGATCAATACATATCTATATATAAACAAGTGGTTGCGCCACCCGGTCCACTGTCTTCCGCTATCTTTAAATTTGGACCGGGCTGTGTTTGATGTGATTGTGGCGCTATTGTATAATTTTTTTACTCGTACGCACAAAGTTGAATTCGTATCCACAGAGAAAGGAAGAGTTCATAGTGTTAAAATTTAGAGTTGTATTCATAAGACTTTGCACTCACAGCTTTTAGATTCCTACTAACAGACTCACAAATATTTCAGCTGAATTTGGGGTACAAGAACTTAATGGACATATGAATAAGAATATGAATATTAGAGTTATGCATACACACAAAGACTAACAAAAGTACGTCTTCATTATGATGAGGAATGAAAATTTTATATGGTCATAAAAATATACTTTAAACTCTTGTAAATATGGTGCATTTTTTCATTCAGTGTCGTAATATAAAAGTATGTAGCTTGAAATTAAAGCTGCAAGACAATGAGGCATGTCGCACCAATATTTGTGTCCATTCTCATTTTATAAGGGATCAAGTAAAACCAGATTCAATGAAGTGGAGTCATTCAAGTCTTGCCAAAACTTTGATTTAATACTCCACTTTGACATGATTGGATATTAAATATCAATTTATAGCTTAATAAACTCTGTCTGGCTTTTCTTTGTAAAGAAAAACATTACATTCAGCATGATTCTGCCACCCTTATGCTTTACATTGGCACTTTTATGTTTAGGATGTTATATGTCTGACACTCATACTGATGGACATTTAGACCAATTTTAGCTTTGTCTGATTGTCACAATCTAAAACGTGTTTGCTGAGTTTATTATATGCTGTGTAAAATTTAGAAACAGGGAATTAATTTGGCTTTCTTTTAATATTTCATCGATAGGCCATCCAATCATCTGGACAGTGCACAATTAATACTTTTCCTGTCACGGGATTATCCCACCTGCAAATGAAAATTCTGCATCTCCTCCTAAATTAAGTAAAGTTTTAATAATACTATTCAGTATCCTTTAAATGCAAATGGTTGCACTAGAATGCACTCGGAAGTAAAAAGTAATCAGGGATGAATAAATATGTACACTTTTTATTCTTTTACACAACTTTGTTTTGATCAACCACTGACAATCCAACAAACAATTATTAAATTTATGGTTGTTAAAAAGTTAAATCTTCTGAAGCAAATTACTTAAAATAGTTTATTTTATGTGTTCATATTCTTTTTATATTCGGATTTCCTTTTTCTTTTTTTTAAATCTCTGTCATTTAAATAAAACCACCAAATTACTATTATTTCAATCAAACCTTTTGGTAATTGTACTATACAATGGAATACAGACATAATTGCCATGGTGTTCTACCTGCAATTTAATGTTCATAGTATTTATAAAAAAATGCTACAAATAAGCAAAAATATGAGCCAAGATAAGTCAGAATTCTTGCAAGTTTTATTGGCAAGGAAAGGTAATACAAGTTGGGAAGGTTTGGACGGTAATCCTTCTGGATTCAGTGAATCTACATTGGCAAAAGGACAATAGTAATGATATTCACCTAATCTCCACTGACAGATTCAGGACATGCTTTTCATTAACACAAAAGTGGATAAGAGAGCCATAAGCACTGTTTCAGAGTTTACTTAAATCCTTTGAAGCTAACTGAGATCCCCATTCTGGTGTCACCTGTCTCTGTCTGGACCGGTTTAAGCCGGAGCAGGTACGGTATTTGCGGAGCTCTTTGACAAGGTTCCGCTTTTTGTATGGTATTTTCATAAAGGCTCCGTCTACAAGTCTTGCATAGACAAAGTTAATTTTGCATAACAAACATCCACAATGTGCAGTCAATAAAGAAAACTGTACATGTAGGGCCCCATCTTGTGTTTTTTTTAATACATTGTGAATGAGAAAACAATCTTTTACCACTTTTTTTCCAGTGATGCCTTTATGTGTTATTGTCACACTTTTTCAGCATAGTCGTAAAATCCTGAAAATATTTTTTTCTCCCTGAAAAAAAGCATCATAAAGTAACACTAGTTATTTAGTTTTTTTTTGTTTTTTTTTACAGGTTACAAAAAAGACATTTGATTTCCATATTTTTCTGTCTCTTTTATTAATTACAATTTTTAAGATAGAGGGTATCCACAGAGTCTCCAGTCAATACTGTAAAGGAAGCAAGACGAGGGAGGATAGCACTTATTTTCTTTTAAATTAGCTTCATCTGAGGAATTATACAAGACTAATATAATGGCACGATTCATCTCCCGCGCCATCTGGTGTGAGAGCAATGTACCTCTGGAGCTGATTGCTTTCTCTTGGTGATGTGTCGGGGTAATAGGCTGTTCAAAGGCTCCTCTGAGCTCGGACAGCTGAGCGGAGGTGGGGCAGCAGCAGCTGGCCTTGGCGTCATCACCTGCTGCCTGTCAGCAAGCTTACGAATATGGTCCATACCAAGCTCTAAGAGTATCGACCAATGTGTGTGATTGTGTGTTTACATGTGAGGTTGAGGGAATGTATGAAAAACATCAGGGTTGTCTGCAGATAATGTATAATCTGATGTTCTCATTAAAAAAATAGAAAAAAGAGACAACAGGAAGCTTTTTCTCTGGGATTGTGGTTTGTGCTTTCGCATCATATGTCAAATGACATAACAAAACACATGTATTTCATCTTTATAGTAAACAACTTTTGCCTTACATAGTACCTTCAATGGGATGCTTTTGTTTTTTCTTTAAACACGTGCATTTTTAAATTATTTTGCTCTCACTTGAGTTACAGTTTCAGCAACTGTATTTGTCACATAGGCGGGGGGTTCGTTTCAAAACTTGACAACATCTGGTTGTCCCTGAGTCTTTCAAGCTCTTCCTGCTGTGCGGTGCATCCAGAGCGACTCTGCGTGGTTGAAACCTGTTGACTGTGTCCCACTTTTATTAGCACAGTCTGTTTAGGTGATGGAACCTGATGCGCTTAGTACAAATTTAGGGGTCCAAATAACTTTCCCTGCTTTTTATAAACCCTAAAACCATTTTTGTGTAAAAATTGATTTTATCCTTGATGTCCGTTACATGCATGTGGGATGAATCAAAAACCCTATATACGTAAGCTATCTTTGTCTATGATAGCCTCAAGACTGTCTACACTCACCTGTCAGGGATTCACAAAACAGTCAATCTAATTCCCTTATTCATTCATCTATCCTCCGACCTCTCTTTTGTTGTCTCTCATTTTCCTCCTGTGCATTATTTCAGCCCCTTTTGCAACTCATCTCATGTCTGTTATTTGCTGTTTAAAAATAAAACAATGAAGAAACTGTACCTAATTCAGTCCAAAGATTTAGCAAAAAATGACTCAATCCTCTTTCATTTTTCTTACAATTTAGTCCTGTTTTCTGCTGTAAAACGATCCATCTCGTCCATCATCCCTTGGGATTTTAGGATGCTGAAGTTGGGGTACTGTAATCACATGTCCATCTCAAATCTACTCAAAACAACCAAATGAGACGCGGTTTTTGATACAATCATACCTTCACCATAATTTGATGAACTTTGAAGAAGATCACTGTTAACTCACATATATGTGGTTTATCCCGAGGAATAATTATGTAATTGTATTAGGTCATTAACTTGCTAATGCTCAAAACATCACATCATTTGCATAACTCCTCATGTGTAATTGATCAATTGATGCGATAGGAGACATAAACAAGAATGCAGGTCTTCCCACAAACTTTCCATCAGTTTGACTTTTAGTAGCCATTTCTAAACACTTAAACCCGTTTTTAACTAGAAAAAGTTCCCTCCGTGATTATGGGCAATGGCAGCTCAATAGGCAACAAAACAGATGAGCTGGCTTGTGTAGTGAAAAACCAGAACAGTTAGTTTGCTGTGTTTCACCGAGACAAGGCTTACCAGCGACACTCCAGATGCTAACGGGGAGCTACCTGGATTGAACACAGAGAGAGCGGACAGGTACAGCTGAGCAGCAAGCAAAGGTGGGTGAGCCCATAAAACATATCTTCGACCTCAGTCTATGGCTAGGAAGGGTATCAGCCACATGGAGGACAATCTGCATCATTCCAATTCCCAAGAAGGCACACCCGAGGGAGATGAATGACTACAGGCCAGTCACCTTAAAATGCCAGGTGTTGAAAAGCATTGAATGACTGCTGCTCAACTATCATCTAGACAAGGGGGGGAGGTGCTGTGAGGGAAATGTTTTTTGACTTCTCCAGTGCCTTTAACACAATCCAACTCTCACTACTGAGAGGACAGCTGTTGAAGATGGAGGTGGACATACCTCTGGTCACCTGGCTCACTGACTACCTCACAGGAAGACCACAGCATGTCAGGATCAGGGACTGCTAATCTGATACAGTGATCTGCAGCACAGGACCACCACGAGGTACTGTGCTCTCTCCAGTCCTTTTAACCCTGTACACAGAGACTTCAAATACAACTCGGAGTCGAGCCACATACAGAAGTTTTCTGAGGACACTGCAATTGTTGGGTGTATAAATAATGGAAAGGGTGGGGGGTATAGTAGCCTGGTTGAGGACTTTACTGTTTGGTGCAAAACTAACCACGTACAGCTGAACATCTCCAAAACTAAGGAGATGTGTTTGTGTTTGTGCTCTGTGCTGGGAACTGAGTTGGAGTCCCTGACTACATCAGCAGAGAGAAGGGCCCTTAGGACGCTACTGAGCATCATGGACAATGTTCACCAACTTCTGCATAACACCATCACTAACCAGAGGAGCTCATTAAGTAGACTGCAGTCCCAGTCATTCTCGACGGACAGATTCAGATAGTGTTTTGTCCCTCAGGCCATCAGACCCTTCAACTCCTCCCAGAAGAGCAAATTGTGACTCAGTGACAATATCACACCCCCGACCTTTTAATGCCTTACACTACCACTTTCCCAGAAACCTATTTATATTACAAATCTGAGCTAAGTTTGCACAATCATTTTATTTTAATAGTTTTGCATATTTATTTTTATACTGTACTGACATATGGTATCTCCACACTCTGCCCTGTACTGGTTACATTTTTATTTCACATTATACCATGGTGTACAATGCCTCATTTTTGTAAATTACTGTTTTGTTTATTTTTTGCAAATTAATTTGTAATTTTATACTTACATTGTGGGTGATTTGTCGTTGGCTACTGGATGCCTTATTTTCCCTCTGGGATCAATAAGGTCTGTCTGTCTGTCTGTCTGTGGCTCTTTTAAAGAAAGGCAGAATAATTAATATTGCCATTCCTTTTTGCTGTTCTCCAAGGTAAAACTTAAAATTAAAACTTTGGATGAATCTAAGTTAAAATTAGGTCAAACTTAAAGCAAGTGGTGGAATTTGGGATGTGTGCATATTTGTTTTTAGAGTGTCGCAGTGTTGAACACCGGGTAAATTAAGATATCTTATCTAACAGCTGAGCAGCTTAAAGGGTTCTAATGGGCAGCTCATCAGATTAAATTGTAAATATAAATAAACTTTGTTCATTCAGAGGTGTGTACATACTCTGCCTCATTTTCTGCATGCTAAGTCATGACCAACCTGGTTATAATACCATGCAATCTACAATTAAAATAAAAAAAATAGGTCCATGGAAAAAAGTAATTTGCCTTTAGCTCAGACAGCACTTACACACTAGGCACAAATTCCATTTTTATTTGAAAACTTTCCATGCATGCGACACATTATCTTTTGATTTCCAGCCAGAGTTCTCAATTAAAATTATACAGAGTTTGCATTTCATTACCTGAGCTTGGAGCAATTTGCGGGTCATTAAGCATCTACCTGTATCAGCAGAGATGTTTTTTAGGTGAACATCTGGGGTTGAGGTGGCAGAGCATGAAATGAAATGCCCCTGGCTCTCTTCTCTGCCTTTTGTCCAAAATGGGCCGAAGGTATTAGAATGCCATGCATAGAAAAGAGCATGTTTCTATGGACTGCAACAAATATGTATGGGATCTGAATAGAAATAGAAAATCAACTTTCAAGGGTAGATATCAAGTTTGTCAAACTGCTGCAAAAATTTCACAGAATAATTATTTCATTCTGAGCTCTTCTGGACTTTAGTGTTGTTTCATTTATGTCTCTACTTTTTTTTTGTTGGACTAGTTTATCCTCAATTATTAAGACTTGTAAAAATGCAAACTAATCCTAGCAGAAGTTATCATAAGGGATCATGGATCTCTATAAAACTATAATTGATTTCTGTGCAGTGCAATAATAAAGACTTGCTATGAAAGAAAGTGTCCTTCGGAGACCTTTTAACAGCATCAAATCAGTACAACTAGGATCTAATGATTTTCTCTGAACTATAATTGAAAATACAAACTGCAATTATGTTTCTTTAATGATATAATGTAATTTAGATGTTAGCTTATAGTTTACAACAGGGGTGCCCACACTTTTCGAGCATCCAAGCTACTTAAAAGATGACCAATCCACACCCCCACTACTGCCTATTTATTTTATATTATTTTAATATTTTTATTGTTTATTTTGTCCTTTTAGTATCAAGTATAATTTTAATTTAATCTGTAACACATATTAGTTTGTCTTTCATAACTGCATTAACCCACTATGGAGTGTGTTGTTCTCCCCAAGCACAAACAAACTCAGATAAGTCTATAAATACATTCATACACAAACACACACACACACACACACATACATATATATATATATATATATATATATATATATATATATATATATATATATATATATATATATATATATATATATATATATATATGAAATAAACATATATGAAAATCCCAGTAGATAAGCAGTTTCTGAAATAGTCAGACCAGCCAGTTTGGCACCAACAACCATCCCACGTTCAAAGTCACTTAAATCACCTTTCCTCCCCATTCTGATGCTCAGTTTGAACTGCAGCAGATCGTCTTGACCATGTCTACATGCCTTAATACATTGAGTTGCGGCCATGGGATTGGCTAATAAGGAATTTGCGTTAACGAGCAGTTGAACAGGTGTACCTATTAAAGTGGCCCTTGAATGTAACTTCACAGTGTAACTGTGAAATCCGCTGTTATTTTAAATGCCTGTGACATGTAAATATAATACCAAACATAACCGACACTTACTTTTGTATTCAGTTAGATTTGCGCTGAAATTTGTTTGACAATTTGATGATACATGTAGAGCCTGCAAAGCCTAATTTGCTTATGTTACATGCAATGCCTGAACTGCTGAAGTTTTATGAAGAGTTGCTAAAGCACTCCATTCATTAATCTTCTGTAGCTGAAAGAAGTGGAAAATAATAAAAAAAAGTTTTATATCTTTTATGAAAAAAGAGAGAAAAATGATCAAAACATGAAAGCAAAACCCACACTTAGAGCAAGGCAGCTTTGGTTTGTCTCTTTCATACTGTTGTGTATAATATAATTTTTTTTCCAGAGGATTAAAGGTCCTTGCTACAGGGTATTCCAAAATACTTGTGACAGCCTGAAATGGCTTGCAGTTTTTCAAACATCTGCAGTCTCTTTCCATGTCAAGCAGTGAACATGGCTTCCCTCAACAAAGCGAAACGGGTGCATTAAGAGAATAACAGCACAAAAGCATTTTTTCTTTTATTTTTTTATGTTCTTGTATAATTCTCCGACAGTATGACGATCTCACTGGAGGTTATTCATGGTACACGTTGTATTGTAGATGATAGGCAGTAATCAGGTCCTCTGAGTGTTCCTCTGTCTCTCTTCCTTTATGTCTGTAGTTTGTCTCCGTCTGTCCCTCCACCACCCTCACCAAAGCTGGTAAGCACTGAAGTTTTGCAATGTTTCAGCATTACATCACTCCACATGGCACACTATTAAGCTTGTGGGAACTGGGAATACAGCCCAGGCCTTCATATATGTCATAGTTTTCAGCTCAGTTGTGGCTGGGAGTAGATGAACTGCATGCTGACCAGATGAAATAACGAAAGCAAAGTCCTCTTTGTTTTCTTGAAAAACAATTTCTGGACAAGTGTTGAAGCTGCAAGCAGTGGTATCCATCCATTTGTCTTCATGATATTTGATCCAGGTACGACAAAAGGGTGACAGTAGTTATGCAGTGAAATTTACTGTCTGCACTGCGGCAGATTACCATTGCTTAAAATGCCACACAGGAGACTTAAAGAGGCAGCTCTGTTTGCAGTATTGCATCCTGCTGGCAGCTATGTTGCAATGCCTGTAGCATGCTGGGATGCCTGGTTTTTCTGTGAAAAACACAGGACACACTTCATGGCGCAGTGGATGAAAAAAAAAATTCAAAACTGATTAAAATATTCATAGTTGTTATTTTAGTTTAACTTACACCAAGAATGTTATTTTTTTTTTGGTACTTCCATGCCCCTCTCATGTTTCCACTTGTTTTTTTTCCTAAAATATGTTATTTTTAGAGATAGTCAGGGGAAAAAACACGTTACATTATGGACAGACACGAATAGGCAATTTTTTTAGGCCAATATCATGCATTAGCTTCACCTAAACTAGCCTTTAAAAATGCCAGCTAAATGTGTTTTAATATTCCTTTCAACTTTCATTCCACAACAAAATACAGATTCATGCTAAATAATTTAGCACCTCTGCATATCAAGCAGGCATATCAGAAATCTGCCCCGGGTTGCATTCTAAAGGAAAGTTTCTCACCAAGCTGAGGGCTATATATATATATATATATAAAAAGACGTAAGCTACTTTGAGTACAAGACGATTTTTTATTTAAAAAAAAGTGTCTGGGAAGATGAGAATTAATCTTTTGAAGTTGGTATCTGCATATGTACAGTATCAGACTCTAGCACCAGGATATAGCAGGATATAAAAAGGCTCAGTTTTTGTCCACCGTGGGCAATCCTTCTGGCAAGATGGTTGCAATGTGGGTTTTGCCATTGTGATACTGATTGCCTGGGGTTAAGCAAGCATTTTTTCTGAAAATTGATTAAATCAACCCCAGTATGTCTCTGTTCACATGCCACTGGTTTGGTAGGTATGGACTGTTGCCTAAAGCTGGAACTTGTGGCCGGAATGCTCAGTGAAGTAAAACAGTTCATTGTTTTTGAACAATATTATTGTTATTATTATTCATTTTGAGTTTAATGTTCTTTTTTTCATATACACAAAACTCAGATTTTCTCTGTACATGGACTGTGGTATGCATGTCACTGTTTAGTGAATTAAATTAGAAGTTTGACCTGGCTTTCTTTCTGCATGGGATTTTGAATGAAAAATGTTATACACTTAATGGATGGGAAGGATTTAAAGTGATTTGTAGATTAAAGTAATCCTTTTCTATGTAATATATTTTTGTGACTGAAATCATTTTGCAGAAGAATTTCCTATACAGGGAGATATCTGTAGTGGTTTTACTAATATTCTTTATAACCAGAGGAGTAAGACTTATCATCTAAAACAGTTTTGGACACAATGTCAAGCTGGAAGAATTAACATGTATGAGTTGCACAGCCTTTAAAATAAGATTTGATGAACATCTGTAAAAGACACAACAACATAATTAAAGTATTAAGGAAAAAGAGGGATGTTAGGTCTAAGAAGTTATTATAAATTGAACAGGGTCTTACTGTACATTAATCATTCTCAATAATTACTACACAAAGTTTCACAAGTTACTGGAACCCTGTAAAATATTTGAAAAAGATTTGATTTGTACCCGATGTTTTACTTTATCAGTAGACTAATCTGATACGGATATTTTTTTTATAATCGATCCAGTTAAAGAACTTTTATTAATTAACAAATCATTGATTAACTACATTTCGCATTACATCTGCTGTATATCTTTACAAGGTCACAAGATTCACTCCAACAAAATTTCATAAGATTGGAAAATACAGGGACTAGAGTCTATGACCAAATCCCATTTTTTTCAATCTCCCTAAAAATCATGGTATTCGTGTTGGCCATGATCCCGGTATTTTGTGTTGTGATTAGTTAGCGTTGTCTGTTATTATTATTATTGCTTTTATTAGTGTTAGTATTGTGTTTTCTTTGTTCTAATTTTCACCTCCAGTTCCCCTGCTCTCTGTCCCTCTATCCACTGCTGCACCTCCTTCTCCTCAGTATTTAAACCTGGTTCTTTCATCAGCTACTCGCACTCTCAGTTAGTGTTCTGTTCAGTATTCATTTTAACAATAAATTCATCATCCTTTCACATTCCACCTCTGCTCGAGTCATTAATTTAGCTTTCTGACAGTGTTGTTTAATATATAATCTTTTAGTTGTAGAAAACTCTGGTCAACTTAACACAAGAATAATTTTAAAACCTTTTCAGTAACAATAATTTTAAATGGAAAAACGTTATCTTGACCTTAAGGCAATTAAAGTGGTAGTAATTTTGGTACTAAAGAAATTAATACTAAAGAGCTAAATAAACTTTCAGATGATCAAAATATGCATATATTTTATTGACAAAATATGGTGTGATAGGTTTTTAAAACATACGAAAGATTTGTATTAATATAAAAAATCAAAAAATATTGAATGATCTGATGGAGAAGAAATTATTCAGAGCAAAATATATAACAAGATAAGAGATAATGACCAATGTAGACGCTATTTCAAGAAGATTACAGGTGGCTGGTTCAGAAGTGAAACAATAACCAAATTAATGTAAAAAAAAAAAAAAACAGATTCAATAAAATAAAAAAGTGGAATGAAATGGCCAAAGCAGAATACAGAACCTTACCAACTGGGGATAATTTTAGAAATTCAAAATAAAATAAAAAAATACATTCAATGGCAATCCAATTGGACAAACTGTTTAGACTGAGTGTAATAAAACCTCTTTGATTGCACGACAAGCCGCAAAAGCTCAGCAAACTAAAAGGTTTTCTAAGAAATTACATTGATGGATCGGTAATGTTGGCTCTCTGGCTCTGCCAAGCTTCTGAAATAGGCAGCTTACAGAAAATCATTGTTTCAGTTGAGGGTAAGGTCAAAGCAACCTGCGCTGACTGCATTTCCCAGTACAGGCAAATATTTAAATGGAATGTTGTACAAATTGATACAGTTCTGTATAACTTTAGTAAATCCATGATTTGTTTGTTTTCTTACAGGATTGCATTATACACAGGAACCACATACGAAGGGAATAGAAGCCGGAGAGAGAATAAGACAGGAAACACCTTCTTCGAAACTTAGCTGTGGCTTCATAAATGTTTGTATGGATTTACAAGAAAAACTAAATATATCAAAATGTGTCAAAATCTTTCCAGTGAGTTTGAATGTGACTAAAGATTTTTAAAATGCACTTTTGTCTAAAACAGAAAATTTTTAGTTACCCTCTTTAAAATTAAAAGAAAAAATAAGATAAATTTAAGTAGGGGTATAATACAAACATTTGGATGTGTGAGCAATTTGGCAAAGAAGTTCATCTAAAAACAAAATAAGATGAGGTCAGTGAATATAAACAAATATAAATTAATATGAATAAATTATCCAACCCACAAAAAACTCTGTCCTTTTACCAACATTGTTTAACGTTATAAAATTGGGGGCACTAACACAGTTAATGAACAAAACAGGGAGTAAACAGCCAGACCACCATTTCAAATCCAAGTGCTCTCTATGAAAACGAGTTTCAGCAAATAAGATATTTTTAAACAATAATTAGCTGTGACATATTTTTTCTTAGTGTACAAGCCAAATAAGGGGAATAACAAACTAAAATTCTCCTTATATTTTTTTCCAATTGAGTATCTGAGGCATTAGCTTGAAGTTAGTTTTTTGGTCTAAATAACAAAGAAACTAAAGTAGAACAAACTACTGGTCAAAAGCGGTCATTCCTCACTGTTGTGTCTTACACATTACTAGGTTTTTTAAACAGAGGTGTAACTTCAGTGTGAGTGCCAGTTTGTTAATTATCCAAACTATTGCACTCAGATAGTTTTCCTGAGCTTCTGCACATCATTGAATAATTTAACCATATTGCTTAAGTTTTTTTTGTTGAGGATTTGATTTAGTTTAAACTTTTTACTAAGAAAGAGTTTTATGCGGAACATAATGAAAACAGCAGCTATATAAATTGCCAGGGCACAAAAAGAGAAAAAAATTAAAAATTTCTAGGTAAGATCCCATCAAAAGGATTAAACCATATGGCGGCATGTTTTTAGGAGTACATTTAAAAATATTATCCAGTTTAATTCAATGCTATTTAAACAATTAAAATCACTAGCCTTAACTTACACTTTCATGAACATGTTGGCATAGAAAGTAAATGTAACATTTGTTCTGCACAGTTGACACATACCAGGCCTTGACTTAATCTACAATGAAAAAATGACATTTCAGTTATTAGAGTTAAAGAAACGCTGTTAGAGGTTCACCTTGATTACAATACCAGGGCAATGTCAGTGTGTGTTTCGTTCAGGCACTTCTCCAGTTGGCCACAGGGGCTCACCAGTGCTCCTCCTCTGCTGGAGCTCCTTCCACCCCAGGTGCGCCTGGTTGGCGCTGATGAGCTGAGCCAGTATAAGAGGAGTGGTGGATCAGCTACTCGTCGCCTGAGTGTTTGTTTACTCCCGGTAAAACCTAGTCTCAGTGCCGAACTCTAGTGTCTCTAGCCGTTTGAATGCTTCTCATTGTGTCTTTAATTGTTCCTCGTTTTTATGAAGATTTTTATTTGCTACTTTGTTTTTCCCACGCCACTAACAACTGTTGTGTTCACCTTAGTTTACCTGCTTTCCCTCGTCCATCTGGTTACCACTCATCTTGGCTCAGCTCGGTCTGCCCGCTCCAGCATAACTCCATCAGCTGCACTAACCCCCTGGACTACAGCTTCACCGTCTCTGCTGAAAGAAACTCACCACTCACTCCTCCCTGGCGACAACAGTTCATTTCGTCCAAGTAAGACCGTTCCCTTCATTTTCCCTTACCCGTTCGCTGTTACTCACCTTACCTGTCCTCACCCTTCTTATTTTTTCCAAAGATCCCTCTGAACACCAATCCCACGTCCGTCTAGTAAAAATGTGAGTTCCACCAGACATCCATCACATTTCTCGGCTACATCTTCGAGGGCGGGCAGATCCAAGCAGACCCCACCAAGGTTCTCGCAGTCACAGAATGGCCCACTCAAGACGACAGCTACGTTTCCTAGGTTTTGCCAATTTTGATCGCCTGTTCATCAAGGATTACAGCCAGACCGTTTCTCCACTCTCAGCCCTAACCTCAGTTAAAAGAACCTTCACCTGGACCCCCAAGCCGAACAAGCCGTTCTCAAGATCAAGTCCCTTTTTTCC
The DNA here is from genome assembly GCA_032876305.1 of Orestias chungarensis. Classification (NCBI taxonomy): domain Eukaryota; kingdom Metazoa; phylum Chordata; class Actinopteri; order Cyprinodontiformes; family Cyprinodontidae; genus Orestias; species Orestias chungarensis. The sequence goes on from JAVLVB010001163.1 coordinate 1,626,921, forward strand.
CCGAGCCCCCGTTTTAGTTCATCCGGATCCTTCTCGACAGTTTACCTTAGAGGTTGACGCCTCCGACCTGGGAGTGGGAGCCATCCTCTCCCAGAGATCGGAGGAAGACAACAAGCTTCATCCATGTGCCTTCTTCTCCTGACGCCTATCCCCCGCTGAGTGCAACGACAACGTGCCGTATACTGCCGCCCCGCTGTCTCCCGTTCCTTGCCACTTGTTGCTGTTTGCCCGTTGCTGTCCACCGACGGATCCCCTTCCCCTCATCTATCTAAATAAACATTATTGTAAATATTTCCTGAGAGTTCTCATTTAATGTGGATCAGAAGCTTAAATAATAGGACAGGCAATGCTTTGTTTATTTCCTTGCTTGCTCACGTTTTTTATTTCCATGAGATTTTATGATTAAATTTCTGTAAAACAAAATGTGCAGAAAATGTTTATAAATGTTCGTAACCAGATTTGTCATTGTGCTGGATAATGTAAAATACTATGCAGCTATTATGATAAGTGAATAGTTTCCAGTGAACAAAAGGCTAACTTTTCATTAGGGAGCATTTTAAGTATACATTCTGTTACCACATAGCTTCATTAGACACCACAAATGATGTTTATGAGGATATGACAGACAATCATTAAAAAGAATAGTTTTGCCCACAGAGAGGTGTTTTTTACTATATCAAAGAAACACCCAGGTGTGATACTGAAGAAATTCTTCTCTTAGAACAAGAGAAAGTGTCTTGTCAACAAAGAACATCAGATCCAATGCTATATACTGTGAGAAGGAGGAAGTTGTTACCACTAAAAAACTCTTTTAAATTTTTTGTATCTGCATTGATTTCAATGTCTTAAGATATAAAACGGTTTTAGGTAATCTGTCTCAGGTCTGGTGTCACATTTAAGATTCTAATATACCTAATTCAATCACCAGCTAAACCAGTGGGCATATAAAAAAAAAAAACGAAGAACTCAGCAATAGCCCATAAAAAGTAAATAATGTTAATCTATTGTAACACTGTCATCTACACTTGTTAAGATTCATTCACACTTGGGCACTGGATACATGAAACTGAAAGTAGAAAGGTCTGAATTACCTAGTTTGCGAACACCTGGGGGCCATATTGGAAAAACATTGAAATCTCATCCCTAGATGGTAAAATAATCTTTAGGAATGTAATGAAAAGATCACAGTTTGTAATGTATTGCCTTGATGCAGTAAAACACGGAAATCCACATTCATGTGTTCCAGTGCACTCACACTACTGAAGCCACATGATAATGTTTTTATTTTATTTTACCACATTCAGACCTACTTGCATGAATGGATTTTTAATTATATTTGTTTCATTGTGTTTTGAGTTGTGTATTTGTTTTATTCTATTTATTCATATGTTCACACAGATTATCTTCTTGTGTCCATTTTTTTTTTTTTTTTGGTCAAAAATTGTACTTAGATAGGACTTTAGGTGTGTAGAAATTTTAAAAGTTTAACACACAATTGTAATAGGTGCCTTTTTTAAAGCCAATAAAATACTGCATTTTTTGGGGGGGTTTTCACATTGGCTGGTTGATTTACTAATGTTGTTACTCTGAAGGAGGTTAGCTATTTTAAAAACACGTTACATGAAATAGATGTGATAATTCCAGAGTTTAAAGAATGTTAAGTAGATTTCAATAACCAAATAGAATAACTGAGAGTGCTCTTTGTGATTTTTACATAAAAATAAAGAACTTTTTAAAGTAGAAAAGCTGATAAATAGAAGTTAACACTGTTTTGTTGCACAGAGTTCAAATATATTGGTCAGGAGGATCAATAAATATGTATATACTGAATGTCATTTAGTTTTGCTTACATGTATTTGATTTGTAAAGTTATTTAGAAATCTTATGAGTATGTTATTAGTAAAAGAATCAAATACAAATTAGGTCATAATAAGTTTTCTTATTTTCTTTTTATATATGGATTTATCTGAGTACTGTAGTGTTTTCATAAGGATTCATTTTTTGGATATGGAATAAATAACAAAAACTTGTAATTTCACTGTTTTTGACAAATTGATTTACATATAAGTAACACCCTCACAACAATAATATTAGCAATTAATATTAATAACATTGACATGCGCAATGTAATGACGAGGACTTTACAAATAGAGCTATTTGAGTCCAGTCATTAGTTAATTATGCGTCATTTCATTTTTTTTATGTTGTTTTAATCTACCAAATTAACATTGTTCCCCTATGTTTTCTGTATTGCTCTGTCAAGCATAACTAAAATAAC
>JAVLVB010001163.1:1638259-1680027 GCA_032876305.1 Orestias chungarensis
TATATATATATATATATATATATATATATATATATATATATATATATATATATATATATATATATATATATATATAGCATATTTTTACAGACCTGTGATCCACCACAACAAAACATTCATAATACTTACAGTAAAATATATATACATATTGATAACATAAAAAAATGTATACTAATCTGTCTCTTCCATACATAATTGTTAAGCAATTTCTAAAACAATCTTGGACAATCTTGGGAACTATGTAAAACGAATAAGTAACTACACTAAAGCTAACAAAATATATTAAAAATATGAACAAACAAAGCCAAACCTAAGGGAAACACAAATGTATGTGTAGATTACAGAACTTGTCTTTTAAAGGTAAGAGGAAATGTAAATATTTAATAATGGTTATACTAGAAGTAGATAAGAAAATATGAATTCAAGAATAACAATAACAAAAACTACTAAAAATTACTAAAAAATAATTTTAGATGAATAGATGAAATTCTAAAAATGGGATGTCAAAATGCACTGTACAATATACAATAATTTATAATAAAAAGTCGTGATTACCTCAGTCCACTCATTGTTTTGTGCATCATACGACTCAACAGTTTTGAGGTATGACTGGCCGTCATATCCACCAACTGCATAGAGTCTGTCGCCCAGCAAGCAAACCCCCACTGCATCTCTGGGAATGCTGAGAGACGACACAGTGGTCCATGTGTCTGTCTTTGGATCATATCTGTAATTTAAAAATGCTGTCAAACAATGAAATGGTCTAACCTATCTATCCTCCCACATAAATCTCTGGATGTTTCTGCACATTTAAGCACAGACTTAACAATAATAATATTAATAAAAGGGTAATTTGTAAATATTTATTGTGCTCAGATATTTAAATGTGTTAAAATAAGATCTTGAGGCCACCTGAGGGTGCTAGAATCCAGAAAATAGAACCACTTGTGCAACCTGATCTCCACATAGTTGAGCAATATGTCATAAAACGTGTCTAACAATGCAGAAACAGGGTGGGGACCAGGAGTTTCTTTTCTCTCTGTGCATAAGACATGAATAGTGGTAAAACAGCAGCATTGTGTTTATAGTGCATTTACAGACCTTTCAACACAATCAGAGAGTCTGGAACAGTGGTTGGAAGCAGGGGCGTCATGTCCACCCACAGCATACAGGAAGTTGTTGTACATGGCTACACCCACACCTCCTCTCCTCTTGGACATTGGTGCACACATGCTCCATTTGTTGGTGTGTGGATCGAAACACTCCATCGACCTCAAGCATGAGCTGCCATCTCGCCCACCAACTGCAAACAGCCTGAGGAATAAAAGGACAAAGATTATAACGCTGACATATGGTTATGCAAAATGTGTTCAAAAAAGCTTGGATAAGTGAGACACTCAAGAGAGCTTGATAGAAATTCTATTGTATTACATGCTAGGGCTGGGCCATATGAAATCCAATCCGTACCATGATAAATTTGAGAAAATTTACCTCGATAACGATAAATGCACGATAATTAACCCCACCCCCACCCCTCGACAGAACACTGTATATCTATGCCATCTGAAAATAATTGCAGGAGATGCTAACTGTTTTTCATTGATTTATTTCCCAAATGTCACATTACTTTCAATGAAATATAAAAGTATAAAAATCACTTGTAACTGTTCAACTTCAAGTAAAAACACTCAACATAACATATTTGTAGAGGTAATGTCTCTTTTAAAAAATATAAATAATGCCACTTTTAAAACGACGTAGTGTGGCTTGTAAACAAAGTGATAAATAAAACTCAGAAATGTCAATGCAAAAATAAAAACTAATTGCAAATAACTACCGCCATCAAAAAGGTAGAGAATGTTTTATATGTTTTTAACGAATATAAATAGTTCCATGGCCCATGTGCAAAAATGTAAGTATTAAAATTAAAGTATAAAAATCTGATCATCTGGGAAATGTACTGTTTCGAACACTCGGGTGCTCAGTTGCCACTTTCGTCTACGTAATGCACAGTCAAGCTCATATACGTAGGGCTCCAAGGTGCAACTTCACCACAGGTCAGATTTGGCTGCAAAATGCTTGATATATCTAAGCCCGCCGGCGACCTTCTCCCTCTCACAGTTGTACATACTGGGAAGCACAATTTGCAATAAATATTTTCGTGAACTTATAGTGTACCCTTTGTTGGCTACTTTCAGGAGGTGTTTAAACCGGAAAATTACAACAGGAATAAGTTCGACCGAGGTTACGTCTACGGCTTTTTTAGCCGCTTCTTTGTTTGAACAATCAGACATTTTCTTTGGTTTCCCTTCTTGTTCAGACTGGATGGGTGGAGTCACATAAGTACACACACTACAGTATACACTGTCTTAAAAGGTGAAAGAAAATAGCCTATCAGCACACATAGTCCAAAAAAAAAAAGTTTTATTTTGTTTTTTATCATAAGACCGAATTTAACGACATGGGAAAATTGATGTAGGTCATCACAGTGAATGTCAGTAATGGTAACTTTTGGGTTTATGGCCCAGGCCGATTACATGCTTGGTATTCAGAGACCTATCACTACAGCATAGATGCTAGGGAGGCTGATTTATTGTTGTCTATTTTAGACCTAACTGTTATTACAACTTCGACACTGAATAGTGAATGAAGCTGAGTCAAACAGCACCTTGTTTTCTTGTTTCTTAGCAGATGTGCATGCTGAAACGATGCTAAGAGTATAGTAATGCTTTAAACACATAGTAATCTGTTTCTACAGAATCTATATTATGCATGAGCCTTTAACAGTACTTCCTGGGAGCTGTACATTGCTGTTAAACTAATAGTTCACATCTGTTTTCATTAGACTAATTCAAGTTATGCTCTTTAACCCTGTTGTAATTTTGTCATTCTAACTTTTGTTTCTGAAACTAAGCCTGCTGGGATGTTTGATACCTAAAATAGAATTTTATCTTAATTGTAGATTTTGAATAATATCACATTAAATCCAACATAAAACAAATCTGAAAAACAATTATACATATTTGCTCATATAGTCAAAAAAATAAACATCCTAAAAATAGGACGTTGCAACTCACTTTCCATTCAGTGCTGTGACTCCCATGGTGCTGCGTGGAGTTGACATGCTGGCCACATAGTTCCACTGTCTGGCCTGTGGATCCCAGCGCTCTACTGTGTTGAGATAGCTCCAGCCATCGTGGCCTCCCACTGCATACATGGGACCCTCCAGTACAGCAATGCCTAACCGAAACCAGAGAGATTCATATTCATATATACATATATAGAAGTAAAAGAACAGACATCACTGTGTGAAAGAGGGAAATGATGTATTTTAGTAAATACTAATTTTATTTCAATTTTGATTCAACCTTGAGTGGTTGATACCTTTTTAAATCTTAATATGAATGACCAACAACTCTTCATTTTAAATTTTGCCATCTGTTCAGTCCAACTGGCCTTGTTGGATTTTGCCAAAATGAACCTTTAGCTTAGTCACTGGAAAAACTCTCACAAAATCTATTTAAGCTAAAAATTATTAGTGACAGTGGAGCGGCTAAAGGTGGGTTTGATGGTAAGGAGGCTTTCTAAGCTGTAAGACATGAAGCTAAGTATCCAAAAATTAACTCAAACTTACCAATAGTAACATGCAAAAGGCTGGTCAGTAGTGTCAAGATGGGGTGGTCTGAGTTCAATGTCTAACGTCTAATAAATAATTTTTAACTGAATATTTTAAATAGAGAGATCCCTGTTTAATATTCTTTCACAAACAAAATTATTGGTTGACTGAAAACGATTTCAAATCAAAATCTGCCACAAATTTGAATAGTTTTGGGATTAGCTGTAATAAGCTGACCTCCAAAAAAAAAAATCAAATACTTTCCGACATTCTGGACTGTAATAGTTTTTCCCCCTTCTCAACTTGCTGTTGGGCTGCAAAAACATGTACTTTTGATTTGGTGGGAAAATATCTGTTCACATTGTGTGGGTGAACGTGTTGCCCTGAGGAAATGGGAGGTTTGTTTCGAACAATGAATAAACCTCTCAGAAAGTTTTGTTTATCAATGATGCCAGATGCACTACAGTTATAAGCCAAAATCAAACCATGGCTTAGATAAACACTTTTGTTAGCATTATACTAAAGCTAAGTTGTTGGAGTCATTTAATGACCATGTTTGGGAGAAGTAGCTTTTCTATGAATTGAAATTAGTTGATTAATAGCAGCCCTGGTTTCTTACCATACCAGTACTTATAAAACTCTGTTGCAATAGCCTAAGAACCCTGAGAAAATATAGGAATCTAATATTTTAACCAAGAGGTGAAGAGTTTATCCTTGGGTGGGTCTTTGGTATTTAATTAGATTTTTTATGTAAGGCAAGTGTTTTATTTAATTTTATTATTATTATTTTTTATTTTACTTTTTTTTCCAATGCAAGATATACGATGTTATACTGCTGATGATGTACCAAAATAGATTTTTAGACTTTTAATATTAAGTTATTATTAATAATATGTGAACAAAGGAACACTATAAAAACATTATACTTATATCTTATTTCATTATAAGAGGAAAGGGATAGGTGGTTTCACCAACAACAATGTCCGTGATTTTTAAACACAATAGACTTTTCTATTGTCTGTTTCCTTTGGTAAGAGTATATGTATTTCCTAAGAACATAAGGGTACATTCAGAGAAGCTCTTTGACATAAGACTTTAATAATACTGGTGGCTTTACAATGAAAACACAAACTCCTTTTTTTATCTTTGTGCACACAGTGGGGAGTGGCCATGCAGGGGTTCTCACAGCCACTAGTTTTAAACATATTCAGGCTGAAAATATGCACAAAAAAAGCAAAGCAGCGAGAAACATTTTGCTTTAGAAAAGATCAAAAACAAAGCTGGAAATTGTTACAGTTTGCTCTCCAGGGCACACTGATACCTCCTGCCACACTGAACGAGTGAGCTGAATGCTTTGACAAGATCTCCCTTTTCTGTGAGCAGGACCTGTTTCGTCTCCAAATCAAAATGCTTCTGATATGAGATGTGTTGGACAGGCAATGATAAGGCAGAGCGGGGTCAGTACAGCTTGATAAGCTTTCATAGGGGTACATGAAAATATCAAAGGTCCAGGAGGAATGGTGGGATTTTTTTTTTATTACAGCATGCTATATTTCACTCTTCTGCACTTCCTCCAGCAGTTATTAATAAAGTAAAACTTCAACTGAACTGCTAAAATTACAAATACAGATTAAGATAAAACACAATAATGATAACATCTATGAAATGGACAGTAAGAACAACATGAAGTACCTTGTTGAAACCTATTAGAGATACTTTGTAAAGACCAATCTTTACAATTTTGTTTGAATTTAAACAATTTAAACTTTCCGCCTGCCATCACCTACCAAGCCCATGCCGGTGGGTGGACATTGGAGGCATAGTTGACCAAACTTTGCTGATAGGATTATAGCATTCCACCATGTTGGACGTCTTCAGTCCATCTCTCCCTCCGACCACGTAGAGCTTGTTCTCAATCACCGCCACACCGAACTGCAGCCGGCGTCCATTCATGACTCCAACCTGGACCCAGGTGTTTGTTCGCAAGTCATATTTCTCAATGGTGGTGGAGCCTAGAGAACCGCCAAGTACACTGTTAGTAACAAATCAGTCACTCTGGACTGATTAGCTGTAAATGAGTGTTTGTTTACCTTTCGTAGCATCCATTCCTCCCACTGCATAAAGTGCACCCACTGTAGATTTTCTGGGTTTTGTTCTTGGGCTCTGAAACATCGTCCGGCGTTCAGGCAAAAGATGGTATTTCATGGCTTCCATCAGCAGCTTTTGACATTCCAGATCATCAGAGAACATCGTGTTGTTTTCCAGATCTGCAAGGAGCTGGATTGCATAGAAAACACACCATACTCATTTAGTATGAGGAAAGACAATTTTACGAAATAATTTTGTGCAGAACGGCATGCAAAAGAATTACATAAATTTAATGAAGTAAAATCGTAAATGCAATGTCCCATTTGTGAGGAATAAAAAAATATTTTAGAAAAAAAAAACTTGTTTCATTGTTTATTAAGAAATATGTGATAGGTGTGTAGATATTCTTAATGCAGTCTTGTAAGTCTTTTTAATAGTTTTTGACATGGCCACCCTGTTCACTTTTCAGATTAAGGTTACTATTTTTTTTTAAAGATGGTCAGTTCAGACCAACTGAGAGAACCTTGTGGTCCTGTGTTTCTTCTGCTTCTGTAGTATTGGGAAGCTGGAGTACATCTCATTATATTTTGCCACTGTTCTATTGGCCAGAACATGCCAAAAAATATCAGATAAGAGTCAAAGAACCACCTCCTGTGGCTGTCATATCAGTGACAGTTTTCTGACTCTTTTCTATTGCCAGGATAATAGTGTTGAATGCAACATATTTTTGGTTTTACTTATTTTGTACATGTCTAAGGGATTTAGGGTATATACAAATTTACATAATGTTTTTGTTAGTGTTTTGCAATTTTAACAATTTATTTTGAAAATTCTAGATAATTAAATCTACTCAAAACTTTCAGACTTTGAGTTTATTTTTTTATTTATTTTTTTGTATGCTCCTTTAATCCATTACAATAGAAGCAAAGGGATATTGTTTTGTGCTAAAGGTTTTTTTCTGTTTAAAATATGCTCTCCTATCTGACTCCTATCTTTGAATTGGAGTTTACTTTGAATTAAATAACACTACAATAAATTAAAGTTTTACGTTAATTCAATTTAATATAAACTGGATGGAATCAATATTCCCTCTGGTCACTGTTACAAAAGAGCTGAAATGTAAAGATTTTATGTACTTGTATTTACAGAATCCTTCAATTACTGTCAAATAATACAACAAAAAAATACATGATTTACAACCAAGACTAATAACTAAGACATTTATTAGGCTACGTTATAAAGCCAATTTTGTGTTGGTTGTTAAATAAATTGCATTGTTCTGTAAACACCATATGATTTTGCCTTCAAAAAAATATCCCCTTACAAAAGCACCATATAACCCAGAAACTACAAGTCGGAAAATGATAAATAAGATGCTTGAAAAAATCATTTTTGTTTTTTAATTCAATCATTATTGAAGCAGCATGGACTTAAAAGGTAAATGGATTTATCTTATATAGAAAATATTCTCATGGAACTGACAACTCAAAGCACTTTACTCTAAAGCCACATTAATCACCAATACATGCAACATGTTGCCTTGCCTGCAAGTATTTTTAAAATCCATTCTTACCCCAAACAATTATGCTAACATCTAGTAACAGTTTCAGCTATGATAATAACAGTTTGTTTACTTGCCTCACAGAAAGTAATGTTTTCCAAAAAAGTGTACTAAATAACTGGTGTATTAGATAATATTTTTCACATTTTGTTTTATTCATTAAAGCGTCTGCTTCATTGTTGTTGTTGTTGTGGTTTTGCCATTGGTGTTTTCCTCCCTTTTTTCCCACTTTATTTTTTTCATTATTAAAATGGAAAATCATGGGCACAATAGTAGAAAGCTATGAAATATTTAACCAGAGGGATATTGTTACTCTTCATACTTGCCATGAGGACAAAAAGGGGGAATATGTTTGAAGTCATGTGTATCAAGACACTTGTTTAGAACAAAGTTTTTACTTTATTTCTCTGAGCAGTGTGGTATAGATTGGTTTGGATCCGTATGCTATTTAATGGTCTGGTGTGTATTTAAAACAGTGTTTTCTGTAGGAACCTAAAAATCCTAACACACTAATGAGCGGCTTGTCCCAAGCAGCAATGTGTTTCTGTTCCCTAATTAATGGACTGTTGCGTGAAACCAGAAGCTTCATCTTAACTGTACTATAAAATTGTCCCATAAGCCTTAACCTGGAAAAGCCTCAGAAACAGTAATGTACAAGTCTGTTGTTTCGGCTGCTTTTAATGGAAAAAAAACAAACTAGCATACCAAATCAACACGACGCTCAGTGGAAACAAGGCATTAATAAATCATCTTTGTGTAAAAATATATATCAATACATATCAGATATTGTACAGTTAAAGATGCTAAAAGCAAAGAAAGTAGTACAAATATTGAAACTTTGATAAAGTTTATTGTTAAAAAATAATGTCTCCTAGTTTTTTATGGGGCTAATACATATTGTATAAAATGTTTAAAAGTAATTTATAATGACAACAATATTTCTTAAACAAATCTAATTGTTGAAAATTTTTAAACAATTGTAAAAAATAAAAAATAAAAAATCCTAATATACAGAGAAACATAAACACATATGTTTATATTTCTCTTAAACTTTCAGTACCATTAGGGAACATTACCAAAGTGCAAAAGCTAAATTAGTATGCTGTAAGTACTTCTAAGTACTCCTAATGCTATTACTAGTAAATAGGCATCAGTTATGGTGATAAAGGAGAAACTGGGAAAAAGTCTGTTATACAGTGGTTTAAATATTTCAAGCGAGACACCAGTGAAGCTGAGAAAGTGACTAACTGTTTTTCTGGCTCTATGGAGCATAAAGGATAGCAGCGCATACAGAGATAATGGGAAAGTAAAGGAAGAACATGTTTGTTCTGACCAAATCTGGCTCGCTAATGGAGCAGATAGCCTGACTAATTAACTAGTCTGATATCGTGTGTTACTCTATAAAGAACTCTATAAAGAGTTTTATTTGTCTAAAATAATATTGCATTTGTGCTAAATATTATCAGACAGAATAGGAAATGTAAAGAAGGACGGTACAGAAACAGAAAAGCTCACTGGGATAATAGGCTTTCTCCGTTTTCTTACCTGTGGAGGAAGAAGAGGCAGGCGGATGTACGCGAGCAGCAGCCCGAGATCCTGTTGCCGATGCTGGACATCAAATCTCACCCACATCATCAAAGCCTGAAAAATAGTTTCTTCATCTGGAACGTTGATGTCATCGCTGGAGAGCAGTTTAACAATCTCAGCCGTGGGGAGCAGCAGGAACTCCTGGTTCTGAATGACCTCCAGGAAGTGCTCCTGGAACATAGAGGAGACACAGAAGAGACAGATAATCATCAGTTATTAGACGAGGAGTATGCTCGCTGCAGCAGAGTGTGTGCTTGTGTGAGTGTCTATCAAAGTGTGAGTTGCAATTGTAAGGCTGTGGCGATCAAGTATAACAAGGACAGAGAGGTGAACCAAAATGAATGAATGAAGTAGATAGTAGTATTTCTACAGTACCTTCTATCTGGTAAAATAATCATGCTTTGACATAATGGAATTTTAGTCTTTAAAAAAGTCTAAATGACAGGTTATGAATCAAATGACAGTAATTACGCATAACTAAAAGTCTCTAAAAGCCTTTTATGAGAAACATATAAATGACTACCATCCCCCAAACAGTGTGTAAAGCTCCAAGCTCCCCGGGATTTGTACTGTATTTTTTTTCTGGATATTAATCTTCCATCTATTGGCCAGAGGCCCAGCCAATATGACAGTACTGCATGACTACATCTTCAAGGTCTTTGTCTCTGGGCATTTCCATTAGTGATGATATACCGTACACCTACGTTAAGGATCCAAAGATCCATAGCACAGCCAAGATTCAAGCATTTGACAGACATACTGAGCCGACGTTTGCTGCAGTCATGCCTTGTTTATTTTTTCAAACAAAGCAGCTAAACATTATTTACCAGCGAATTTGTGCTCATTTTAGAGTGGATGCCCTTAAATTAAAAAGAACAACCAAGCTATTGATCATCAACTTGCAACAAATTGCAGTTACTTGATCCAATCTTTAGGAGAGAGGGTTTAAAGGCTTAGTACAGCGAGGATTAATGAAATGAGGAGCATCTATTGATCCGTTGTTGGTAAAGCTGAGGGAGAAAGTTCAGCCAATTCTTTGATGCTGCTTTAGATCTGTTATTCCTGCTTGCTGGTTTAACACGGGTAAATATAAAGTAGAAAGCTAAATCAAGTTTGTTGGTCAACCATCTAAGAGTTTGTGTCCCTAATTGCTCATTTTGTTATCCTTTTTAAAAAACAAGTTCAGCAGTAGGAATTAAGTGTTTTTTATTCTAACTGCTAAACAGCAATGGTATAATATTTGTGTTTTTCAAAATGGAGCACATTTGTTAAATTGGGAAAAAGATTGAGATTACTGCGCCTTGTAAAACTGTTTATATATATATATATATATATATATATATATATATATATATATATATATATATATATATATATATATATATATATATATGTTTTTTATTATTTTATTATAGAACATCAACAAAAAAATCTAAATATGTTTCAAGATTTATTTGTGATAGAGCAACAAAAGGTGGTGCTTAATTGTGAATCCAAAGATTTAAAAAATCCTCTGGGTCTATACTTTGAAGAATCACCTTTTAATGAAACGGCAGCGTCAAGGTGATCGTCTCTGCTCTTTTTATCCTCCATAGAACTGAAACCTTTACACATTCTCTTTTTCAAATTACTCAAGCTCATTCGTATACAGGGCATGTCTTTGAAAATCAATTTCTGAAAATCTCTGTTTGGATCAGGTCTGTTTTAGTAAATGTAAGATAAAGCTACACTTTAGCCCTGGCTATATGTTTAGGACCATCGTCCTCCTGGAAGTTTCTTCTCTGCCGTTTGACCGTTTCATATTTAGTTCCTTCTTTCTATCAACTCTAGTACTGACTAGTACTGTCAGTGCTTTGTGTCATGATGGGTGTGCTATTTACTGGTTGTCAGGTTTTCACCACAAAAAGCCTATTGCGACTATTAACAAACTGCTAATCAATTGTCTTTCAAGCTTATTGTCCCATTAATAGATTAGCTTGCCTGAAGAGTGGATCTCTGTAGCCCATCTAGAGCTACCAATGGCCTTTTAGTTATTTCTTTGTTTAAAGGAATGTTTATGTGGCCTATAGCAAGCCCAAATCTATCTATCTATGTAGAACTACCAATTATTCTTGCACAGAAGTTGTGTTTTGAGTCCCATGTAAAGTTAATTAGAAACTCCATAGAAAGGAGAACCTCTAGCATATTATATTTCAAAGCATTTTGCCAAAGCTGACTTTCATGTTCTGTCACTGTTGAAGTTAAGGGAGAGGAAGGTCAGATGTGGTTTGGGATTTGATACTGCTGTTCCAGCCATAATTTTGCAAAAATCCTACAGAGTTTACACTTTGTCATTGTTTAAAAAACTTCCCAAAATCATACAAAGTTTTTTAACAATCGTGGATATTTCAAGCCTGGACCTGTTGTCCAAAGAAACACCAACCACACACTGAGTTGCAGCATCAGCAGAGTATGGTTTCTTTATATTTAGTCAATGACCAACAGGGGTTGAAACTGTTTCTTTTTTTTTGCCACTTTATCTAAATGGGTTTTAAACCCTAAAATATTTTTCTGAATTAATATTGTATTCCTTCTTTTGGCACAAACACCCGTTAACAGATGGTTATAAAGTTAAAGTTAAGAGAAAGAATGACTCTTAGCCCATTTTAAACAGATGTGTAAAATAAGAAATCTTCAAAAAAATACACCCAAATTTTTCTTGTAAGTGGATCTCCCTAACAGGGCATTTTTCTGGAACCCCAGAAAACTACACTGGTTCCTGTAAGAGATTTAAAACTGCCTTCTCCTGCGGCATCAGTTCAGGAGGAAAAGCATCTTTCTAGTTGTGCACTTTCTATCTTCAAATAAAGAATTGAACAGTGAGATGTTCAAAGCTTGGTACATTGTTTTGTAACACAGTGGAATAAACCTCCCCCCAATGTTAAACATGACCTGTTTGTTGTGTAACTATGTCTTTGTGATGTTTTATTAGTGTTTCAAAAATAAACCGATCAGGAGTAATTATTAATATACAAACGTGTGATTGTATTTTATATTTAAATTTGTTAGAGTATAATTATATATGCAGGCTCTATGTTCGTTTTCTTCTTACTTATGTTTTAGTTTATTTTCGTCAATTAAAAAGCTTAAATAAAGAAAACTGCTACGGGATTTAACATGACAAAATGTAATTACCAATACTTTTGTAAGGCATTGAAAATATGATCACAATCTGAGATGACAAGCAACACTCGTGTCAAGATACAGTTTTATATGATTTCTATCATACTGGAAAGAAACGCTTTCATAAAGGAAGGATGTTAGAGGCTTGGCTGCTTTTGCTCAAACAGGGAAACCAAGCTTATCAAAACACAACTCAGTCCACTCAGAATGCAGAGGATGGTGTAACCAGGAAGTCCACAATTCTCCCTGCTCATTACCAAAGCGATTGAACAGGAAGCTGGACCTCTTGTGCAGTTTGATGATTAGATTAACCTCCTGGTCTCAGATGGAGGCTATGTAAACCGAGTGAGCAGATGTCCTTTAGGAGATAACGCCTGCATCATTCTGTCACTTCTACATGGCTGGAAAAAACGGATATGTTACTGAATCTTAATCCAGTGCAAATATTCCTTGCAGAAATACATGGAAATGGCTAACGGTGCGGTGGAGCTCTGACAGCGTACAACTCAATTACACGAAGTTAAAGCGTGAAATTATTCGGTTTCTACAATATTCCAAATCCCATCCTCTTAAATTATGAGATGTAAATAACCAAGGTGCCAGTACTTGATATTGTTGCAGAAATGTATTAAATATTTTAATAAGCTAATCTATAAACAAATCCATTTGTATCATAAACTCTGTATAAATAATGTATTTATTTATGAAAAAATATAAAAAAGGACACTGAAAAATAACTTACCATATATGTTTTCTTTATAAAATAGTAAATTCAATTACGTGTGGCAGACCTTAGTGCTAATGTTGAAAATAGTTGTGTTTGGTTTATTTGCCACATTAAATGCAGGTTTACAGTTTTTGTTTTATTGTTGTATCTGTCAGTGCAGTGAAGACACTTATTGCAACATAAATAATTTAGTTTCCCACATAAATATGATCCAGCTGGGTTTACTATCCTACCATGGTGTAGTTATGAGCCACGTTCAGCAGGTCCACACAGCCCTGGGCGTCCGCAAAGGATCGTATTCCAAGGCAGTTGGAAGGATGAAGCTGCTTCATGAGGAAGCTGCAGCAGACCTGGATGACTTGTGAAAGCTGGAGGAGACATGCTGCTGCCAATAAACTTTCAATGGTCTCCTCCTTCAGCTCCAGGACACCTATAATTTTATGGTAAGTAAATTAGCATCACACATTTGCACACACCCTCTTTAAATTAGATAAGGTTGCAAGTGTTAAAGATGAATAAGTTGCTGATTTCTGTAATTCAAAAGATTGCATGCAATGATATAGTGCATTGTACACATATATACCAAAAATAAATTGCCTTATCCACTTTAATCAGTCAGGATTTTAGAGGTCTTAAAATGAAGTACAAAAGCCAGTGTATTCGTTTACAGCCACTCACCAGTGTAGGCAAACTGAACCAGGGATCTGAGAGCCTCAGGATCTACTCCTTCCATCTTTATCTCTTCTTGCTTTGCCTCTCTCACGTCGCTGGTAAACATTGCAGCAAAGTAGTCCGAAACCGCACTCAAAACAAGCCTGGCATGAGGGAGGAAACAAAAATTGTATTTAGCATGCACTTTTCTGTTTTATCAGTAGCTGATTACATTACTATCCCAACAGCCTATTCCAGCATTCTAATATAGTGCTTTGCAATAATGCTCGTTCAAATGTTGCCACATTTTGTCAACTTACATTTTAAAGGTGTAAGATGACAAAAGACTTGGTACTGGACTGAAGTCAACTCTAAATCCACTAGAAAATCTGTCAAAACGTTGAAAAAAATACTTTTCAAAAGAGGTTCTTCATTCTGTCTGAGTTAACATAAGGTGTTTTACAGGTTGAAATATACCCCTATAGACTTGCAGAGGGAATTACAGCAAAAGGCGATTGTAAAAAAAATTCACTCGGAAATGCTAAACAGAAATTACTGTCACAAACAATCAATTTACTTATCTAAAAATCATGCACTATAATTTATTTTTCCATATTAAAAACCTTATTTTGTGGTTATAATGTGTCAAATTTCTTACAAGCACATTTGTTAAGAACTGTTTTTGGAAAGAGTAACACCCTATACCCTCTGTTGAGAAGATTTTGATACCTAAATTGTATATTGATATTTATGCTTCCTCAAACTGCCAAAAAGAAGAAGAACAGGTGCTGAAAACTGGTACCAGAGGAGGCTGCTTGTGTCTTTCAGGCTGAGCAAACAAAATATGAATTGGCATGTAGACTAATCTGCTCTGAAAAACGGCCTTTACCCTTCCGAGGACATCATGTGATCTGTTCACTTCGGTTACTACAATTGCTGCCAGCATGCCAATTGATAAACAGTCCTAACTGAATGAATCCAGCTCCTAATACCATCATTATAACGACATGACTCTGAGATTTGATACAGATTACAACAGAAACAATTCACGCTCTTCACTGAAGCCACATTGTCTTGTAGAAGCATTTATTTTTCTATATAATTGTCATTTAATTTTGTTAACACTGATTTAATACTGCTAGCTGGCCCCAACATCGCAAACTCGAAAACGGATTGGTTATCAAAACGTTCCTATTCAGTTTGTTTAAGTTTCAGTTCAAGTGTACAGGTGCCTTCGCTGTTAATTCTGAAGGTCTTGAGGAAGATTTCTTGTACCCTGACGACACATGAAAGCTGAAATCTGATTGTATACAAGCACTAACATACATATACTACACCAATAAGATAGCTATGAAATAGCTATGGTTGCTTAAATATGGAATTATCTATTATATAAAAATAAAAATACACATACCCATACTGGGTATGTGCACCGGTGCTCAGTATGGTGGTGCTGGAGGTGTTATTTCCAATCCTAACTGATTGTGGTCTCTCAGACAGGAAATCCAGAACCCAGTTGCAGAGAGAGGAGTTCAGGCCCAGCAAGCTCAGTTTTCCGATCAGATACTACTCGAGGGATGATGGTGTTGAATGCTGAACTGAAGTCGATGAACAGCATTCGAACATAGCAGTCTTTGATGTCCAGGTGGGTGAGAGCCAGGTGGAGTGCAGTTGAAATAGTATCGTCCGTTGATCGGTTTGGGCAATACGCAAGCTGCAGTGGGTCCAGTGGGGAGGGGAGCTGGTTTTAGATGTGCCTCATGACCAGCCTCTCAAAGCACTTCATGATGATAGGAGTAAGTGCAATGGGACGGTAGTGATTGAGGCATGACACTTGAGGCTTCTTCGGCACAGGAACGATGGTTGTCGTCTTGAAGCACGTTGGCACAACAGCAGTGCTCAGAGAAATGTTGAAAATGTCCGCAAGGACATCTGCGAGCTGGTCTGCACATACTCTGAGCACTCTACCAGGTATGCTGTCTGGTCCTGGGGTTTTCCGTGGTTTGACTCTGAGTAGAGTTCTCCGCACATCAGCTGAGGACAGGCTCAGATTCTGGTCGCCTGGAGGAGGTTTTGTCTTCCATGCCGCCGTGCAGTTCTGTGCTTCAAACCTTGCGTCGAAGGTGTTCAAAGCATTAGGAAGGGAGGCATCACTGTTACAAGCAGGTGAAGGTATCTTGTAGTTGGTGATGGTCCGGATGGCCTGCTACATGTGCACAGTGTCAGCAGGGTCTTGAAAGTGGTTGTGGATTCTCTTAGCGTAGTTGCGCATTGCCTCTCTCATGCCCCGGTAAAGCTTGGGTCTAGCTGTTTTGAGGCCTGCCCTGTCCTGTGACTTGAAGGCCTTGTCCCAGGTTCTCAACAGCACACGCACCTCTGCAGTCATCCACGGCTTCTAGTTGGGTCGACTTGTGATAAATTTGAAGACAGCAACATCATCAATGCACTTGGTGATATAGCCAGTCACTGATTCTGTGTACTCCTCCAGGTTGATGGAGTCATCAGATGTAGCAGTTTCTCTGAACATGTCCCAGTCAGTGCGCTCAAAACAGTCCTGAAGAACAGAGATGGCTCCTGGAGGCCAGGTTGTCACTTGCTTCTGTCCTGATTTGGCACGTCTGATTAGCGGTCTGTATGCTGGGATTAGCAACACAGAGATGTGATCAGAGAAGCCGTAGTGAGGGCGGGGCTCCGCACTGTACGCGCCGGGAATGTTTGTGTAAATAAGGTTCAGCACATTAGCCCCACATGTTAGAAAGTTCACATACTGGTGAAAGCTGGACAGCAGAGCCTTCAGGTTACTGTGATTAAAATCACCAGCAACAATAAACAGTCCGTCAGGTGGAGAGTTCTGGAGTTTAGTGAGGTCACTGTACAGCTGGCTCAGAGCAGCGTTAGCATTAGCATTAGCACTCGGTGCTATATACACTGGTACAATGTAAACAGAGCTCAGTTCCCTCGGCAGATAGAACGGTCTGGATCTAACAACAATAGCTTAGCGAGGACTCAGGCTCTCTTTCCGCGCTTCTGGTTCCTCGTGCACCGCTTACAAGGAGCCCTCTTTCGGCCAGCAAGCTCAGGAAACGCAGAGGATCTTAGCAGGCCTAGCAGGCCTAGTATCCGCAACTCCGCTCGTAAACCGTCCGTAAGTACGTTTTTTGCGTATTTTGAAGGGTTAAAAGGGTCTGCCCGTCATAGATCGGGGTTCCAGTTGCTCTCATAGCAAACTCTTGCATGGTTGCGAGTTCAGATCGGGTTTGAAACAACAAAACAAACAAAAAAGCATCTTGTTTTACTCCCGGAGCAGCCGCTGCGTCCGAACGCGCGCCGCGTTCTCCATGAAATGATCAAAATGTGTTGCAAACTAAAATGCAGTCCAAAGCTTCAACCCCTCCACCACTAGTCTAATGAACCACGCAGAGAGCGGTGACTTCACCTCTAATCTTATCAGATCCAGGATTAATTGATTAAATGAAAGCAGGCAAAAGCACAAACACTAGCACTAACCTGTGAGCGGGTATTTTGTGATCTCCCGCTATCAACAGAACGTCACAGAGCTGCTTGTGCTGAAGGTAGGTCTCCATTTTACGGAACGTCTGCTCTGCATGATTTGTGGCCTGGAAAAATTCATCAGAAGAGTTGGTGTTCATTCTGGACAAATTGGTCAGAACCAACCTATGGAAGAAAAAACACACATAGGAGGCAGAGATTTAATGCACGAGTCTTCATGATTATCTTATGTTAAATCACATGTAGTGAAAACCTGACAAGAGGATATTAGGTCTGTTAAGTTAAAAAAAACACAAAATATATTAAAGAAAATATGATACACACTATTATAATCAAACATGGGAGGCAACTGAGAATATACAGTAACAATACTAATAATAATAATTTCAATTTAGAACAATTAATTATACAAATGATTTATCCTATATAAGTATAAACAAGAAGCCAGTAGCTTTACACATATAGATAAGCAAAAGAGAAGCTTAGTGAGGCAAATGACACTGCTGACTCATTTTCCCTGCAGCACAAATCTATCTGGCTTTGCCATGCTAAGCTGAAAGTAAAACTCTTATGTGTAAACTCTGTACATGAGGAGATAGCTAAGTGTATCGTCCAATGAGACAAGACGCTTTCCTATCTTTGCTTGAGCATCCAGACAGAATATAAACTCCGATTCGCTGTTCCCGTGTGCATTTGTAACATGTTTGTATGCGTGTGCGTCTTCCACAGAAAACAGGGACTTAACAAGGAAACCAGTCTGTCTCTTGCAACATTGTGGTGAAGGCTGAAAGTCCCAGTCCCCACAGGCTGCTAGATTACACGCTGTTTTAAAGGCATCCAAGTAATCCCTCACACTCATGGCAAATAATGCAACTCAGTCACTCTCGTGTCCTTCAAGGAGAGAGTTTGTTCGTTGGTGTCTCAGGTTGTTTTCCAAGCTAACAACCAAGCTGTCCCTCCAGATGAATTTACGATCATCTCATGGACTTTTTGCCATGCAACCACTGATTGAGTGGAAAAAAAATAATTAGGTTGTTATTTAAAGTAACACTTTGTGCCCAAAACGTATTTATCAACCACTGATATGAAAGTTGCTCTAACAGGTTAAATACAGATTTATCAATACAAAAAAAATCGCAAATCTAAATTGGGATGGTTGGCTGGATAATGTATTCGCATACCGGGAGATTTATGTAGCAGTAAAGTTGGAGTGGGTTAGGGATCCTATTGATGTCCCGTTTAACAGGCTGTCTCAAAGTTTTGTATCTAACATTGAATTTATTTTTTTTTTTTATTGTTTACCAAAAGCAATGATACGGTCCCTCTGGGAATGGTTAATGTTGTTCTGCAGTCATTGCAGTATCCTATAGTCTAATCTTTATTGGGTGACTTTATGCTAAATCCAAAGGCAATTTATTGCCCTGTCTCTGTATTCCCCAGTGACTCTAGTCTCGCAAAGGAACACCAGACAAGAATGAATAAGCAATTGGGCCATAAAACTGAGATCCATTGCTTTTCTATTGGCTCCGAGGCATGCTGTAGGGGTTTTTCATGCCTACCAATCTCTCCGACACTAATTGCTTTGGTACCATGTTCAGGGGAGTCATAAATTTGCGCCGAGGTGTGTATTGTGCTCCTAGTAGTGGGCTCCTCATCAGAGGTATAGCCCAATTTTATTAAGGCACTAAAACTCCAAAACACCTTGCAATAGAGTAACTGCTGTGGGGAACATGCTTCTCAAGCACATAACAAAATTAATCAGCAATTCTCAAGAAATCTGAAAATCCATAAAAGTGTAAAAGGGCTATGTGTAAGAAAAAAAATACATAAATACGTAGATCTAAAAAAAAAACCACAATACTCATTTTTTATTAATCATTATTAGTGCACAATCTCTTTGAGTATAATTTATTCAGACAGTACTTGGTCTTTACACGCTTCAAATGGCAAGTGTATCTTTCAAAATGGATTATAAGCCATTTTTCCCTAAAGCCTGCTAAGCAGCTACAGCTTGGTTGGGAATTCAAAAAATCCTAAAGAACTTCTTGCATCATGTGCCAAATCTGTGTCTTTCATGAAAACTTCCAGCCTAGTTTGACAATTACTGTTCTGTCATTGGGCTTAGTGTTGAGAGGGTAACTGACTGACTAGAGTAACTTGTTCTGGGGAGTAAGACTCAGATGAATGCTTGTGATGTTCAAGTAAGTACCTTATACATCAAAACAACAAAGACTTGTAACAAAGTTATGGATAATTGTCAAGTGGATTGACAGTGAATAAGTACTTAGCTGAAATGTCTGTTTTGGTAAAGAAATCCCTAAGAAATAACCTATATGAAGAAACTATTTGCATGCATTTTGCCACACAAAATGTCTTCAAACCCTGAAGGAAGGTATCTATCTATCTATCAATGATCCATCCATCCATCCATCTATTAATCCATCATTCATCCATCCATGAACAAAAATGCAACCTGTATCAACCAAATTCAGAGCAAGACTGCAGTGTAGTTTATGCAGTTAAAGATTCTATTATGTCAGTGATGGTCTTCACAAAGGCAGAAAGACTGAATTTGTGCACTGGGGGTTTTAAAGCGTTCTGTAAAGAAAAAAATTGCAGATCTTAGCAGAAAGCTCCTTGCTGCTGGCAGGTTAACGTGCATAGCGAATGAGTCTGTCATCACCATTACACTGTCAAAGTTAGTGCATAAACATATTAATATGCAGTGTTACAGCCAGAGTTATGCATACAGAGAATATGAATATTTGAGCAAGTTTCATTGTTGATATCAAGGCTTTTATTGTAAATAAATTAATCAATATTTTAAATTCGTAATCACTGTACAGAAATTACCATTAAGGAAAAGAGAAAGATAAAACACAAAACAAAACGTTTTATGAGTCTAAGAAAAGAACTGGGTAAAACATTTTCACCTGTCAAGGAGATTTAGCACATTAGATTTAAGACACAATATTGTGCAGAATTACATCAGTTTCCTCCAAAAGTACTAGCTTTTACAGTTTAAAGTGTGAATACCAAGATTTGATTTGATTATATATTATTATTATTCAAAATGAGATCAAAGTCATTTATTCCTTATGTATTACTCCAACTCGTGTATGATGTAATTTGTTTTATTTAAGTTCTAATATAATGGTTATCGTTTATGAAGCTTACACAAAAAAAGTACATTATTAACATAGATAAAATTAAATACGAGTCTAAAAATATATTCCAAAAATATATATTTTTTCATTTTCATTTTTTACAGCAAAGGGACACAAAACTGTTTTTATCCTAAATTTGGATTTATAACATGAATATTTATTTAATGTAAAAAACAAGTTTTCCTTCATATTTGGTCATTGTTGTTTAAGATATAGCTGTATATTTATCCTTATTTTTCATGTGCTGTGTTTTACATTTTCATTGCATCTTTCCTTCTCTGAATTAGTTTCCCTTTAACATTAAAGTTATTAATCCACTTCTGAGCAGGAATCTAAGTGGGATGTGTCCAGCATTAATGTATCTGTACTTTAACTCACCACAATTTAAAGCGTTGTTTCAGAAAGACTAAGATTGTTGTTATGTTTTTCTTCATCTTTAGCTTTAGAAGCCTATTTTTCACAAGTGTTTTACACTGATTTCAGGTGGGAGAGGGGTCACCTGTGTAGATGTCCTTTAAGAGTACATTAAATTAGTTGAGTCCTTATAACTGATAATTCAATAAACAGGACAATTGCTGTTGTTGACAAGAGAAAAGGTGGTAACATTTATTTTACCAAGACAGAAAGGAAATTGAGATATCATTCAAACTAACAGCACGCTGAGTCAAGTCTCCATTTGTGTTCACGTCCAAGAGGTCAGGGATGCTATCCTACTAAGGTTAACTTTGGTCATATATTCTCTGTCAAACTGTGCATAAACCTTAGAGTCATGAGGTTACCACAAATATAAGTAGGGACACAAAAGGACAAGGTGAACTAAAAGTATTAAGGCTTTAAGTTAAGCCTTTCTTTTAGAGATAATTTAGTAAGAATCATAAACATCAAGGAACACAGCAAGAAGACCGATAATAACGTTTTGGAGACTTTTGAAACAGAATCAGTTTTAGAAAACTTGTCCCAAGGTTGGAATAGCTCCAAAAGTACTCTTAAATCCATCACCTGATAATGAAAAGCATCCTGACTGACCGGCTTAGGCATTATTCAGTCAAGCAGTCAAGAGGCATGTGCTCATTTTGTAAGATAAGTGTTTAAAATAAGCAACACGGTGTTCCATTTATTATATTTATTTTACATATAGATTTAATTTAACACTGCACCTTACTGTGAACTCAACCTTTCAACTGACGAGGAATAGTGGTGGGAGCAACATGCTGTGGAGATACTATTCTTCAGTGAGAATCTGGTGAAATTTGATACAAATGAGGATGTATCTAAGTATAGGGTGATGCTAGAAAGAAAATATTTGGGTGGAAGATGAGGGTCCCCATTTAGAAGGACAGCTAAGATCATAAACAAAGAACAAAGGATAATGATTTCAGTCTCTGGATGACCGAAGGTGGTAAAGACATTTTTCAAAAGACTTGCATCAAGACGAAAGGTTAATTAACACAGCACTGACTCAGGAGGCGTGACAGCAAATGAATGCTACACATTTTAATCTTAATCATTGTTTGTTTTTTAATCTACAACAATTAACAACTTTGAGTTTCTTCTATCACAGGAAATTCCAATGTAATACCCATAATATGTGTTCAACATGACAGAATGGGAAAAGTTTAAGGGAGATGTTTTTCTAGACAGTTTCATGCTGTCCTAATAAAACTAAAGTGAGAAATAGAAAAATAAATTCAGCTTGACAGTAATTTGAAATATTAAGAACAGGCAAGCAGGAAATACGTTTGATTAAAAATGAACTAATTGATGAGATGGCCTATTTATAGCAGCTGTAAAAATGTAGGCAATCATGGAGAAGTGCACTCTAACAAGGAATGACAGATTTTCAAACTACGGCTGAACTTTTTATTTCCTAACAAGCAACCGAAAACATTCTCTAGTTTCAGCCTGAGAGACCGTGACAAATTACGTGTCAGGGATTAATGATGTGAGACATATTAGGGCCACCCAGCTGGTGAAGTAAATAAATGTACATTTCTCAGTGCCATCCACATCTGCTTAGCTACAGATGAGTGGGTGAGCCATGACGTGTGACACAGTCACTGGTCTAATTTAGGGTTGCCTTATACATCTGAACATGGAGAACTCATATCAAAGCTGCATTTACTGAGCGATTGTGTTCCATGAGGCGTGATCAGCATTGCCACACACTGCTATAGATGAACAAGTTTTTGTATACTTTATTTCCCAATTTAAAGTTCCCCCAGTGAAAATGCTAAATTTACGTGAAAAAATGTGTGAAATATATTCTGTACAATTCAACAAAGCAAATTTAACTGGGGGAAAATATGATAAAACTTTTTTTTTGTGAATGTTTGTACTTAATATTAACATTCAGTATTATTTGATAGGAATCTAACTACCCATTCTGAATTCATTATTTTACAACCCTGTTTTGAAAAAAAAAAAATAATACATTTCTTGTCCGCAGTCCACAAGTCTTTCCAACTTTATGTCAGATTTAGGTTTATGGTCTGTCTAAGCGATCCCTAAACATAAATCTTATTTAGATAAATTCATTATGTTGTTGATCTGGATTAAAACTTAGACACATAGTAAGTCTAAGAAATTAAATTCCTTTTCATCTTCAGTTTAGCAACACACACCTGAAAAGTGTGGGTCAAAATTGAAGAAAGGAAATCCTGTGCAATTCTTATTTGTATACCAAAACCTGGCATATTACCATTTTACAAATATTATGTAAATAATATGTAAATAGAAAATCGTAGTTAAAAGCCTCAAGCTGTTTATTAATTAAAGTAAAATCAGCGTTGTATTGGATATACAGTACAAGGATGGATTTAATAATCCTATAGAACAAAAATATTTTACTAATTCGGTATAATTGTTAAAATACCCTGGTCACTTAAGGATCCTGGGTGTCAGGGAGCCACACATTTTCACAGCGAGGCACATATTTTATGCATGCACTACTCGCACACTGGGACTCCAAAACCTGAACATCTGCCAATTATGCCAACATGAAGAGAAGAATGTGGAGTTGATTCTAAAGCCGTATCTTAACTAAGAATAATTCATGCTCAGTTCGAGGAGCCCAACCGTCCACTGCCTGTGGCATTTACTCAATCCTCACTGACACATTTTTCACTATAAAGCTTCAGACTACACATTTGGAAATACACACTAAGCTCTATCTAAAACAAAGGGACAGGATTACCATCATTGTTCATTTCATCACCAGGTGCATGGAACAAAGGCATACAGCAGAGCTTAAGCACCAATCACCTCAGAATGTCACAGGCAAGATAAAAGCAGAGTTGGTCTTTTCATCTATCTTGTGACATGCTCTTATTGTTCTGCTAGATGGCTTGCAAACAAACAGGGTGACACTCACAGTTACATCTCTAGCCCGTTTAATTCCTTAAGAAGGACGTAAGGTCACAAGAAAAAGTATGAAAATAGCCGCATTTATATGGAAGGGATAACAATTATCATGGCTAAATTGTTTAACCTTTAGGATTTCTGAAAGGATATTGAGCCTGTGTGAAGCTGTATTAGCTCTAAGCACATGAACCTGACAGTTATAGCTGACTATCTGTATAATTTATCTGATATCACTACCACCTCTTTTTATAAATCTGAGACATGCAACACGATTCAATTAATTTTTCCTGCTATCCAATTCTAACTAAGCGGAAAAAATGCATTAGTGCGACATCTAAAAAATAAAGTGCTCAGAAGTATAATGGAATGGAGCACTCAGAGTGTGATCTAGGCCACAAAATAAAAAAGGAAGCAGAAAAGGCCCTAGCAATAAATAATTAAAAAGGTGTTTTATTGGTTTATGCTGCCTAACATGCTGTGGACAATGAAGATGGGCTATTCTCAGCTGAGCCATGATGTTAGCAGACTAGCAAGGGGGAAAAAATGTGCAGGTAGCTTTAATTTAGCTTACTTAAACTATCTTAATGCCAATGAGCATTAAAACCTTATAAAGCGGCAGGTTTTTAAGATGTATATTCTTATTAGCTTATTTTTATACAACTAATAAAGGGAAATGTGAAGCATAAAAGCACCTGCGTCCCAACTTACTAACACCTGTCAGTATTCATACCTGTCTCTGGCTTCCACCTCTGCAGGTTCTTCTCTGCTGTTTATTGTTTCTTCCTGACCACAGTTTGTTTCCTCTTTTCTCACAGTGCTGGGAGAGGAAATGTTCTTTGGATACTCCTCATTGACCTGGAGGCCCTGGATGGTGTTTGGCTGATGATGCCACGACTGATGACCTGTCCTGACGTAGACAGGTGTTGGCCCCGACGTTTGCGACATGACGCTGTGCAAAGGGCTGCTGGTCTTCCTCAATCCTCCGATGCCCCTTTCCCGTGAGTGGCTCTTCAGCCGTCCCTGGACGGGAGTTCCTCTGTGGTCCAGGCCATCTTGCTGGATGTAGCTTCCCACACTGCCACCTCCTCCACCACCACCAGCAGAACCTTGGGATGAATGGCTGAACCAGCGCCAACGCAGTCTGAGGATCTGTTTTACATCAAACTCCTTCTTCCCTGAAACAGACATCCTCTTCTGGGGTTGGAGATGCAGGCAGTGTAATGCTGATTCCAAAAAAACATGGAGAGCAAAGAAAAGAAGAGGCTAGCTTTCAGTGTGCACTGATTACAGTGTTTCTCTTCTGGTCCGTTACAGTCTGACTACTATCATGACCACCTTCTCTGCCTAGTAAAACACCACCGTAGTTCTTTTTAGCGGAGATGGAAAGCTGCTCTCTGCAGCTTTTGTTCCTTTTCCTGAGACTACAACCCTCCCTCAGACTCTCCCTCCTTCTTTCCCTTTCTCTCCTTCCCTCCTGTGCAGCTGCTGTTTCTGTTTGCTGCTGCTGTGCCGTTGGAGCTGAGATAATGCACATGCATGATCTACCCTCCCACCCCTTTGGCTCTTCTGTTACGCTTTTCCCTCTCTCTCTCTCTCTCACACATACTCTGCTCATCTTCCCTGTGCACACAGTAACTTACATTGCACACACTCTGTCATAAACAGACACAAATATTTGGAATCTAAATGAGAATATCTCTTCAGCCCTTCCTAGACCCCTTTGATCTTGTTCTGTGTGGGTAGCTGTAGGTTTCTGTGTATTTAATTGATAATGTGATTCCCTCCTCCTGATGCCTGGGGAAGGGAGGACGAGGTTAAACCATAACGAGGAACACCTTTGCCTGTTTAAAATGTGACTAAAAAAGAACCTCTCGAACAATTAACATGAGATCATAATATTAATTCATTTAGATGCATGTAGAGACACGACCGATCAGACACAATAATGGTATCGGATAAGATTTGTGTCATTGTTGACATTTTAACGACTACTAGTCTATCGAATAGCAGAGACAAAAAAAAGTTCATTTATTTTTATATTATTAATTAACCTTACAAGGAAAACAAGTTTTATTGCTGTACAAAAACATACACCACATTTTTAGAATCAGCTGTCTGAAAAGAATGTCAACCCAAAACATATATGCACACTTAAAGTATATAAAATATACACAATATTCAATAGTAGTGAATCCTACCAAAAATATGTCATATCAGAAATATGTTCTTTTTATTGGATTTGGCATGTTATTTAAACCTTATATAGATAGAAGACGCCTGTTGTGGAAAGCTTTTGTCTATGCATCACTTTTTTAGAGAGGTTATAGGGTTAAAAAAAGTAGAAATTTTTTTTTGTATGTGTTTATATCCAGAGCAGTGGAAGTAATGTCAGAGAAGAAGATTATCTCTCTAAAGAGAATCGACCATGATAATCAGCAACTACGCTAAACCAAACTAAATACAAACATAGCATGTCATAATTATAATTCTCATTTCCAACCTCTATCTGCCATGGAGCATACTTTGTCAGATTTTGACCAATGCTACACAAATTTACAGTTTAGAAATGACACAGGAAGGCTGTAAGAATTTGTCAACTACTGAAAACAGCTTATAATTGTCTCCCTCGTGTTTCGGGCTTTTTGACAAACTTGTTTTGTACTCTACTGTTTTGTTCCGTTACTAATAATCTTTAACTAAAAGACCTGGTTAGGCTACTTTTAAGAAAGTAAGACTGGTCACAGCAGAAAAGGTAATGGTCAGTGGTTTTCTTGGCCTTTTTAGACAAATGTACCTGTATTTGTACCTACACTACACAAAACTAAACGGTTGGTGAAGCAGCCTGTCCAAGCCACCAATGGTTAGTTTCTGTAATATTTACACAAAGTTAACAACTCTGTACTATAACATTATTGTGTTCTAGATCAGAAATCCTCAGCAATGACTGGATATGTTGAATTTTGACATCTTAATTAATTATGTTGACAAAAATCTTGGATGGGAGCAACTCTAAATGTATTTGTGTTAATTCATAAACAAATAAGATGTGAGACATGACTGTGGTGTTCAAAATTTCACCCCGTTAAAGGCAAAGAGAAATTAATTTCACACTAGCACACATCTGTGCAGTGTGCTAGTCACACATCAAACAGAATCCCAAGGGGGGAACATCTCAATGTGAGGTAGCCATGTAGAAAAATTATTCTCTTTCAGTTCCTTTCTTGAAAGCCTCAGCGATTACAAGTGGGAAACTACATACTAATGAACCTTCAAGGTCAGAAAGCTGCCTCAATCAGATTCAGAGCATCAGAAAAGTGTCTCTATTTTTTCTTGACATTTATCCACACCTTTTACTTAATATTCCACTATTGTACAAAACAGGCTCACAGCTTTAAAATTAAAAAAACGAAAACAGTGTTTAAACCTTCATTTGCGCAGCTAAGACAATTTCAGGGAGCACACATTGGTTCTCTAAAACACTTCCACAATCTTCATTTTTAGACTTTATCCTTTTAATCCCATGAGTAAAACATGACTCTATTGTTCAAACAGACTGTTTTTGTTTTTCTCTTTGATTTTCTCATTCTTTAAAAATGTGAGAGGAAAAACTTATTTTAAAATAACTGAATTTCCACACATAACCTTTAACAGCAGATTTGGATTCAAATATGTACTGTTCATGTCTACCTTTCAAAAACATCAATAATAACTTAACATACCTTGACCTAAAAATAATATCTCAATATTATCTATGCACAGACTACATATGTGCTCTATTTTGTGTTAGATAAATCTGGAGATTAAATAGCGATTGCCAAATTAAGAGTTAGATTTGGGATTTTTTAATGTTCTGCATGTCATATAACTAACCAGAAATAAGCTATTTACATTGCTTTACACTTTAGATGAATACATCTTGCAGAAGCTATAGTTGCTTTTAGCATTCTAGTAAATAGTACTTGTTTCATCTAAGATCTTCTAACTGATGGGGCAAGGGGACTTATAATTGAAGTGATATAGAATAGAAAAGATCAAGAAGGCTCATGGTGTCTCTGGAAGAGCTGGAGAGATTCAGTTTATGTAGGAGATTACATGGACAGGACCACAAATAGTTGTCAACCCTTGAAACATGGTCTTTACCAAAGAGTCCCAGGTAACTATAATAATGAACTGCTCTCATAACATGGATAAAAAATATTGTTTAATTGGGTACCAAAGAGATTGCTTAAAGAAATGGTAACTGAATATTCCCAAGAAGTGAACTTTGACCAAAATATTTTTAGGAGTCAAGGACACCATCTGCCTGCTTTACACCTAACAGCTGTGGTGCAAGATGCCAGGGTGGTCTGGTAAACCACATTGTCATCCATCGTCTGTCTCCCTAGTGAACTTATCTTCTTTCCCTTGTAGAAATTCATGAAGCATGCAAAACAGGCAGAGGAGCTCTGATTGCAAAATAAGTCCATTAAAAAGGCAGCAATATTACAAAATCCAAGCATTTCCATTTGAGAAAGATATTATGGTATAAACTCCGCATTCAGTTTCTAAATAGGCATTATCATTAGTTTAATTTTGCGCATTATTTATTGAGTTACTCTTCGAATTGGTCTCAGAATGTATGAAATACATAAAGCATAAACGGAATCCCCATAAGCCAGAGCTGCAACATCTTTCCATGATTATCGACTGAATCCTTTGTGGGACTGAAAGGAAGACTTGTCAAAAATATGTGATGTTTCATGCACTCTTAGGCAAAGACTGACAAGAAACCATAGCAATTTTACAAAGTAAAAAAAAAAAACACCAACTCCAAAGTGCTCCTACAAAGTATTCAGAAACATGGACTACTATGGGCAAAGATAAGACATGATTTAACTGTTCCAGTCTGTTAGGCGTACATTTAATTATCTTATAAAGCATCTTAATTGAATAGTGTACAATAAAAAAAATGTATGCAGTCATCTGCACACTGAAAAGGAAGCAATATTTATGAGTTGGCTTAAATTATGCGATAACAAACAAGCAACATTAGCTCCAAGATGAAGACTACTTACACATTTCCAGCACAAATCCTTGCTGTGATTAAAATAAAAGAGATTTATAAAACTAAAAAGGTAGCTAGGTCACTCCTTTTCTGACATTAACTTTGTATGTGACAAAAGATGGTAGTTGCAAATGTTACAATTTACAACTACAATCTTGAAATAATAAAAAAATATATATCAACCACAACAACATGTTGTCTTACCAGTAAAGAAGTTTTGTTGTAGGTACGTATAAGTGTGCAGGCGATGGAACAAGCTGGTAGAATGAATGGCAAACAGATTCTGTGAGTCGTTTCCAACTCTCTCTTGTCCCATGTCCCTCCTTTACTACAAACATGTTTTTCTTCAACAGGAAAGAGGCACCTTCCTCTTCTAAAGGAAATTCCTGCTAGTTTCCTTCCTCTGCACTGTAAAAACAATTGCATTCAAAGAACCGGGAACTCTGGACTCACATCCTGTTTTCCAGGCAAAAACACTGCAATTATCCTGCAGGCACTATTGTTGCTTTAAATATTTGTTTTTACATTTATTGTACATGTTAGCAAAATATTATATAGGACAGTTATTTTTAATAGCCTAAAAATCAGCAACCTTTTTTTTAAATTACAATTCTAGTCAAACTTTAAATGTGTAAGAAAGCTTCTAAATGGACTTCTTTTCAATCTTTTTGTGTTTCTTGCTTAAGAATCAACATTTAAACTTGAACAGAGCACCAATTTTGTAACAATAGCATCAATGTGATGCTATTAGTCTTGTTTACATTTTGTACATAACCCATAGGTGCAGCAGATCTGTAAAGAAAATTTGGCCAATATTGTCTTTTTTCGTCTATAGGTGAAGTTTTATTTATAGATAATAACTATCTCTTAGAATCAATATGAACACACCAACTAGTGGGGGGGGGGGGGGGGATATAGAAATATGATGCAGATACAGAATTAGATAAACGTTCATTTAAGATCAGCTGGGGTCAGCATAGCAATAGAAAGAAATTGGGGAGTTTTCCCTTTTTTACAACCAACAAAAATAGGCTGGAAAAAACTAAAATCTTTATTGTATGTTATATGTCAAGGCAAGGGTTCCATTTTGGATGAATTAGAACATGTAAAGCTTTCACTGATCAAGTCAAATGAGATGTATACTATAGCATTAGCATACTTAAAGGTAAGTTGTATAGACAAACAATGTTTTTTAGCATGTTTTGCAAAGCAGTCCTTGCCCAATTGAGATGGAGAAAAACTCTTGACCAGTTTAACTCTTCTTCTTCTGTTCAGACATACTCAAACAGTAATTCTCTTTAACAAAAACCATATATGTTTACTTTAGGTGCTAAGTGGAGTGGATAGCAGCATTACAAGGGGATACCAGCATTTACGTCTTTTAACTTCACAACATGTTCGCTTGGCAATTTGCTAAGCTGCAAAACAGCTGCACTTACACATAACGTGTTGTTTAATGACATTAATTGGTTGCGTAAGTAAATGTGTATATTGCAACATATCTTGGTCGGACAGTATTATGATGCGTTCACACTGAACACGTCTGGAGTGCATCACGCTTCAAGTTTTGATGTGTGTGCATTTTGTGCAATTTTACAGTCAGATGCTTCAAACACGCATAACGTGTGTCGCACATCCGACCCCTTCATCAGTTTTTTTGTACAATGGCAAATAAAATAAAAAAAGAGTCGGCTGCCTCGGAACGGCGTCTGGATCTACCAAAAAAGTTTAAACAGTGTTCACAGTTTGTTGATTTTTACCGCCTACTCCAGGAGCTGCGCTGGTTAGGGCTTATTTCAGCACTAGTTTTGTCTTCCTTGGATAAGCAAAAATAACGACAATAGGTTTATCCACCATCATCACCCTTCCGCCCAGTTTGAAAATGTGTCACTATGTCACATAGCAAGGTCTTTCTGTTTGGTTGACGCTCTTGATCCTCCAGAGGCGTTCGGTGTGAACCCAGTATTAGTCTTTGTTTAACTGTAGTCACCACTTATTGTCACATGTCACTGATTGGTGAAAAAAAAAGTACCAAATACATGATATGTTTATTGATGCTTCGCATAGAAATATACAGGAGATACCTTGTAATACATACCTTTATTTATTAATTAGGATTATTTGGCTACAAAAAACTGTAAACTTGACCCCCACAATCAAGATATGCAACTGAATCTCGAGATGGGTGCAATTACTTGGAGTTTGCAGATGAAGTAACCTTCTATAAAAGCCATTTCTACCTGAAAATGCCATTTTAGCTGAAAATGCCATTTTAGCTACAAATACTATTTAACACTAAGTTTGTAGAGAAATCGCTGTTTTTTTTTTTTGAGAAGTGAAGATGGTATGCTGATTTATCCTACGGTTTTTCAGCAACTTGCCTCCAATCATCCCAAACTTTGAGTAAAATCACCAATCATGAAGCTTTGACACCATCATAGTGACCAGAGTATTTTTTTCACTTGTCCTTGTGACTACGTCCTTTGCATAACTGGCCTTTTTCTAGTTTTCTTCATAGTTTAGGTTTAACTGTCACAAATTCCAGTCATATACATTAGTATTCCGACATCATAATATGTAGTAAAAAATATTTTGCCACCTTGTAAACAAAAATAAGTAATATACAAATTGTCTTTGTACATTAATAGATAACAATTTGTGTACTTGTAAAAAAGATTTGCCTTTGTACAAGGTTAAAATCATAGTATGTAGTTGTCGTGCCAAGGTCATTGTCACTGTTAGAATTTCCTTGCATTGGGAGTGAGCGCAATGCAGAAAGAGCTGACCCGGCTGATTGACTGGATACCACAGAGGCAGTCAGGCTGGAATTAGATTAAAGATGAGGATCTAGTTGGGCTGCTGAAAAATTTTTACAATCATTATTTTAAACCTTAATTCAGCAATGTAAATAATTTGGATCTTACTGTAACTGCATGTTTTTTGCTGTGTATTTAGACCTTTGAGCCTTCAGACTAAGCACACAGTCTACTTATATTCATTTCGCTACATTTAACAAAGAGACAATATTTGTTTTGTTTATTTTTAACACAAACCTCTCCTTTTTCAAAATTTTTACTAAAAACATTTGTCCAGATTTCAGGATTTTCATTTGTCAAAGATGTTCACACACAGCGGTTTGCAAACACAAATTGATGGCTTTAATATATTAAAAAAAATAACATTATTACAACCTTAACTGCTTTTAACCTCACAAACTAATTTCAAAATATCCCATTTTTGTAATGAACTTGAACAAGAATGTATTAAAGGATTAATTTAATTAAGCTCAACTCTAAAGTATTGACTTCTTTTTCAATACATATTGAACTATACTTATATGTTGACTTTTATGTCAAAGTATTGACTTACTTAGCCAATACATTGACTTAATATGTCAGTGTATTTACTTATTTTTGCTATGAGTGGGATTTAAACATACAGTAGTTGGACATTAGGCAACTAGTTTTTCCTACTCAATTTTAAATCGCATAATACCCTTGTTGCTTAATTTTCCATTGGTCATTAGTCTCTATGAGAACAATAAACATTAATCTGTTGTCTACTGGAGGTTTCTCTGGTTAAAATGAAAAACTTTCCCCTCTTGCTCAGGAGAAGATTCACAGATGTAATCCAATATTCTGGTTAACAGTTCACAATCAGCTAACAATTACACTTTTAGAATCCACTGACTTTAATTCTGCTGAATTGAGTTAGAATCACAATCTATACTATTATATGATTATACTGTATGGGAATGAAATTGGTTGATTTAAACATTAATTTTGACAGAACTGGGTTCTATATTTCTATACAATAATTTCAGTTCATTGTTTTAACAAGGTACTTAGAGAGAGTATCTATTGTGAACTGACTTTATATTTCAAAATTGAATTAATTAGAACCTCAGCTGTAAAAATTTTAGACACAACATATTCCATGATGTTTTTATTTATTGAATAAATCCTGGGTCAAACTAACAAGATTTGTAAAAACTTATGAACTTATTAACTCAAAATCATATGAGATTTGTACAAAACAATACAAACTGTAGAAGTTAAAGTTTGAGATTCAAAGGAAAATTAGCCCTTGCTGGGTTTGTAATTGTTTTTCTTTTATAATCACACTGTGTTGTACAAGTTTCCTGCATGTACATTCCTTAGTAATTTGGTAAATGTAAAATAATTGTAAAATAAAATTGTGTAAAATAAAATGGTTACAGGACTCAGAAATACTGTTAACTTAGTTGTCTCTCACAGGCTGCAAAATAAGTTTAATAACAAGAGCATACAAATCTACAAATCTAATAATTACATTTAATTGACAAAATGCAAACAGAAGCATGGATCCCAAAAATATCCACTCCATGAAATATGATTAGTGGTATATATTGTTCTGTGTGCACAGATGTTTTCTGAAAACAGATATCATTAAAGTTGAATGTGACATGACCAAAAAAGGGTCTATACATAAAGTCAAAAGTGTAATTAAATATAGAGGAATACTAACTGAAAAGGTGTAAAAACAAAGAATTAAGAAACCAGTTCAAAAGAAACCAAGCAATAAATTTTATTGTAAGTTACACAAAACCTTAGAAATTACATTTTTTAAATGAAGAGACAGTGATTAGAAGTACGTGCTGGACTTCAAAGAGTTACCAAAAAGATTGTCGTTGCAATTATGTTATATACAAGGATGTGAATCTACAGAATATTGTTAAATTTACGTTGCTAAAATAACATTTTGTGCTGACTACTGCTGAAGCATAGAAAAAACATCACTGTCCACCTACTACAACACATCTGAATAAAACTGTGTTTGAATTTATAAAGAACATTTTCCTTCAACACAACTGTGATGACTGTTCTTTGCAATAGATTTATGGTTACAAATATGCAACAACCATTCAGTGAAAACATCCATAAAAAGAATAAACAGAATTTATAATGAACTATAATTTTGTATGAAGTAATAGATTAATAAATCTGGACTATGTACAAAAAATATTCATCACTAAAAGTATACATTTTTCTTATTTACAGTTTCAAATAAATTTAACAATCAAATTTATTCCTATTTGTTTTCTTTAAAATAATCATTCATAGATAAACAAAGATAATTGTGAATCTTCTACTAGATTTAAAAGAAATAAAGTTCAAAACTTATGTTGCAATAGAAGATTGTATTTTGACTGCATATGAAAGATTTCAATTGATGTTACTATTTCTTTTTTGGTGAAACAGATAGTTTAACGCTTGGAAACTTGAAAGCACCCCTTGATCCACTATCACTGCTTGAGGTGGATGACAATCTGGATTTTTTAAGAGGTACTGACACATCTGTACTACCCTCCATCTCACCTTCATTGTCATTTCCAAGTGTCACTTCGTAAGACCCTTTGGACTTAGACCCAAAACCTCCAAATGTGCCAAATTTTACTTTGCCTTTCTTACCTTTGCCAGCTTTACTTCCTCCCACATCTATTGAAATGTCACCTCCCTCAGTCTCTGAAAGAGCTGAAGGAGAACTAATTACAAATGAACCCTCATCGCTCCCAGTTGAAGATCGCTGCTTTGATTTTTTAAATAGATCCAGTGAAGCTGACTTTCCCTTGGTTGATAAACTGACTCCAGAATCACCTTCCAGGTCTAAATTTCCACCTATCATTTCACCCGAACCTACTTTAGTAACCATGCCCTCTTTTCCACTCAAACCTACTTTTAACTCTGATTCACAAAGGTCACCTGTACTACTACCTTTTGCTTTTGGTTTGCCAAAAAATTTTGGCATTGTGTTTGTTGCTTTGGCTTTTCCATGCTTTGATTCAGGACTGGAAATTGCAATATTTTCTGAACTGACTTGAAGACTGACTGACTGAGACTCTGCATTTGTGGCGCCACTGACTGCAAATTCAGATTTTCCTTTTTCTGTATTGTCTTGGGTTGCCAATTTAGGCAGAAGAATGGCAAACTTGGGAATTTTGATTTTGGGAAACTGTAGTGTACCCTCTGGATATTTAAGGCCACTAAGTTCTGAACCCCCTTTTATTTTACCATCGGGGCCTTTCAAATTAAGCTTTGCATGGTCAGATGATACATCTGTATCAGATGGTTTTAGTCCTGCAGCTATAGATCCATCATCTTTTATTTTTGGGGATGTAACATCTAATTCTACATCAGGAAAATTCAGTTTACCAAAAACAGGCTTCTTAGAATGTGTCCATTTACCATTACCATTTGTTGGGTCTACACCCAGATCTACTTCTTGTGCTTCTAGCTTTCTTTCTTTTCCTTTCACTTTGGGAAGTTTAAACTTTCCCTTTTTTCCCTTCACATTAAAATCCATGTCAGGGGCATCAAAACTTGCTTCGGTGGAATCAAATTCTGCTTCTGTAAGGTTCAAATCCACATATGGCATAGACATTTTTGGTCCTTTAATGTCGATGTTTGTTTTTGGAAGGTTAACATTAATATCTTGTGCTTCAGCATTTGAATCTTTTAGATTAATATTCCCTTCAGGACCTGAAACATTTTGAAGTTTTATTTTGGGTGGGTTTAAATCTTTAAACTTTCCTTTAGAGGAATCCAGATCTAAACTTGGCATTTTGAAAGTTGTTTTAGGAAATTTGACATCCACTCCATCACTGTCAACATTGGGGGTTTCTATGTCAATCTTGGCAGACGGAATGGTTTTAGTATTACTTGAACTTTCCGGCTGCGGAAGTTTGATGCCAAAAGATGGTATTTTGATTTTGGGCATGTCCAATCCACCCTTGGATCCATCAGCGTGAAACTTCGGACCTTTTATGTTTAGGTCCACACTTGGAACTGACACATCAAAATCCCCTTTAATATTTGGACCTTTCATATTTAAATCCATATTTTTTGATCCCTTAAACTTTCCATCATTAGAATCAATGTCAATTTCTGGTCCAGCTGTGCTGATATCACTTTCAGGGATGTCAAACGTTGTACTTTTGAAGCCAAATTTTGGTATCTTAAATTTTGAACCTTTAGGTTTTGAAGCACTAAGACCAATATCAAGCTCCTCCTGGCTCCTAGACTTTCCTTTAATGCTGACATTTCCTTGTTCTAGTTTAACATTAGTTTCTGATATCTTTGTCTTTAGACTTTTAAATCCAACCTTTGGCATTTTAAATTTAGATTTTTTTGAACTTACTTCAATGAAATCAGTTTTGTCATCTGGTTGTTCAGGTTTTGGAAACTCACCAAGGGATCCCTTCAGATTTATGTCAGTATCTGAGGGTTGGATCTCAAGATTGGGAGCTATAGTTTTAATTTTTGACCCTTTGACATCAATTTCAGGAGATTTCATATCGCCTTTGATCTTAGGAGTAGAAACATCCAGGTCTCCTTTTAGTTTGGGACCTTTCAAGTTGAAATCCACATCTGGCATTGATATGTTTGGTCCAGATATGCTTGGCATATTGAATTTGGGACCTTTCAGTTTGGCATTTGGTCCCCTAATATCAAGGTGTGTTCCTTCAATATCTAAATCAGGTGCTTTTACATCAATGTCTGCCTTGGGGAGGTCAATATCAACATCTGGGCCTTCTACTTTGGGGCTTTTCAACCCAAATGTGGGTATCTTAAATTTAGGCATTTTTAGCCCACCTTTGTGACCCTCAATGTCAAGATTTGGACCTTCAAGGTCAACCTCCGGACCTTTTAGATCTCCTTTAATCTTTGGTAGTGTGACATCCAAATCCCCTTCAATCTTAGGCCCTTTCAGATTTAAATCAACATCTGGGACATCAATCTTTGGACCTTTCAATTTCAGCGATGGCATTTTTATGTTAGGCATTTCAAATCCTCCCTTAGGTCCCTCAATATCAACTGCTGGACCTTTGATGTCAATTTCAGGTGATTTAATGTCTCCTTTGATCTTAGGTCTTGAAACATCCAGGTCACCCTTGAGTTTAGGGCCTTTCAAGTTGAAATCCACATCTGGCATGGATATCTTTGGTCCAGATATGCTTGGCATGTTAAATTTAGGTCCTTTCAGTTTGGCATTTGGTCCCTTAATGTCAAGGTCGGCTCCTTCAATATCAACATCAGGTGCTGTCAAGTCAATGTCTGCTTTCGGTAGGTCAATATTAACACCAGGACCTTCTAATTTGGGGCCTTTCAATCCAAATGAGGGCATCTTAAATGTAGGCATTTTCAAACTTCCTTTGTGACCCTCAATATCAAGATTTGGACTTTCAATGACAACCTCCGGACCTTTCAGATCTCCTTTAATCTTTGGCACTGTTACGTCCACATCCCCTTCAATCTTTGGCCCTTTTAGATTTAAGTCAACATCTGGAACATCAACCTTCGGACCTTTCCAATTCAGTGATGGCATTTTTATGTTAGGCATTTCAAATCCTCCCTTAGGTCCCTCAATATCAACTGCTGGACCTTTGATGTCAATTTCAGGTGATTTAATGTCACCTTTGATCTTAGGTCTTGAAACATCCAGGTCACCCTTGAGTTTAGGGCCTTTCAAGTTGAAATCCACATCTGGCATGGATATCTTTGGTCCAGATA
Source organism: Orestias chungarensis (assembly GCA_032876305.1). NCBI lineage: Eukaryota > Metazoa > Chordata > Actinopteri > Cyprinodontiformes > Cyprinodontidae > Orestias > Orestias chungarensis. The sequence continues at coordinate 1,675,282 of JAVLVB010001163.1, forward strand.
TGCTTGGCATGTTAAATTTAGGTCCTTTCAGTTTGGCATTTGGTCCCTTAATGTCAAGGTCGGCTCCTTCAATATCAACATCAGGTGCTGTCAAGTCAAGATCTGCTTTTGGTAGGTCAATATTAACACCAGGACCTTCTAATTTGGGGCCTTTCAATCCAAATGAGGGCATCTTAAATGTAGGCATTTTCAAACTTCCTTTGTGACCCTCAATGTCAAGATTTGGACCTTCAATGACAACCTCCGGACCTTTCAGATCTCCTTTAATCTTTGGCACTGTGACGTCCACATCCCCTTCAATCTTTGGCCCTTTTAGATTTAAGTCAACATCTGGAACATCAATCTTCGGACCTTTCCAATTCAGTGATGGCATTTTTATGTTAGGCATTTCAAATCCTCCCTTAGGTCCCTCAATATCAACTGCTGGACCTTTGATGTCAATTTCAGGTGATTTAATGTCACCTTTTATCTTAGGACTTGAAACATCCAGGTCACCCTTGAGTTTTGGGCCTTTCAAGTTAAAATCTACATCTGGCATGGATATCTTTGGTCCAGATATGCTTGGCATGTTAAATTTAGGTCCTTTCAGTTTGGCATTTGGTCCCTTAATGTCAAGGTCGGCTCCTTCAATATCAACATCAGGTGCTGTCAAGTCAATGTCTGGTTTGGAAAAGTCAGTGTCAAAATCTGGACCTTCCACTTTTATGCCAAAGGTTGGCATCTTAAATTTAGGCATTTTAAACCCACCTTTGTGACCCTCAATGTCAAAATTTGGACCTTCAAGGTCAACTTCCGGACATTTTAGATCTCCTTTAATCTTTGGTACTGTGACATCCAAACCCCCTTCAATCTTAGGTCCTTTCAGATTTAAATCAACATCTGGAACATCAAACTTTGGACCTTTCAAATTCAGCGATGGCATTTTTATGTTAGGCATTTCAAACCCCCTTTTTCGGCCTTCTATATCAACTGCTGGACTTTTGATATCAATTTCAGGTGATTTAATGTCTCCTTTGATCTTAGAAGTGGAAACATCAATTTCGCCTTTGAGTTTTCGGCCTTTGAAGTTGAAATCTAACTCTGGCATTGATACATTTGGTCCAGATATGCTTGGCATGTGGAATTTGGGTCCTTTCAGATTGGCGTTTGGTCCCTTAATATCAAGGTCAGCACCTTCAATATCAACATCAGGTACTGTCAAGTCAATGTCTGCTTTCGGTAGGTCAATATTAACATCAGGACCTTCTACTTTGGGGCCTTTCAATCCAAATGAGGGCATCTTAAATGTAGGCATTTTCAAATGTCCTCTGTGACCCTCAATGTCAAGATTTGGACCTTCAATGTCAACCTCCGGAACTTTCAGATCTCCTTTAATCTCTGGCCCGGTGACGTCCACATCCCCTTCAATCTTTGGCCCTTTCAGATTTAAGTCAACATCTGGAACATCAAACTTTGGACCTTTCCACTTCAGTGATGGCACTTTTATGTTAGGCATTTCAAATCCTCCCTTTGGCCCTTCTATATCAATTGCTGCACCTTTGATGTCAATTTCAGGTGATTTAATGTCACCTTTGATCTTAGGACTTGAAACATCCAGGTCGCCTTTCACTTTTATGCTTTTCTGGTTAACATCAAAATCTGTCGAAGGGACCTTTGGACCTGCAATCTTTGGTATCCTAAATTTGAGTCCTTTTGATTTGACATTTGGTCCCTCTAAAACCATATCTTTTCCCTTCATGTTTAAATCGGCTGCTTTTAGGTCAGCATTCGATTTAGGGAGTTCCACATCAACATCAGGAGTTTCTGCTTTAAATCCTTTAAATCCAAATGATGGAATCTTAAATTTAGGCATTCGAAAGCCATGTTTGTGGACCTCTATATCAGCATCAGGAATTTGAATATCGACTGAAGGTGCTTTTATGTCACCTTTAATCTTTGGCATCGTTACATTCACATCCCCTTCGACTTTAGGTCCTTTCAGATTAGGTTTGACATCTGAAACATCAATTTTTGGACCTTTTAAATCCAGTGAAGGCATTTTTATGTTAGACATTTCAAATCTTCCCTTTGATCCTTCAATGTCTGCTCTCGGTAGGTCAATATCAACATCTGGACCTTCCACATTGGGGCCTTTTAAGCCAAACGTTGGCATTCTAAATTTAGGAAACTTCAAACTTCCTTTTTGACCCCGAATATCCACATTTGGACCTTCAATGTCAACATCTGGACCGTTGATATCAATTTCAGGTGAATTAATGTCTCCTTTGACCTTAGGAGAAGATACATCAAGGTCACCCTTGAATTTTGGGGCTTTTAAGTTGAGATCCACATCTGGCATAGATATGTTTGGTCCAGATATGCTTGGCATGTTGAACTTGGATCCTTTCAGTTTGGCATTTGGTCCTTTAATGTCAAGGTCTGCTCCTTCAATATCAACTTCAGGTGCTTTTATATCAAACTCTGTCTTGGGGAGGTCAAAATCAACATCTGGGCCTTCTACCTTGGGGCCTTTCATGCCAAATGAGGGCATCTTAAATTTAGGCATTTTTAAACTTCCACTGTGACCCTCAATGTCAACTTTTGGACCTTTAATGTCGATCTCTGGAGCTTTGATGTCAATTTCAGGTGATTTAATTTCTCCTTTGACTTTGGGAGCAGATACATCTAGGTCACCTTTGAGTTTGGAGCCTTTCAAGTTGAAATCCATATCTGGCATTGATATTTTTGGTCCAGATATGCTTGGCATGTTGAACTTGGGTCCTTTAAATTTGGCATTTGGTCCTTTAAGGTCAAGATCTGCTCCTTCAATATCAACATCAGGTGCTTTTACATCAAAGTCTGCCTTGGGGAGGTCAATATCCACATCTGGCCCTTCTACCTTGGGGCCTTTCATCCCAAATGAGGGCATCTTAAATTTAGGCATTTTTAAACTTCCTTTGTGACCCTCAATATCTACATTTGGAAATTCAATGTCGATCTCTGGAGCTTTGATGTCAATTTCAGGTGATTTAATGTCTCCTTTGACTTTGGGACCAGATACATCTAGGTCACCTTTGAGTTTAGAGCCTTTCAAATTGAAATCCACATCTGGCATAGATAGTTTTGGTCCAGACATGCTTGGCATGTTGAATTTGGGTCCTTTCAGTTTGGCATTTGGTCCTTTAAGGTCAAGATCTGCTCCTTCAATATCAACATCAGGTGCTTTCACATCAAAGTCGGCCTTGGGGAGGTCAATATCCACATCTGGGCCTTCTACCTTGGGGCCTTTCATGCCAAATGAGGGCATCTTAAATTTAGGCATTTGTAAGCTTCCTTTGTGACCCTCAATGTCAACATTTGGACTTTCAATGTCGATCTCTGGAGCTTTGATGTCAATTTTAGGTGTTTTAATGTCTCCTTTGACTTTGGGAGCAGATACATCAAGGTCACCTTTGAGTTTGGAGCCTTTCAAGTTAAAATCCACATCTGGCATAGATAGTTTTGGTCCAGACATGCTTGGCATGTTGAATTTGGGTCCTTTCAGTTTGGCATTTGGTCCTTTAATGTCAAGGTCTGCTCCTTCAATATCAACATTAGGTGCTTTTACGTCAAAGTCTGCCTTGGGCAGGTCAAAATCAATATCTGGGCCTTCTACCTTGTGGCCTTTCATGCCAAACGAGGGCATCTTAAATTTAGGCATTTTTAAGCTTCCTTTGTGACCCTCAATGTCAACATTTGGACCTTCAATGTCGATCTCTGGAGCTTTGATGTCAATTTCAGGTGATCTAATGTCTCCTTTGACTTTGGGACCGGATACATCTAGGTCACCTTTGAGTTTAGAGCCTTTCAAATTGAAATCAACATCTGGCATGGATATTTTTGGTCCAGATATGCTTGGCATGTTGAACTTGGGTCCTTTAAATTTGGCATTTGGTCCTTTAAGGTCAAGATCTGCTCCTTCAATATCAACATCAGGTGCTTTTACATCAAAGTCTGCCTTGGGGAGGTCAATATCCACATCTGGGCCTTCTACCTTGGGGCCTTTCATCCCAAATGAGGGCATCTTAAATTTAGGCATTCTTAAACTTCCTTTGTGACCCTCAATATCAACATTTGGACTTTCAATGTCGATCTCTGGAGCTTTGATGTCAATTTCAGGTGTTTTAATCTCTCCTTTGATTTTGGGAGCAGATACATCTAGGTCACCTTTAAGTTTGGAGCCTTTCAAGTTGAAATCCACATCTGGCATAGAAAGTTTTGGTCCAGACATGCTTGGCATGTTGAATTTGGGTCCTTTCAGTTTGGCATTTGGTCCTTTAATGTCAAGGTCTGCTCCTTCAATATCAACATTTGGTGCTTTTACGTCAATGTCTGCCTTGGGGAGGTCAAAATCAATATCTGGGCCTTCTACCTTGTGGCCTTTCATGCCGAACGAGGGCATCTTAAATTTAGGCATTTTTAAGCTTCCTTTGTGACCCTCAATGTCAACATTTGGACCTTCGATGTCGATTTCTGGAGCTTTGATTTCAATTTCAGGTGATTTAATGTCTCCTTTGACTTTGGGACCAGATACATCTAGGTCACCTTTGAGTTTAGAGCCTTTCAAATTGAAATCCACATCTGGCATTGATATTTTTGGTCCAGATATGCTTGGCATGTTGAACTTGGGTCCTTTAAATTTGGCATTTGGTCCTTTAAGGTCAAGATCTGATCCTTCAATATCAACAACAGGTGCTTTTACATCAAAGTCTGCCTTGGGGAGGTCAA
>JAVLVB010001163.1:1682659-1741647 GCA_032876305.1 Orestias chungarensis
AAATTTGGCATTTGGTCCTTTAAGGTCAAGATCTGCTCCTTCAATATCAACATCAGGTGCTTTTACATCAAAGTCTGCCCTGGGGAGGTCAATATCCACATCTGGGCCTTCTACCTTGGGGCCTTTCATCCCAAATGAGGGCATCTTAAATTTAGGCATTTTTAAACTTCCTTTTTGACCCTCAATATCAACATTTGGACTTTCAATGTCGATCTCTGGAGCTTTGATGTCAATATCAGGTGTTTTAATGTCTCCTTTGACTTTGGGACCAGATACATCTAGGTCACCTTTGAGTTTGGAGCCTTTCAAATTGAAATCCACATCTGGCATAGATATTTTTGGTCCAGATATGTTTGGCATGTTGAATTTGGGTCCTTTCAGTTTGGCATTTGGTCCTTTATTGTCAAGATCTGCTCCTTCAATATCAACTTCAGGTGCTTTTACGTCAAAGTCTGCCTTAGGGAGGTCAATATCAACATCTGGGCCTTCTACCTTGGGGCCTTTCATCCCAAATGAGGGCATCTTAAATTTAGGCATTTTTAAACTTCCTTTGTGACCCTCAATATCAACATTTGGACCTTCAATGTCGATCTCTGCAGCTTTGATGTCAATTACAGGTGATTTAATGTCTCCTTTGATTTTGGGACCAGATACATCTAGGTCACCTTTAACTTTGGAGCCTTTCAAGTTGAAATCTACATCTGGCATAGATATGTTTGGTCCAGATATGCTTGGTGTGTTGAACTTGGGTCCTTTCAACTTGGCATTTGGTCCTTTAATGTCAAGGTCTGCTCCTTCAATATCAACTTCAGGTGCTTTTATATCAACGTCTGCCTTAGGGAGGTCAATATCAACATCTGGGCCTTCTACCTTGGGGCCTTTCATCCCAAATGAGGGCATCTTAAATTTAGGCATTTTTAAACTTCCTTTGTGATCCTCAATGTCAACATTTGGACCTTCAATGTCGATCTCTGGACCTTTTATATCAATTTCAGGTTTTTTAATCTCTCCTTTGACTTTGGGAGCAGATACATCTAGGTCACCTTTGAGTTTGGAGCCTTTCAAGTTGAAATCCACATCTGGCATAGATACTTTTGGTCCAGATATGCTTGGCATGTTGAACGTGGGTCCTTTCAGTTTGGCATTTGGTCCTTTAATGTCAAAATCAGCTCCTTCAATATCAGCTCCAGGTGCTTTTACATCAAAGTCTGCATTGGGGAGGTCAATATTAACTTCTGGGCCTTCTACCTTTGGGCCTTTCATCCCAAATGAGGGGATCTTAAATTTAGGCATTTTTAAACTTCCTTTTTGACCCTCAATGTCAACATTTGGACCTTCAATGTCGATATCTTGAGCTTTGATGTCAATTTCAGGTGATTTAATGTCTCCTTTGACTTTGGTAGCAGATACATCTAGGTCACCTTTGAGTTTGGAGCCTTTCAAGTTGATATCCACATCTGGCATAGACATTTTAGGTCCACATATGCTTGACATGTTGAAATTGGGTCCTTTCAGTTTGACATTTGGTCCCTTAATGTCAAGGTCTGCTCCTTCAATATCAACATCAGATGCTTTTACATCAATTTCTGCCTTGGGGAGTCTAATATCAACATCTGGACGTTCTTCTTTGGGGCCTTTCATGTCAAATGTGGGCATCTTAAATTTAGGCATTTTTATACTTACTTTGTTACCCTCACCTTCTATGTCCACCTCTGGAGCTTTTATGCCAGTTTCTGGGGATTGAATGTCCCCTTTTACATAAGTAAGTTTTAGTCCTGTCCTTCTCAAATCAGTACTCGAAACACCAACTTCTTGGTCCTTACTTTTAAAAGAAGGCATACCTATTTTAGTTGTTTGAAATTCTTCCTTCAGCTGTCCTCTGAAATCAAAGTCTGTTTTTTCTGCTATTTGTGTCTTTAAATCTTCTACATCTGAATCATCGTTCAGCATTGGACCTTTTAAGTTCAAATCTATCTCAGGTATTTTTATATCAACCCCAATTTTTGAAGCAGACATATCAACTTTGTTTTCAAGAATGGTATAATCACTTCTTGGGTCTATCTCTGTTGTTGTTTGCTTTTTGAAATGAAATCCATCAGTATCAGTTGCCTGGGCTTTTTGAATGTCTGAATCCATTTTTTGAGATTTTGTGGCCACATCTGTGCTACTTTGATTGGCAGTGGCTGTCTTTAATGATGATGACTTTACCTGGGGTGTTTTAAAGTCCCCTTCTTTTCTTTTAGGCCTTACATCAAGAGATTTATTGTCTATTTTAGTTGGTATGATTTTTCCCTCACCTTTATCCCCACCTTGTAGTTTTGAACCTGGAAGACTAATTTCCCTACCTGTCAATGAACTACTGTCTGGATGTGAAGAATATCCACTGCTAACATTGCCTTTGGTAATATTTAATCTCATTTGGGTATCAGCATTAGCAGAATTTCCATCTGCTTTGACTTCAAAATAATCTGACCCTTTTATTGGGTGGCTGATGGTGACTCCAGATGTTCTAACCATCCTCTCACTTGAACCCCCGTCAGAATTTTCAATATGTATTTTACTTAAGCTTTTGGTTGAAATTTGAAAGTCTTTCTGTGGAAGAGACAGACAAACTGACTCTGTGTTTTCATCATTTGTGCTTAAGTCTGCTGCCCCTGACTCTCCTATGTTTACATGTTTCAGAAAAGTACTTTTACTATCATCAGTGCTTCCAACTCTGTTTTCTTCACCTTCTCCTAAGGGTTTAGAGGCTTCATGACCTATAACTCCAAAGCTTGCTCCTTTAAATCTAAACTCCTTAATTCTCTCTTTTCCATCTCCTATGATTGTCTTTGACCGATCTTCATCACTAATCCCACTAAACATGTGGGTTTCTGTTAAACTACCTTTTGGCCCAGAATATGTCACATTGCATGGCTCGAAAACACCCTCTTCTGCCTCTTTAGCTGAAGAACTGCCTTGCAGGATTCTGACACGAGGAGAACCATCTCCAGATTCATGTCGTCCTTTGAAGTCTGTGCTTGACAGTTCTAGTTTCTCACCTATGCCACTTGGCATTTCCACTGTGTATGTTGTGATGCGACGAGTGATGGTTGTAATAGTACTGCCATCGCTGCTAGTGCTGCTATGCCGCTCTGTACGAACATCCACTCCCTCTGCAAGGTCTTCAGACTTCAGCCTCGGTTTAATCTTTTTGGTGTATATTCTCTTGTATTCCTCATCATCTCCACTCTGTGTCAACATACAAAGCAGTGTTTGATAAAATATTTTAAAAACTGTATGCAGTAGTTCTAAGAGTTAAAAAAAAACTTACGAGAAGAATTTCTGGACTGGATGCTCCAAACTGTGTCTTCCCTTCCCATGTGAGTGTGCCCATTGGAGAACGACACGGCGTACTCAAAGGTGAGTAGCAAGGGGATTTGTCTTTGTTTTGTAGTTTAAGTCCAACTTTATGTTTGTTCAATGTTTTCAGTAACTCTGCTGTCTCTTCTGAACTCATATTTTCAAAGTATATAGTTGCACCCACAATCTGATCACCTACAAATTAAGCATGAATAGTTATGATAAAGGATCAAGCTTAAAGTCATGATGGTCAGTAAAAAAAAAAATTCATATTTGATTGAAGACATGAAGATAATATGTTACCTTCATGTACTTTTCCAGATCGGGCTGCAGGTGACTCTCCTTTCACCTCCTTGACTAAGAGCTCGCCTCCACTTGTGTGTTCAATAGTCAAACCTGTTTTGTCTGGGCCCTCCCAGTCTTGAAAGAGCACTTCCCGGGTGTCCTCTTCATCAGCCATCTGTAAAAATAAAAATAAAAACATTTAGTTAGACAGTAAAAAACAAGTGGGGCTGATTGGGCTTGATTGTTACAATGGTTGGTCGTCACATCTGACAAATTTAGCTTTCTGGATAGTGTTTCTGGATAGTGTTGTTTAAATATTGTTTTATAAAAATACTTTTCATGTACAATTCATTAGCATTAAAAAGTATTAAGAGAGATAATTTTTCAAAAAGGAAATAAATCACATTCTCAATGGGATGAGATGTCTGGAAAAAATATGGAACGTGTAGTTTATTAAAGATCAAACTTGCCAAAACTGCGTTACTATGTTACACTAGTGGAAAACTGAGCTTTGCTACCTGCAACGTGTATCAGGAATTTAATGGTTTTAGTGATGAGAAGGAAAAATCAGTGAGTAGAAAAACCAATCAGCTCTTCAGATACATGTTTTGGTCACTTGATAAACTTGCGCAGTGCTATAAATTCAAATACTCTTCTGCAAACAAAGACACAATTCTTTTTATCTTTGTTTGAAGGGATAGAAGACTCTTGTAAACAGCTGCACCAAAAAGACATGCACAATACATCTAGGGCAAGGGTGGTCACATCAGGACCACACACCTTGAAAGCCACTTTGTATATGACAGGTAGTACACTAAATGAAAAAAACAAAGTACTGGGTTATAGCTTTGTCTCTTTCTGTTGTGCGACTCTCTCCTTGATATATTGTTACACTCATGTTATATAAGGAAGTATATTTTTTAGTAAATTCTTTTTTGTTGCTTTTATACACAGTTATTTAAAAAACATAACATTTTTATTTTGCTGATTTTTCCCTATTGGGGAGTCATTTGGCACAAAAACCGAAGATGTGTTTGCAATCACATGTATCAATTACATTACCTTGATTTTGTTCCCCTTTAATCCAGCTCTGGTATGAGAAAAGTGCTGTTGCTGTTTTCCTAAATTGAAACAAAAGCACAAAAAAGAATGAAAATAATTTATCTATGTAATATATTTCTTTTGAACACGTTACACAATGAAAATAATGTAAACTGGTTTATAGGACCCATGTATGAACACTAGAGGGTGTTAAAACTCAACTGACAACACACTACCTCCAAAAACTGAACACACTGTAACCTAATCACTAATTTTTAAATGCAATCAGGGTATGTTATGTAAATTTTAGTACAGTTAAACCACACTCTGTCACAAGGAAAGTCAAAAGAAGAAACAATAATGTTGATCATCTTTGTGAAAACTTACTATGTAGGAAGGTCAAGTGAACTATTGTACCTAAATTATATCATATTATGTTAATCCAAGCAGAAAACTATAAAATTAAAATTTACTGTTTTTATTAGATTCTCTCTGTCTCAAATCCATATGTCATAAATTCAAAGTCATTCAAGTAAACGAGTGTGGGAGGAAGGCTTTCTTTTCAACTAAATAAAAAATGCCCCCTTTTTAATCTGTCATCTGGGTTTAAACTTAAATTTCAAATCACATTGTTTATTGTTGACTACTTTTGTGTTAGGTTCAGCAAGTACTAATGAGTACTTTCAGTTATTCGAATCAATTGCCCACATAGTCAGAAAGGCATAGCATTATGAAACACACACATACATATGTGCATTGGATTCATCAACAGTCTCCCCCTGCCTAAGTTAAGGTCGATGTTAATGATTCAGCAAAAACGAAAAACAAACAAACAAAAAACATTGAAGGTGAAAACATTACTAAAAAATAGCAACACGTATTTACCGAAATTCCTAATTAAGTTAAATGAAAGTTGTTGCTGAAAAGAATGACCCAACCAATTATTAGTTTAGGCCCAATTACTTTTTCCCATGGGGCCATTTATCTTTGGATCTTTTTCCATATCATACACGAATTCATGGTCTGAAAGCAGTATTTGGTAATGCACTGTATATCATTATCTAACATTAAAGATGGTTTTATCATCTCAGGAATGTAGGGATTTGTGTAAGTAGCAATATTTAAATGTAATGTGTAACCTAGAAATGGGAAACTATAAGATCCTGTTCAAGGAAAAAAACTATTTAAGACAATTCAATTAATACATCTACAATGCATTGAGGAAAACATTAAACCCTGCTAGCCTCTCTATCTTGGACAGTTTTTTTTCACAATGCACTGGACTAAACACACTGAACACTGACATCTGTGTTAGTGAATAGGTTAGAATAGGTTAGTGTTTACCAAAGAGGTAAGGAATACCAAAAGCATTTAATTAAAACTTTCCTCTCCATGTTTAAGGTCTCTGTGTCACTTAGTGTTTCAACATGACAAGACTAAAGCTTAAAATGCAAATCCATGATGACTTCAAACTGCAGCCTAATAAACAGTAATTTATCTATGTGTCATGTGACTATGAAAAAAACAAACCGTGTGTGAAGGACAATTTTAACTAATTAATTTGAAAGACGCATATTTACTCATCTTGAGTACAACAATTTGTTTCCCTAAAGGCATTACCACAATGCAAAGAGCCTACTGGATTTGAGCTCCTTTCTTTATTACCTTTCTAAGACTCACGTATCTTTCCTTTGCTCATCTTTAGTATTGGTTTAAAGATTGCGTGAACTTTGTTTGGAAATGGCAACAATAAACCTAGTCTAGCATAATCATATGACTAGATATAGCCTGTGAAGAAAACAGCTGCTGAATAAAAACGGCTCTGTTCTCAAAATCATAGGACAAGCATGCAGTTGGTGACTCAAACAGCATAACAATCAACTTTACTTTTCCTACTTAAAACATACAAATGTGTTTCTCAGTCCGTAGCTTTTAAGTAAACCACAAAAGATATATATCAAAAAATAAGGACAGTGTGGGTCAGACAAGCTTGTCTGTCATGTTTTATTACGGTCTGATATGTGAGTTGGGGAAAGGGGGCGTGTGGAAGCACGCCAGACAAAAGCCTCCGATAATAAAGAGCAACCACAAAAAACGTCTGGGTGTCCATGCCTTCTTGCTGACCCACAAGAAGTTGCTCACATTTTGACATTGCTCTATGTTTCAGTTGTTAACCAAAGTAAACAAGCTTGGTGAGCTGGCTCACATAAAGGCTTAGAGTGTTTGTTTTTTGTTGGGCCACATAAAAGATTGTGGAACTGGTGTGATGTGTATGTAAGTTAGCTGTCTTAAACAATTGTGTGGTGTGTGGATCTCCGATATGAGGACACTTACCTTGGATTGCTCAAGCGAATCCAAGGGCTTCAATCTCGTGCTTGTTTTCTTTTTTGACCTCTGCAGGGAGAAATACAAGAACAGGATTAGGCATTAATATGGAAATTGTAAACATACTTCTAAAAAATGTTAAGGCTGCAAAAAAAGTACTGTCTTGAGTCTACAAAGCTGTCCTATTACACACTGAAATGTTTTTTGTGGTTACATTTTTTTTTAAACAATCTTTTAATATAAGATTTTATTAGAAGACACAATTGTTAAAATGCCTTCTGAATTACGTATTAGATGTATTGTCTCCAATCTAACCTTTCCGAGACTTTTATACTTCGCCAAACTGCTGTGGCAAGATCCAAATACCTGCACAGTGTTGCCCTCACTTTAGAAAAAGAAAAGAAAAATAAACACATTTAAACATTTAAACTAAAATATTATTGTTATGTTTGAAATTAAACTTAATTTTTTCAGTTCTTTTCTTTTTCTCAAGTTGTGACGTAGAAGTAGAAAAACCAGAGAATCCCAATGGCCCTTATAGTAAACAATGGTTGAAGCAGTTGTATTTATTTTTTGGATACTAAGCTTCAGTAAGCATGCATATTCAGTCTTTCTTCTACCCCACTGCAACTGGCCCAATTTTTAAAGGTCTTGTGTGGATTATTCTGTCAACCTAGTTGCATATTGTGAAACAAAGACTCCATTTTGTCAGTCACAGAAACAAACAGAACCAGACCTGATATGAGTGTAGAAAGGGATCTACCTGTGGGAACATGTCGATCAGGACAAACATCTCTCTAGCACTTTAATTACCGTCTTTTTGCACAACACATATTTTAATATACCCTAAAGTGTAATTTGATTAAAGGTATGGAAAATAACAAGCTTTGTCGAAATCTTGTTTTAGTAATCACTATGTAAATACTTAAGTGTGTAATATGCAGTATTAGGCATCTAGAGAGGAAACATTTTACATTATTGGAATAGCTGATCTTCAACATCCAGTTCCTAGTTATGTTTGTGTGGGGAGATAGGCATCCCAGTAGCTGTGTACACTTTCTCTAATTACAGATAGTTTACAGACTGCCTTATGAAATGTCAATTGGGTGGAAAAATACAAGCTGCATAAATAATTGCTAAATTGACATAACATATATAAAACTTATCTAGACATAGTGACCACTCAAAGCACCTTGCACTATAGACAGATTAACCCATTTGCACTAAGAAACATGCTCACATTCATGCACCAATACGCAGATCAGTAGGTTAAGTGCCTTGCCTAGGGGGATATCGATATTTGACAGGAGGCCACTGGAGACCAACCTACAACCTGCCGATTGCAAGACGAAGACTGAGTTCAGTTCAAAAATGTTGCAAACCTTCTTTGCTTTGTTAACAGCCTAATAATTCAAGGTAGGTCTAATGAATAATATTTCAACTACACTTAAAAGTTGTATATCACACACTATTGATGAAGAACAGGCACTTTGCCTAAATGTCTTGCTTTCAGAGTGAGGCACTCACTGTGCAACCCCACCCAAGCCTACAGTCACACACATTCCTTGATAGAGCTGTCAGGCCAACTGGAAGGGAGCCCAGCCTCTCCCTACAGTGACTAACTGCTCTGAAATGTCCCTCTTTATCTCTCACAGGGATTCCAGCTTTATTTTTTTCCTCCCACCCCATACCCTGCTCAGTTGCTCACACCTCTCCAAGTTAGCTAACCACAACTCCTAATACTCAAGTTTATGTGCAGATAAACAAGGGCCCTATATCCAGCTAAATATATGAGGAAAACGGCACAGCAAAGCTTACTTTTTAAAACAAACACATAGTATCCCTTATATCTACTTTCCCACATGGTTGGTGCTGTGAAGATCTTTAAAATGCCTTCATTTTCATTTGTTCCTGTTTTCCAAACTCCAACAAGAATGCGTCAGTTTAGCCTTATTTTCTTGTAAGTATGTCATAGTTTGATGGAAACATATGAAAAGAGTTTAAGTTATTCCTCTCCTTTGATTGCCAAATCTAATCAATTTGGTGCGCAGAGAAGGGAAGCAGTGTGACAATGATTACATCTCGATGCTTAGTATATCAAGCACAGTGATGCTGGGGAAGGATAAGATTTGATTATGAGCAAGTAGAAAAAAGACCTTTGTGCAACGGGGCAAAAAGGGAATGAGCAAAAGTTAGCGAATCGGTCTTGTTGTCACAACAGAATAGACTCCCTGTTTCCCCTTGGAGTTTGATGCAGCACGTAAAGCTAACACAAAGAGAGACACAGCAGGCCCTAAGCCTCTGGTCATTCCTCAAAGAAAGCAGATAGGATGTGCATGTGTGGAACATATAAAAGGAATGAGTATCAGAATAACGGGTTACTTTCTGCTTTCAGTGTTCACATACCACTGAAGGAAACCACAAGTCCTGTATAAGACCAAGGCCTTTCCGCTGACGCCAGCTCAGTCGGCTGGTGATTAAGCCATTGGGACTTTGTAGAACTCTGACAATAAATTCAAAAACTGAGAAGTCTCTCTCTTTCTTTTACAAGATCACAAATAAGACCAAATGAAACCTAATGCAGATTGCAACTCACTACGCCTTCACTACCAAGCCAATCAAACTTCATGATCCATGGAATCCTCAATAGTACGTCCTACAAAGGATGGGATGGTCTGGGACTATTTATGGCTTTTGTTTCAACTTTATTAAGGGTCTCCCCAGCAGACAACAAAGAGGGGAGGATCTCACTTTGAATTTCCTCTCACCAAAGTTTCATGCTTTTTCCATATATAAAGACCTTTCAGGAGTTTTTTTCTCCATCCTTCCTAAAGTAAAGCATCACAATCACTTGTGCTCATGAGGCTATGAATCCCACTTACAAAATCAAGAAGTTCTTGTGTTGTACTGTTGCTTTAAAGAAATTGAATTACATTGTTCTTTTCTAAAAGGAGAAGTGATTCTGGCCTGGAGCCAACACAATGTTTCCATGCCAAAAACATTTGGCAACCAATGAGTGCATAAACAAATAAAACACAAGCCTGTTTCTAAGATTGTGAGATATATTAAACCACAATTCATTTTTTTAACTTACTTCGAAAATCATATACATACCCTGAAAAAAAAAACATTGCTTGTCATGATATGCTGATTTCCAGATTCAAGTCTGTTGATTGAACTGTTTAATTTTAGCACAGTTGATGTTTAAAGTAAAAGTGATTTAAGGGGATAAGGCTATTACAAATACACTTAGGTGGCAGCAGAATATATACATTTAAAGACACATAAATTTCTTAGTTTGAGAATTTACTACATAGGCAGAGCCAATGTTATGCAGTTGTATATAGAGCAACGAGATCAGATTTGTTGAAATCAAAACAGCATGTTTGACGTAAAGCCGTGCCAACCTTGACTGTCATTCGCCAGATACGAAAACCTTAACAACACAGAATGCTTTCCCAACATTGCATTCCAGGCCCTGTGCCCTCCATTTCTGGGCCTCAACTCCTCCCTACTAAAAGTTTCCCTAACAGATGCAGCATGTTAACCCTGGCCTGCAGAAACAAGACAAGTTTTAACAGTAACGAGCCAGGTAAGATTGTACAGTGAAGCAACACTTATAGAAGATTTATTGTTCTGGGTGTTTCTGACAAGCAGATATTTGGATAAACAGCAGTGTAAGCTTGTAGCTTATGAGGGTTAAAAAAAAGAAAAGAAAAAAAAGATTCACACCCCTTTTAAATGCTGTGAACAAAAGTTCAGCCAAATGAAACGTGACAACAAACAAATCTACACTAATTCCACATGCATGGGTGTGACATTTTCTGGCAGAATCATCAAAACTCTCAAAACACTATTTTTCACCAATATGGCATGATAAGGGCTCCTCAGAGAGTATTGGGGACCTGCTAAAAAACATTGGATGGATAAAAAGGGAGTGGCTGCTGTTTGGATTGCCAAGAAAAACTTTCTAAAAGTTCCTTACACTCTTATATTTATATTTTTTGCAGCAGAAAGGAAACTAAACCTTAACAAGCCCCCAAAGTTGAATCTGCTGGAACATCGGTATCCTAAAGAAAAGCCACTTTACCAACAAATGATCTTCAGTTTTCCCCTCTTTAATCTTTTTCCAGAACATTCACCATCCTTTTTCATGGTCAGCCCACACTGTGCCTTGTTGCAGCCACCCACTCAATGAAATCTCAAGGAAACAGCAAAGGAAGTGTGCTGAAGACCAGTTTCCTTAAGTTTCACACTGTAGTGTATTAGAAACAACCCCGCTCTCGTTAATGCTGTCAATCAGCAGCACCCAAAGTAAGTGTCCAGCTATATCGGATGAAGCGACTTGACCAGCATTTTAACAAAATCCTCAACAGTCATAAAACATTTTGTTGGGTTTGCGAATATCCTTTTTAAATACAGGTGGCACATTACCCCAACTCAGCATTAGAGAGAGGGTGATCTGTTGATGAGGACTCATGAATTTGTCTTCTTGTGGTATTCAACTTTTTTGTAAACACAATGTGCTGCTGCACCGGGAGACAGTGCATGTTTAGACAAACAGAAGCCGCCCTTGGTCATGATGAGTCCCTTTTACCTGACAAGCATTTCAGGGCCTAACAGCTGGGAACAAAACATAATCTAACCTGAAACGGGAATTATCGTCGTTGGGCCCACGCCTTCACAATGAATTCACAACCCATTTAAACATCTTTTTCATTATTTCATAATGCAGTGCCTCAAAATGGCTTTTAGCTCAATGTCACTATTCGGCTTTTTAAACAGTGCATGCTACAATCAGTCAACTTCACAAAAGCAATTTAAAACACGGTAGACATTTACGACTGCAGGACACTAAACATTGGTTCAGCGTACATGGTAGAAAACAGTCCACAGGGTGGTGCGAAAAGCAACTCAGACTCTTGGGTGTGGCAGGAGGGAGCTGTGGAGGACAGGCGACTTTACATGATGAAATCTGACTTCCAGCTAAGTTTCAGCAAAGGATTATATTTGTTATTTACTATCTTCTTATTTTCACAAACATAATTAGATTTTAGGCTTAAAAAAGACTTTACATAGCTTTACATGTTCGAAGAGAACAAAATACAAGGTTACAGCATAATACTGTTTAAAAAAATCTATCAGTTTTTGGATTTCAGAAAAGAGACATTTTCCCTTATTTTCCTAAAGTGCTAAGCCTTTGGTCCCCCCTTTCAATGCCTCAAACCTGGTTTCAATTAGTTTGTCTTTCCAAACCACTACATTCCATAACTCCCCTCCTCACCCCAGAACCGCCCATCCCCCCCTCCCCAACACGCTCTCTGACTCTGTTTCCCTGTCTTCCTCCCATCTTTTCGCCCCATACACCCTGGCATGGAGCCCAGGTTAAGTAACCCAAGGTACAGGGAAAAAAAGGAGAAATGATCCTCTACCTAACACATACAAACAAGTAAGTCATAGAAGATTTGCACGGGTCACAGCTGAAAGGTTTAACGTTTCTAACGCATGAAATTAAATATAGTGGTAAAAAATAAAAATAAATAAATAAATAAAAACTCCACACAGATTTTTCGTGTTTCATAAAAAGCATTATAAACTGAAAACTTTCCAAAAATAACAACGGGGAAAAGTTTACATCAGTCAGGATGCCCCTTTAAATTTGGGATGTTCAAAGAGCTTAACTGCGATAACTGTCTATGTTGTGTATGGGTTTTCTGGCTGAAAAAGGGTGTGCCTCTCTGAGGAGACAGCAAAGCAAGCAGGGAGGGAAGTAAAAAAGTAAGGGAGGTGAAAGAGTAGGATCCACACCCAAACTTGTTGCTGCAGGCTCTAACAGGGAAGTACCTTCACTTTTTATATGAGACAGAGAGATAAGAAAAATGCATCAACCATAACATTAACACAATGCGATTCCTTTCTATTCAATTCGTGCCACATTATTCCAATCTTTAATTACTTTTTAAAGGTGTTCTTTAACAAGGCAGGATACAGGATAACAGATATGCAAAGGGAAATCTAAATTCTAACTTACACAGAAAACTTGTGATTGTAAAAAAAAAAAACCTTTTTATTTCTCAAGTTCAATCAGTTTTTGATTTGACAAATGTATTTAATACTTGGACGCCTGTTTAACTGCTTCTGTTAAGGGAATAGAAAGTGCGCCACTCCAGTTGGACCCACAGCATTCATGTGACTGCGGGTACACACCCACCTCTCATGCCATGCTGTCCTTCAAATTAAGTTTTAAATGTGTGACGACATCCACACAATTAAACTCTCACTTTACAATTACAAAAAACAGAAACACCGTAAAAATATAACATGATAATATAACATTATAATATTCCCAGAACTGTTCTTTTGAAAAAAACTCACAGCTGGTAAGCACATGTAATAATGCAGGTCCTGTCACTGCAATATCATAGACAAACTCAAAAAGAGTGCCTCTTGGCACAATCATTTAATGCATTCGGATTATTCTGACACTTTAGCAACTTTGTTGATGAAACTGGCTGAACACCTAAATCTGGTGGGCTGATAAGAATCAGACAAAGAACATTTTACCAAATTTCTAGATTAAAAAAAGCAACTTTAATGTATACTAGTAGAAAAGATCTTTACCTGTGCACAATCTATGTGCAAAAGAAGCCTCACGCCTACTTGAGCATCCTTGAAAACGTGTTTTCCCCCCCTCGCCCTGGTCTAAGAAGAGCACTTTTCACACTGTGACAAGTTTGCAGTCCGTCAGAAGTCTGTCTCTGTGTTCCTACTTCTCGACCAGCTAGACGTCCAGGGCGTTTTCTCCCCCCTCCTCTTTCCCTCCCTCCCTCCTCTGAGTTGATTTAAGCCTCTTGTTTTTTTTTTCTTTTTGTCTTTTTTTTCTTCTCTATGTGGCTTCTACTCTGGGCTAAGCTGAGTGGTTGGACCAGGAGCTGGGTAGGGCTCCTGGTTTACAGAGGGAGGGGAAAGCAAGGGAGGGGACCTTTTGGAGGGAGTGGTCCTTAGCACTGGGACCACCCACTGTTCCACAGAGAGGGCTGCAGAGACATGCAAAAAAAAAAAAAAAAAAAAGACTCAAAAAGAGTTCTAGGTCAGGGTGAAAAAATTATTTACAGTGTAGCAACTGCACTCATAAACAGCAGTTTTGTAACAAACTAAACATTTGAATATGCATTTAGTTCTGATCTACGTATAACTACTCAACACTGATTTTGATGTAATGTTTTAGCGTCACCCTGAGACAGTGTGAGACATGTGGGTATCAGATGACAGACAATGCCATAAACATGTTATTACAGCACTGATATCACTGTACCCAAACTAATAGAGTTGTCATTATCTAAGTGACTCATAAATTAATAGCATTCCTATATCGGAAAAGCTTTTCACTGGAGCAATGCAGCCCAAACCAAATGAGTTGGAAAAACGAATGAAGGACAAAATTACTTTTTGTTTTTTAGTCTCACTATAGATACTGTTACATTTTTGGATTTTGGGAGCCACCTCATCTTTTGATGTTGATCAGCTGTATTTGATCAAATCTGGGACTTAGCCCTTCTCTACACAGGCTAAACTACCAACATCTGGAGAATGTGGCATCACATTTCTAAAGAGTACAATTGGCATTCTCATATTTGTGGTTGGCTATTCGCCGATTCAGCTGTTCCAGTAATTTTCATTTGAATGTGACACAAACAAATACAGAAAAATGTGTGGATTTTTCTGTGGAGTGTATCTAAACTAATTCAAAAGAAAATCGTAGAATGGAAGCACAAAATACCTATAGACCAAAGCTACTTGACACACTAGTGGATGGCATTCGCAAATCAGCTAATCCAGAAGTGTTATATGTTTTCCTTGGCACCTACTCGCTCTACTCCCAGGAGAGGAAATAAAGAAGACTGAATTTATTTGTAAAATTGCAGCTGCACAGTTATCCATGTGTTGTGAAAATAAAGAAAGGCATTACATGACATTAACAGAGTCGCTGCTTATTGACAACCTCAGCAGAAAAATCTGCCTGAAGTTAAATGACCCTATCTGGACCAGCAGCTGGGGTGTACATTAAAATATCTGGTAAAAGGAGTTCATTTACTAAAACGAACAGACCCAAATTATTTTTTCTGATGTTCCCAGCTTCTACCTCAGATTGCCTTAAGTGAACTTTTATTTCTAACGCCACTCGTTACATTGCTTTTATTTAAACTGATGGCAGAAGTTACATGCTATCACAGTGTTTTTGACTTGTTGGACCTTTCGGAATTTGCAGTTATGTTTTGAAAAACTGAAAAAAATAAAATGTTAATGCCACTTTTTTTGTGCATTCCTCTGACAGTAAGCTTTGGAAAGTCTTTTCCTCTATTTTTATTCTCACTATAGATATGGTTTAGTTTTTGATTTTGGGAGCTACCTTATCTTTTGATTTTGATCAGCAATCCAGGAATATGCCCTTCACCAAACTGACTGTACTATCAACACCTCCTTAACATGGTTGACACAATTGACACTCTCCAATTTGCATACGGGTGTTCGCAGATCCACTAGTTCCTGTATTTTTTAATGTAACATGGAAATAAGAAAGATCACAGGTAGTGTTTCCTGCTATAGTAATAAGACAGTTTCCAATGTGTATAATAATGAGTATTAATGTATATTTGGTGTTTGAACTATTAAATCAGTCAATTATAAGCATGGCAATGCAGAAAATTAATGCAAAAGACGTCATGCCCAAGTGTTTCAGTGTGCCAACATTTCTTAATAAAAGAAACAAACTTTTTTTAAGATCTGTGTATAAAAATGTTGAAGAAAAATAATTTTGTGCTTTGGTTAACTGTAAGGGCTTTTACAAATGAACAAAATCAAAACTTTGAATATATAACTGTATAACTTGAGTTTTCTTTTCTTTACTGAATTACTGAAATACATAAAGTTTATCTTTGTTTTAGATGCCCGGTATAAAGCCCACCACAAGTAAGTCTTCTCTTAATAGGGTGTTTTGGTATAGTTAACATTTTAAAGACCATCACGGGTTACTGTTTAATACGTATTTCTCTACATTTAATACTGCAACGTATAAAATAAGATATAAATATAAATTGCTTTAGATGTACTTGAATAGTTAGAAGCTGCTAATATTGGCCTTCCAAGAAGCGATACGTCATAGAGTGATATCCTTCCAACTCTTCACTGAAGAAATGTACTGAAGGTAAACATGAAAATTTGCGCAGGTGCAGTGAAAGATTACTTTTAAAGATTTACCTTAAGACTAAAAATAAGGATAATAAATGTTTTCTTGATCCATGTTATTCTTTGTTTTAATTTTGTTTAAAAATTCTTGAGTTTCCCCTGAAAACATTTCCCATGGTTTCCCAGCTTGTTAGTTTTCTCAAGTACTGTCAATATCTACTTCTAGCTGTGGATAGAAAATGTCATGCTGTTCATGGATGCAGACACCAAGCTGCCGTGCCAGATAACTGCTTCTCCTAATTTTAACCATGTCTGAAATAACCTTTCATCATTTTTTTTTCCTCTCCCTCTCTCTACACACACCCATGCTCTACGAGCAAACAGCATGCAAGAAGCAGGAGTAGAGGAAGTTGCCGCGCTGCTTTGTGGGGAATGAACAGGGTGTGGTACAGACGCTTGGACGTGTGCATGCTCATATTTTAAAACTAAGGCTTATAGAGTCGTTTATCAAAACAGCTTGGGGTTTGTTTTGTCCTGAAACTAACAAAAAAAAAAACACTTTGAAGATAGGAAAATAGAATTTACTGCTTGTATGTGTAAAGACATGCAGCCCGGTTCCTGCTATAAAAGTGACCAATTCCAAGCATGCATAATACAAACAGAGATCATACAGAACTCTGAAAAATGGGACATTTCTTCAGTGTCTGCACTGCAACGGCTGGGGACATGCAGCTCTGATGGACAGCCAAATGTCAAAAGTGCCTACAAAATATGTTATGGCATAGAGTAATAACTTTTAGTCTTACTCTGACACAGGACAACAGCCTGCTCAGCTCTGTACATGGTTGACCCTTAACTGGGACAAGCGCCCTCGTTACCTTTAAAGCCAGGTTTCACCTTTGTTGCTTCAAGAACCACTGCTCCTGTGATGTGTCGGTATGTAAACAGCGGGACCCTCCTCAAAACTGTTTTCCGCTCAACAAGTGTTCAACAGGGGCTGTTTATGACCCCATAACAACCAGACAGTAAACGTGTTCCTTGCTGCTCGTAAATGCAGTTTTCCTTGACAACAAGTTCCTACACTGATACAAAGACTGATTTGATGGGAGTCTTTGTTACGTATTCCCTTATCTAGATTAAATCTAAAGTAGCTGAAAGGAGGCAAGACCTAGTGGAAAACAACTCAGAACAACTTAGAGTTCATGGTAAAGTTTAAATTTTGTACATTGCCTTTCATATGTTATTCTGTAACAACCAGAGGTTTTAGTTTATTTGCGTGTGGTTGCATTAGACTAAAACAAACTATTGCTAAATTGTGTAAAATAATACCTAGCTTTCAGAAATACAAGCAGTCTTGTCTTGCAAATGTTTCACTCATTATTACTCTTTTACTACTAAATATTATTTAGATTTGTCTCATAAAACAATATCACAAGCTTTGAACATCTCACTGGGAAAATGTTCAATCCTTTTATCTAGAAATCTAAAGGACAATGCACAGCTGTGTATTTGCTAAAACATGGCTTTCAACCTACTTTAAACAGACCTGGCAATAATCAGGAGAGCAGCCAAAATTGGATTGGCAACTCTAGAGGAGCTGCAAAAGTGTCAGCTTAAGTTGAACAATTCAATGGCATGACAACTATAAGTCAGGTTTTTTCACAAATCTGGCCTTTATGGAAAAGGAAAGAAAGAAAAGGCCACTGTTAAAGTTTTTTTTATTTTTTTTTTAAGTTTGCTGGAAATCATAATTGAAGCACAATTTGTGGAAGAAAACCCTCCATTCAGATGCGACCAAGATTGGATGTTTTCACCTTAACGTAAAGCACTGTGTGGCAGAAAAAAAAAACACTAAAGCTAAATGTAGGGACATTTTTCCGTTGCTAGGACAAAGAGGCAGGTCAGAGTTAGTGTAAAGATGGACGAACATAAATACGAGATAATCATGGGGGGAAAAAAGAACTGTTTCAGGCTGCAATAAACATGAGGCTGAAGTAAAGTTTTCCTTCAAGCAAGAAAACAACCCAGAAACATGCAGTAAGAGTGTTAGTATATTTTATTGGCATGACTATTTAACTTCCATAACTTGACACATTTATAAAGACCACAATCTATAATTTGCTTAAATGGTACGTTCACTTATTTTTTTCCCCTTTCGAAGATTGTATAAAACATGGTATATTTAGCAGAAGAGTAACACTACACTGCATCCGGAAAGTATAGCTATGGCAGAATAAGCCTGCAGGGATGCTATTGTTTAATTAAAAATAGGGTTGGTGGCTTATTAAATGGAAATAAATACAGGTAAATTCTCAAAAATGCGCTAAAGGATTCAGTTGTTGGTAAGTTTCCATTTTTAGAAGGACAGTGACTTGAGCATGCAGTTAGAGCTAAAATGCACTTTTATGCAAATGTAACTGTAGTAAAAAGTGGTTCTACAAGGTATTAAATAAATTACAAATGTACACCACACTTTTCAGATTTTTGTTTGTAAAAAAAAAAAAAGTAAAGAAAACAAATTAAGTTTGCTCTATCATGTATTTTCCTTTCACAGACAATTACAATAAAACACTTGAAATGCGCAGTTGCAACATTATAACGTATATTATTAATTCATGCTTTTTTTTAAGTCATTGTATGGAAACAGAAATAAATCATGAAGAACATAAACAGAATTTTTGCGTATTTTAATAACCTAAATTCTCGTTGTCTACCACTGCTTTATTCTAGTTGAATAAAAGGATATGTGGGAATGGGTGTGTTTTCTAGCCTTAGGTGTGGCACCCAGTGTGAACAGATGCAAGATGAGTCATAGCTAATAACAACAATGAAAACACTGTAACTCAAACTGCAGTAAAGCCCAAAATCAAAGGATTAAATGGGGATGGACCGTTGGAGGTATGAATGCAGGAGTGCATGCGCAAGACAGTGATTATTGTATCCCGCAGGATAAAGGAAGTTGCATGGATGTGGCCTGAGTATTGCTGCGACTTGGCACAGCACCTGGAGCCGATGAGTATTTAGATTTTTATCAAGTCTCCTTGAGCAACAGCTTGGAATAGCCTTTAGGCTCATCACACACATGGATATGATTGCACATCAGATTGTGACATAAAAGTTAACACATAGATTTCTGATATGACTTGGTGTCTTTGTGGCCTTAACCAAGGGAATAAGTAAATAGAGACAATTGCTTTAAGAAAGAAAATTACGTTGTTTTCAACTAATTTCAACAATTTTCAACCAAAACTCTTCCCTAAATTTAGACAATGAACGCAGTGTACTGAGAAAACAGGCATGCTTGTGAGTCACAGAGATTATTTCAAAGAACACGAGATCTAGTGGAAGAGTTTATTCCAACGGAAACCAACTCAATATATTTCTTTTTCCTTTAATTGTATGGTTGTAACATGGACACTAGGTTAACTGAAAAACGTGTCTTATATATTGTTAATGAGAGATTGACACGGCTTTATCAACTACACTATAAAAATGAAAACAATGCAGGGACTGAAAAAATCCTTCTTGTTGTTTCTGACTGCATGACATATTATCTGATTGTGTCATTTAGATCAATAGCAAAAACAAAATCAAAAAATTGTTTATAAACAATGAAAGTATTAGTTAGAATTACTTGGGTTTGCAGGGATAGAAATTCGACTACATAATATAATTAACCTTTTCTGCTTAAAAGGAAAAAAAGTTGTTTTCATTGATTCATTATATATTTCTGTTTCACACAATGCAACAGTGTTATTGTATGTTAATTGTTGGTGAAGTCAATGTTGAGGACAGTCAAAGACCCAGTCAAAGAGGTATTGCTGAGTTGAAGAAATGGCAAAGGGTATTTTCTACCACATTCATGTGTTTGATTATTGAATGCCCCAATGTGGTAGCTAAATAATAATAATATAAAGAAGCCACGGCTCAAGTAGTAGCTCAATCTTCTATTTATCCTCTAGATGGTCTTTCCACAGTAAATAATGCATAATGCAGTTTTATCATTTTCACTTTTATTATTAGATAGTCCTTATTGCCATTTCTCTTTTGCACTACATGGTGTTTCCTGAGGACACGGCTCATGAAAGCAAGAAATGAAAACCGCAAAAGGAAATGCTCTCAACATTTTGAACCGTTACCAAAAAAAAAAAAAAAACACAGAAAAATACTTTAAGAGGGATGTTAGAATGTTTTGTATTTTTTCCTGTGTGCTCTACAACTTTTAATGTCATAAAATAATTAAGTAGTTTCTCTGCGCTCAACAACATCTGTTTTTGTTTTACGTCCTGTCCTGGAATAACTTTGGTTGTAAATTTCCACCAAATAAATAAATTGAATTGAAAACAAATGTTAATTTTCCAACTAGAACTATTCTGCTTTCAGGAAGAGTGTGTTTTGTCAGTATGCTTTTTACGTGGTTTTTAAACCCAGAGAAAAAATATTTGTTTAACCTGACATAATGACGCTCCAGTTTAGTATTATTTTCACCAATTAGCAAGGAGAAAAACGTTTCTTTTTAAAATTTTGCCAGATGCATTGTGTTATATTTCCAAACATAAAGTTTCTAAGCTACTGACTGCTGATGTATACATTATCTTGGCTTTAATAAACAATGACACCTAAAGGCTATTTGGAATGCCCATTTAACCATACAGACGTGTCTTTAGAAGAACACAAGCATTCAGGAAGAGAAAATGTAAACGCCTTACAAAAACACCCAAGGCTATGATCTGGACCGGCAACGAGGCTTTACAAGTGACCATGCACAGCAAAATCTACGAGTGACGAGTTTTAAAGTGTTTCAGGAAAGACGGAAGTGCCAGACAAATTGACTTACCGATTTCCTTTAAGTGTATTACAGGTCAGTAAAAAAAACAACAACAACAAAAAAAACAGACTGTCTTCTTCTGGGTAAAAAGGAAAACAAGAAGGAATCTTGTTGAAATCTTTTTAAATAATTTTTAAAGATGATCTAGAACAATCAGAGAAGAAGAACCGCTCGTTTCTTTTAGGCAACATTTTAATACTAAATACTGAAAGATGTACAATAAAATTACAAAACAGCAAGATAGAAAAATATAGAATATGATTAACTTTATTCTTTATAAGAACAAACTTTGATATTATTTATGAAGATCAGACAGAGAGAGTGTTTAAATTGCAAAGTGTTCAGTTCAGCCGTATATGCTTTAAGATATATGACTAATGAATGAATATTAGTGGTCTGTCTTATACGTGATCATTTTGTCAGTTGTAGCAGTTGATGCAGCAGTGTTGCAGGTCTTTTAAGTTTCCCCTCTTCTCATTTAGGGGTTTTGCAGTAATTGTTCAGAATTAAAGTAAACCATCTGAAAAACAAAATGTTAATAAATTAACTGAAAAACAGAAGTAGTAGAACTTGGAAAATACTCCTAGAATTTTGTCCTTTTCCTCTTAACATATTTTGTTTACTGGGAGCAAAGAGGAAAGCCTTTTTTTTCTATAATTTAACAATGATATTATCTATGTATGTGACATTGCCTCTTTTGTGCTGAGTATATTTTTAAACTGCAGTTTGTCATTATATGGTCCTTTTACTTGTAATGGTGTCTCTTTTTGCCATGAATTAAAAATAATCTTTTACCAGCTATAACCAACATACTTCACTCTAGTTCCCATAGTGTTTATAGTTACTTAGAATTATTTAAACATGAAAGCTACATCGGATCGTTACCCCTTCCAGCATCTGTTACTTTTTTTACGAACCAGAACTGGATTAACAGCTCCACGATTCACTTTTTCATTTTCAAGTGTGCCTTCAAATCTCCAGATCTGCCTACCTGTAACTGTCATAGTGTGTACAGCAAGCTCCCAATGCCATTACATCAATTTCACTTTCCCAAACTGTTTAAAGGCGAAAAAATAGCAGTTTACGTAAAATTATGATTTATAAAAACAGAGACATTTATTTTAGCAGGTCAAGCATTTTTTGTAGTCATAACTGATTTAAATCATAAGGTTTTATATAAAGTCTTACTTTAAATAAAATACTGTTTCAAGTTCATGAACAGCCATTTGTTAAGTTTTCTGTAAGCTTGGATTGATTTACAAGCAAAATATTTCCTTTAGGTTTAAAGTATAACTAATTTTTGTCTTGAAAAATATGTCGGCTTGTTGTTGTTATTGTCCCTGCTCAGTTCTTTTGTACATCCGTACCACAGCCATACACGTCATCGACCCAAACCAGATCACATGAAGTGAGAGCTAGAGATAGAAAGAGACGACGCACTTTAGACAGGCTGCAAGTCTATCACAGGGCTCTGGATTAAATTTGACTTAATCTGATTAGCACTAATAAGTGAATTTTCTTCATCTTCCTGAAATTAGGTAAACCATGGAATGGGATATTATCTCATGATCACCACTTAATAATAATAATTTAAAAAAAGCTTCCTGTGATGCTTTTAACATTTTACCGTCGCACATCATTCACAGCACTTGGCACAAGTCATTACCATGTCTGTGATTTCGTCTGAGCCCGGCCCTGGAACCCGGTGAGTAAGCAGACCACAAGCTGGAACTTGTCAAAACAAAGTGGACCTAAAGCAACCACCCAGAGCAGAGGGTAGCCATGGTGAGATTACAACTACAAAGCAACCCCAGGCTGCTAATGATAGCATGCAGTACTCATGATACGCTATCTCGCAACACGCAGGTCACACTGCCTCATATTTGGCATTGCCATAGTAACTCGACTTTGTTTATCTGTGGAATTCCCCAGGGAACGCGCTCCCTCTCCTACTCATACACATGTATACTGAGTATGTGCAACCATATGTTTATGATTCAGAGGGGCAGGCTGTTCCTTTGGTACTTGAAAGAATGTGAGCGGAAAAAAAAAGAAAAGAAAAAACAGGAATCAGAGGCAGATTGCATTGTGGTTTCCACTTCAACTCGTGAGTCAAGCACACGAGGAAAGAGCAGAAAAAGAGACTATTCTGGGATGGCTGCTATAGTAACATAATAAGCAAGATGGCATGCATGTTTCCATAGCAAAGGGTTCTGTGTGTGTATACATAAATATCACATGCCACAAAACAGTTTTTGATAATATAAGGAACTCTGTTTTGTTGAACACAATTTGTTCCAGGAACAGGATGATCTTCAAGTATCTTTTTTCTTACTCCACCCTAGTTTCTTCCGATCTTTTGATTTGTTTCAGCACATAACGAAAAGTGCAGCAACACCTTGCACAGGTTCGATCTTGCCATTGATGCAGCAACTCGTAGTGAGACTAATTTAATCATGGTTTTGTTGCTCTAAGTTTTGGATGTCATATAACACTTTTATAATAGAACATTGTGTTTTAACAGCTTATCTTCTTCACTCTTGTGCAGGTAGTTTTTAATTTAATGATTAAGGATCAACAGAACATAACCATACATCCAACTTTAAATTTATGAACTGCTATTCTCTATTCTTTCAAACACTTCCCTATACATTGTCACACTCTAGACACAAAGTTTATGTATATAATTTTTACATGACGGACCAACACAAACTAGTACGTCCTACTCTAGTGCAAAACCACAGATGCATGGTTTTCAAAATATTTCACAAAAAAAAATCTTAAAAGGTAGCATCTGTTTGTATCTATCCTCCATTCTTGTCATACCCTTAAATAAAATCCAGTACATCGAACTAAAGCCACTTGTGTATGATTTAATTTCAGAACAAATAGCTGGTTTGTGAAAGCTTCAGAAATTTTTTAGAGAACATCAGTAAGCATGGTGAAGGCCATGACTTCATAATACAAAAAAAGAATAGGGCTGTTTAAAAGTGTAAAACAGGTTTAGCTCATCCCAAGGTTTTAACAGCTTGTGTTCAGTCTGTCAGATAAAAAAACAATTGCTAGATAATTGAAAAGCTAGAAAGCCACAGTCGTCAACAGAAACCGAAAGTTCCATCAAGGAGAATATTAATCAGGCCAGCGGCCAAGACTTACACTGTAATTTTGGAGGAGCTGCAGAAATTGAAAATCAGGTAGGGGGATATGTTGGAATGAAAAATGTTAGCTATGGTTTATACAAAACAAATAAATAAATAAATAACCTTTTTCCTTTCTCGCCACTGTAGTTTGTGTTGGTTTCCCCCAAAATACATTAAGCCTTGTTTTATGTGAAAAAGCTTAAAAAGTACTTTTGCAAAGTATTGTTTTGTGCTGTAGTTTAACACAGGAAAACAGCCCCACTGGTCTGACAGGTAACAGACATAGCTGTGTTTACCTTTGTGATCAATTTTCTTCAAATCCATAATTGTGCTAAACTATTGATCAAAACGTCTGCTACACTTTGACTTAGGCAACTGTGTTCCTCAATTGCACATTCCAGTCATACCTAAAAATGTCTCAACACTGCCATTCTGTTAATGGGTGGGAAGCAAGCCAGCAGCAAGTCAACACATGAAGTCAGATTGGGGTACCGGTTTACTCAGAAATGTCTTACGGCCGAACTGCTTCTTTATCTACAGAACGATGCAATCCACAAATGGATTTGCAGTCCTGAAGGGAAGGGAAGTAACCCTGGTTTACCTGTTCTGCTCATGTTTTATTAGAAAACAAAGGATTATCCCGTAATGTAAAAGACACTTAAAGATCAGCACACACCCAAACCACAACTGTGGAGACGTTTAGGCCTTCTTGGTTGAGTGTTTACCAACCTCTCAGTCATGCATGCAAGAGT
The DNA here is from genome assembly GCA_032876305.1 of Orestias chungarensis. NCBI lineage: Eukaryota > Metazoa > Chordata > Actinopteri > Cyprinodontiformes > Cyprinodontidae > Orestias > Orestias chungarensis. Next base: position 1,707,559 of record JAVLVB010001163.1, read on the forward strand.
GCAGTGAGAGCTCCTAAAATAAATGGTCACGGTTTTTACAGTCATCAACAATTCTTTCGTTGCAGGATGTGTATGTCAGTGTATTGTTAAGAGTTTTGCTTTAGTCTGAAAACATGCCCCACCTCCGGATTCTGGTAACATGAGCCAAATTCAACTCTGGGGTTTCAAACCCGAAAGTGAAGGGGCCGTCTGTTTTCCCTCTGCGCTCCTCTCTTCCTTCATGCCGCTCACTTTCCCCTCCATTCTCACACTTGCAGTCGTTTCCATCTACAGGAAAAGGCCGGCTCCTGTAGTAAACAACTTTTAAAGAAACGCTCCTCATAGCCATGACTGTCTCTGCCGATATGTTTTATCATTGGGTGTTATACTGAAGCCAGGTTTTGCTTGTTGACGGACCACCATCCTCCTCTTCCCTGCCTTCTTCAGCTATTTCCCCTCTGTGGACTCACCTTTGACCTCCTTCATTCCATTCCAGTACCAAATTACTTTGCTATGTTTCGGAGCAACAGAAATATGAGCACTCACACCCTTTAAATACACGGATGGGAAGAAGCGGCCAAGGTCAATTTTCTCATACTGCACGCAGTTATGCCTTTGTAATGATACTAATGTAGCATTTAAGTGTTTGCCTTTTTTTTAACTAACAAAAATTTTTAGAGCACAGATTATAAGAATCTGTCCTGCTAAGATATCTGTGTCCTACAAGTAATTTAAATTCAAGGGATCCCCATAAAGGTCTGTGGGTAGGACTGTGCATAGATTATAGGCTAAATGCTTTGAGTAGTGCAGTCTCTGAACTGATTCTGAACTGAAATTCAACAAAGATACAAATTTGACACAAGTAGTTAATGTGGGTGGAGTCATTTTATGTTTTTTTTGTAGGCAAAAGTAACATTAACAAATTGAAATGGTTTTTTTTTCAATTCAAAAAGTTAAAAAACTAAGTATTGCTCTTTCAAGGAATTTTTTTTTTTACATTTTCATAACACCTAAATCTGCTCTTCCTTAAGTTGATAAGCTTTGTTAAAACTGTGAGCATTTCTAAAGAGCAGAGACTTTTTATGTAGAGTCTGAAGGACTTTGCAAACAGAATCTCTTTCTTTAATAAGGCAAACATTCAAAAGTATTGAAGTCTACAGCAAAGCAACGAATCCCTTCCCACAAAAAATACTCCTTGTGTTTTAAGAGATGTGTTTATCTCCAGACATTAATCTGCAATCCTGCCATTCTCATCAGGCGGATGCACTGCGTTTTAAAATATTTCATACCTTTTTTTTTTCAGATTGGAATCTGATTTAAGTATGCTGAACTTTTGCAATACTCAAAACAGGTGTGCAAATGTAATTGCTAAAAAGGCTCACAAATGACTTGCATAAAAACACATTTTTTTTCAATCACATTGTAGATCTACTCTCAAGTGAAAATTTCATTGGGAGGGTTAAAAAACACTGTTGTTCAGTGGATGGTTATTTTCTAATATGTAATCTGGATTACAAATTAAGTTATTTTATGAAAAGGTCTTTGCCTCCGCATTACAGACAAAGACACTGAACTGTCCCTTCCAATAGCTTTCATACCTCCTGTCTATTTTCACATGTTTCTATTTTACTATTAGACACAAAAACATCAATAGATTCTTGAAATAGACCAACTTAAATAATACTAGGAATTTAAAATTTAACTAGGTTTAAAAATTTGTTGGCAACCATAATTGAAGAGTGGAGTATTCATTTGACCCCACAATCTTTGCTCTGGACCCCTGAATTACTGAATTAATTGTATTTTAATCTTTTGTTAAAGGAGTTGTAGACAATTACCTCAGGAAGGCTGAACACAAAGCATCGCTGTTTAGGTCTGTTTTTTTTTATATAATTTTCTGTTTCATTTTCCTTACACTTTATACTATGCACTACTTTGTTTTGGTGTAAATTAAATTAACAGATCTCTTTATTAACGGTTTTATTGTGAGAAAATGTTAGAGGAATATGAGGACTTTGGCGGGGCACTGCATCTACTAACTGGATAGACTCCTAAACTTTGGTTACAAAATGTAGACAACATTTTGTAGTTTCGTAATGTACAAAAAAATAAATAAATAGAAATCAGGGTTCTTTTGGACTGTTCGAATTCAGCATCTGACTGCCCAACGCTGTACTAGCTTGTTCTATCGACTTCCCCCTGCTTGTCCAGATGAGATTTTTACTAGCAGATGCTCAGCGCTTGCATACCATGCCTAAAGCTCCTACTGAGAGCCGACAACCACACAGGGTCCTTGTGTGGTAAAACAATACAGCCTCTCTGTGTTCAGCCCTCCTCGCTGCTACGTGCTTTTAAGAGGCCCCCTCCCATCTCTCCCTTTTTTCGTGGCAGAAACACACAAAGAAGAAAAAACACATCATAGCTAAAGGATTTAATGGTGGGTGTGTAGCTAGGAGATGTAACTTTTGGCAAAAGATTGCTTTATTGTTCTTGTGTAAGGCTTTAGTTAGGCCTTATGTATAACTCCGAAGACCCTAAATGCAAAAACAAAAATCAGCAGAAGAGTTATGCATTTCCTTTGTTGTAACTGCTGCTGCAATACTTTGCTTCAAGGCAAATTATTTGCTCAAGTTACAGCCCTGTTCCACACTGATCCACAGGATGGGTGAGTCATGTGTTCAAGGATTTGGGCGCTTCACTGTTGCGGGAACATTTCCATTTTCTGATTTCCATGAAGCCACAGAGCAAACTAAAATGGCCTGCCTGATTCAACGCTGCAGAGGAAGATGGTTGTCCTGCTGAAATCGGCTTAGTAAGTCGGAAAAAATGACATTTGACTCACTTTGAGATGAGAGTCCTCCCCCGGGCGTCTAACGTGTGTTTGTGTGGACAATGTGAAGCAGGACCAAAAACCCCAAACCCACCCAATAACTTAAAAAACGTGATGATTTAACACATTCATGTACTAGATCACAGCTGTTTGTTCTCTGTTATGAAGAACATTGTGAAACAGTCCTTTAAAAAAAAAGGATGATGTGTCCTCTGAAATGAAATGCAATGTTTGTACTCTGCCAGGTGTTCCATTTGACCTGCGGCTATGTACGGCAAACAAAGACGCCTCACACAGAAGCAGACAGCTGGTTGGGAAACAGCGTCCGGTACATGATCAAAAGTTTTATTTTTTTTCCGGGTGTGTCAAATAAAAACAAACAAAGTTTTAGCGGCCAGTAATAACTGACAAATACTGATGTGCATCCGGAAGTTTTGCCAAGAGACACAAAAAAAAAAAAACATAAATTAAAAGAATTAATTTTGGCATTCACACCCTGGTGCAGATTGTGTTTATGGAAGCATACTGGGCACAATCTCATCCCCTTCAGAGGTAGCAATTCCTTCTCTTCTGAGCCTACAGTTTGCAGAAGTAAGTCCTGAAACAATCTATTTCAGCATTTTAATAAGGGTGTGGTCAATGTTTTTTTTTTAATCATGTTTGACGCTCAAATAAAAAAAAAACCTCTAAATCAAGCTATCAAATTTGCATGTTTACTTTTAAAGCCACTGGAAAGTTTACTCTTGGCTTCAATTCCCTACATAATGTCTTAATTAGAAGTTATTTTTATTGCACCAATTACAGCCTTTTTTTAATTCACTGTAACTTTTTCTGTTGCGGCATGTAAAAACTTATGCAAACTTACTTGTTAGTTAATAATCCTGTGCAAAAAAGCCAAGTTTGAACTCGGCCAAACTTTGACACAATTTTACACATGGAAACTTACTCACTCTTGACTTAAGGGGCCCAGTAAGACCTGACATTGTTCTGCACTTTCTGAAATCAAACGAAGAACCGGTTGAAAGTAGAAGAATCTGCACAACTGTGACCTCGTTACTTTCTGCTAAAGTCATTCAGACGCCTTTCTAAACTTCAGCCTCTGTCTGCCCCCTAGAGGCACAGAGGTAAATAACAATATGAAGTGTGCTCTGAAAGGTCTTTTTCTACTTCTCACAGGTTCCATTTAAAATAATATACAGTCGTGGGTGACAGGTTTTTATGGAAACTTTTATTTTCTTTATTGTTGCATGTTTTTTTTCTGACGCTTTTGGTTTATGGAAGCATTTTAAGTAACATTTCATAACTTGCAGAGCCTTTAGCGGAAAAAAAAATACATTACGTTTATTTAAAACGTCTATATTTTAAGAGCCAAAATTCAGCATGTCACCCGGCATAATGGATATCAGTTTTGGCCAAAGATTGGTTGGCAGGGAACTCTTCTTGCTTCATCATTGCTTAGGGTTTTCAAAAATGTACATGTATTGATTCGTCTAAAAATATATATACAATTTCCTGTTTTTCAGGTATTCCATCACAGTGTAGATCATTCCTCTCCTACCATGGTATCAAAATGATTTTGAATGGGGTCCTTTGGATAAATAATATACATGACTTTATAGTAGGCAACAGAATATCCATCTTGCTGTGGTGAATTTAAATGCGTGGTATGCATGCAGCCCTCCTAAATGCCAGGCCACCTCTCCATAGTCTCATTCTCACAATTTATGTGATGATAATCCAGAACCTCTAGAACTTTTTTTTATTGGTAATATCTAACCAGAAAATCACAGCTGGGACAGACGTGCATCAGTAAGAGCAAGCTAGGGACAGTTGGTATGGCTAATTATTTGTGTGTGCGGGATTAAGACATAAGTATACAAATGTGTGGATATGTAGACCAAGCCTGAGTTTAGTTGCACTCAAACATATTTGACTTACACTTTTAATTTGCTAAATGCCAGAACATAATTGTTTTAAAATTCAGATATTCACATTTGAATTGTTTCCATAAGCCTCTAGCCATAAGCTGCCATGATTTTGATCCATTCCTTCTGACAGCAGTGGTGTAAATGTGTCCTGGTGTGTATGGTGTAAATTTGCTCATTATGTTCAGAGGGGATTAAGATTAAATACATATACAGTATATTATGTATTTTATTAAATATCTATAAAGTTATGTAGAACGGTACCTAAACATAAATTATTTGAGTATTTCAACTCACTAAACTGAGATTGATCCTTTATTCCTGTTAACATAATGAGCTTCTGCTTACAGCTAATGAAAACAAGAGTTTTAAGCTTAAGAAAATTATTGTTTGATCCCTGCCTAAAGGTTATTTTCAAAAGGTACTTTTAATCTGACAAATGAGCAACATTGGAACTCATTGTCTACTTTAATCAATATGTAAAAAGTATATGTATAAATATATGATGGTGCACGGAAGGAGGCCCACTGACCTGTCGCCCAGCAGGCAGGATGAAGTGTCTTGCCCAAGGACATATGTGAGCATATGTTCTTCCTGTCAGCTTTGCACTGTTCATCCTCCTAACTGATGGTTGGGAAGTAGCTGTGCAACATCCTGCTGAACATGTAGTTTATGCTATTGTACCATATCCCAGAAAAAAAATATATACAGAAAAAAAAGCTGTGGGAAAGGTGGATGCATAGGAAGGCAATTTGGGGTTAGGTGCCTTGCCCAGGGGCACATTAACATATGACAGGGGGCAGCTGCAAATGAACTTGCAAGGCAACTACGCCACCCCTAGTTAAATTCACCTTCATGCGGGGGGATGTGGCTTTCTTGTTTTTACTATGTTTAAACTGAGATGTTTGTCAGGTGGTCGGAGAATTAGACTTCATGCTTTTTAGAAAAAGGACGCGGAAAGGATGATGATCTTGCCGTAGTACGTTTTCCTTACACCTCCGGTTGGAAGTCAGATTCTTCCATAGATGGACATTTGTTGGTGTTGACCATCCTGAAAGGATTGCTAAAAACAATCAAAGTGGAATGAGGTCTCTTTTCATTTGTAATGTCCATACTGTAAGGTTAGGGGCCCTGCACCAGGCTTTCAGCTGCTCTGATTATACTGTGTGCAGACATAACATTTCCATTCAACTTTAACTGTGACACATACTTTGCGTCTTACAATTCAGTACGTCTGTCTGTCGTCCAAATGTTTGCCGTACGGGGCTACGGCAAATGTGGTGACTGAAGCCACGTTGTGAAGATATTTAGGGAGCCAGGCCTATTTCACTTTTCCACCAGCTGATGTGGAGCGATTATACCAGCAGATGAATTTTAATTGAACTAAACGATACAGACTGTTGCTTCTCTCCAGAGACACCATGTCTAATCTGTTTTTTCTTATGAACCGCCCAAAACATTTCTGTGGTGTTGGTGTGAAAACTGCATGGCGATAATTAGTTAGGGAAACTGGGCGTTAAGACTTATTAGGATATTAAAGATGCTTGCAAAGACACCCATGAGTTCCTTGAGGACCCAACCAGTGATGTTGTCAACACCTGCCTCTTTACATGGATTAAATCTTGCACATCTAGACACAGAGTTTCTTTGAGGTACTTTGGACTAATTAAACTGTATGATATAGGCCAATTTCTATTTAGGAGGAACTTTGTACCAAAAATTTAGTATTGAGATGTTCTGTCTTTATAAAGATATTTGTTCAGTAAAGGCCCTCCTGGAGGGAAAAGACCCCACAGTGCCATGATGCTATTCTCACACTTCACAGTTTGGATAGTGTTCTCAAGTTGCAAGCTACCACCATCTTTCTGTAAATGCTTCCCTTTTATTCTTTAGATAAGTATGAAAAGTGAGTTACTTGCACAGAGTTAATACAGAATGTAACCTGGCCTTTCTTGCAGTTATTCTCCTTCAGTAAGTGGCCTTTCAATAAATCTCATTACACTTGTGTCATTATGAATGAGATTTTGCTGTCAGCATCTTGGACCTTTTGCCATTTTTACACACGATGCCCAGCGACTGGCTAACACAGAACCTGTCTCTTTATGGATTTGCTTGATATTCCCATTGTTTTCAGTTGCATCTAATATGTGAACATGACTTAAAAACAGTAGTAAGATTTATATGAGATTATATCTATAATCTCTTATATAATTTAAACTTGACAAGTAGTATTTTGCTCAAATGTCAAGAACAAAAGTTATGTCTGTTAAGGATCTTTATACGCGAACAAATATGAACTACAGTATCCCCTTAGATCCCTACTGTGCTAAAAAAAACCTGCAAAAATTGATAACAGCCTTGCTGCACGTATTACTTTGCTCTTGAACTCATGTATAGGCCACATCTGCGCAAAGTTGTACGAAAAGTAAAAGTCTGGCAAAAAATACTAAATTTTAAGACTGTTGTATAACTTGCGAGACTAAAAAAAAAGTCTCAGAGTAAGAAGCTAAAAACAACTGCAGCAGGATGTAAACTGCAGGTGTTCAGTTGATACAGAATACAATTATTTAAGATCAAGATGATTCAGCACATGTAACACTCTATAGGTCACCATTATTTCTACATTTGTAATACTTTGGCAGCTTTTCTTCAAAGGCAGCTGAACCTCAATATAGTACCAGACTCTTTATGCATCATGTGGCCAAATCACATCTTTGGTTTTCAGTCTGGCCTCCAGAATAACTTGCATAAAAAAAGATCTGGATTATCTGGACCCCATCTTTAAATGGTTAATTCGGGGGCTAAATCTGATTAGCAGCAATAGTTGTCTGTAAGGAACTATTCAAATTGATTGATTAAGCGCTCAGAAATTGTTAAAAATGTGGACACTGAAGAAAAAGACGAATTAAAAATTCTCTACGTGACATTGAGGAAATTGCTTTATTTTGCAAGTCAAACAGAAAAACCAGTCTGGGCGCCATTGTGACAATTCACTCATCTTCTTGGAGTCATTCTGGCAGCAAAGTAAGCACATGTGGCTGAGAGTCCCATATTTTTAAGTGTTGAGAGGAGGAGCACAAAGTGCTTTAGTTCGACTGCCTCCGTGTCCTTTTACTTGAAGACCTTGCCTTGGTTGAAGGCTTTACCCACATGCTTGAAATCTCCTTCCCAGGCAAAGTACTCCTTAACCATGGTCTTGCACTCCTCGCTGTCTGGATTCAACTTCCTCCAATCGTATGATTCATAGTCAATCTGCCAGTCTTGACACAGCTACGAAAAAAAAATTTGATTAAACTTCAGGCCCCTTGGGTTGTAAGAGAGGCACATGCAACACCAGAAAACATGTTCAATCTTTCCTGTGAAGATTTTTAACTTGATGTAAAATACACTGCTGCAAAAGCAGAGAAGATGCAATGATCAAGCTTTTAGCCAAGATTTTTAAAGATTCTGTGATTCCTTGAGCCCCCAGATGAACAACAGGTGAATAGTCCGCAAAATAAAAAGATTAAAAAAAGGGCAAAGCTTTGAAATTATTAAAATAAGACATTTTGTGAATAACCTACTATACTAGACTTCAAACAAATTTAAACTTTACTCATGCTGGACCAGAAATAAAAGCTTTACTCTCAACTGTGGGGTCAGTCTGCAACCTTTACAATTAAACGACCGTTTTCACCCTTAAACCTAAAATGAAATGTCACTTGGAGAAAAGCAAAAATTTCACTTTTATCAATACTTAATCTTAATACTAATTAAAATTTACTTTTGGCTAGAATTCATTTTTTTAAATTTTAAGCAACAGCTTGGAAAACAGACTGCATTCAAATATATTATTGCAAGTTCTTTATGGATTTAACATGAAAACAGAAACAATGTTAAAGCTGTCGGATTAAAGTGTCGCTCAACTCTCAGATTTATATATAATTGCCATTGAGGGCGTTTAAAGGCAGACGCAGCCACACACAGACTCATTCTTATTTTGTCCAGATTTACAAGTCATTTTCTGTCTATATTCAATTCGATTTGTGAGCACAGCATGAACCAGCCTTTCACTCACTGATCAGAGACGACTGGGATGAATATGATCTTTACTTTCTCTTCCCCCGTCAGATTAAGACTTGGTGCCATGACAGGACACTGCCTTGCCCAATGACAGGGGACAATGTTATACTTATAGGAACGTTAGGAGAATAAGGTGGGCAGCAATTTACTCCAATTGTTTATTGTAGTTGCCTTTTTAAAAGTCTGAAATAATGAAAGTCTGTGCTTCTTGTGTTCTTTTTTATTTTAATTTGTAAAATTGCCAACCTAAACAAGCTCAACATTTTGTTTTTTTCAGGTCAATCATTGGTTACCGAAAAGACCATCTAAAAATCAGTGGGTAAGACACCACGGTATGTCAAGATAAAAAAAGGAACATTTGTTTTGCATGTCTAAATGAAGCAGTATTAGAAAAATTACGTCCTTATACTTACAGTGAAGGCGAGCTCCTGGCCTCTGAAGACCCAGATGCCAGAGATGCTGCTGTCATTGTTGGTACCGAACAGGATGACGCTGGCAAAGGCGTTCTTCCTCAGTTTATCTAGGCGCTGGAACATGCCTAGAGAACCCAGAGAGGCATTCATAACCTGCACGTCGTTTTAACACAAAAGTTTGACAAGTCTTTGTAACAATGATGGGAAACACTTTGTGTAAAGAAAAAAATTAAGCCAGTGTTTCTATATGCTTGATGAAAAACTTGCTAAGCAGAGTGCCCACTGGTGGGATTTTCTAATCCAGGTAAACCTGAGCAAACTTAGATTTAGAGCTTTCATTTTTGCAGGACGCTGGTTTGATGTGAGCACAGCATGAACCAGCCTTTCACTCACTGATCAGAGAGGACTGGGATGAATATGATCTTTACTTTCTCTTCCCCTGTCAGATTAAGACTTGGTGCCATGACAGGACACTGACTTGCCCAAAGACAGGGGTGGGAGCCTCTTTTTATTTAACAGAAACCCGAGTAACAAGTATATGCATACCTGTGATGTCAGGTGGCCCAATTAAAAAACCTTTAAGATGCACATTTTTACATTTTAAATAAAAAAAGTGGCTTTTCTTAATGCACTTTCCTCAAACTGCACCCCAGTTAAATTTAATGTTTGCTTTTGTCATTATATTCAATCATTAAAAAAAAAGTTGTTTGAGAGTATAACCAAAAACCTATTATAAATGTCTTTTAAACCTTTAGGTTAAAACACTAAAGGAGAAAAACAAATCATTTAAACATTTTTAAGACAAGTTTTGAAAGAAATACTGTAACATTGCACTTGTTTTAATAATTCCCATAACAACAATCTAGTCTCACCTGTGATAAGGTTGCAGCTCTTGAAGGTGAGTGTGAGCTCCTCTGGGTATTTGTACTGACTATACCAGATGGAGTAACCCTCTCTGTCAAAGTTCTCCCAGAAGTGAGGAAGGGCTACAGTCAAGGTGTCCTCGTTTGAATACTTCCTCTTGAATTCGTCCATAACAAATGGGCTGCCAAAAAATAAGTAAAAAATAAATTAAAATAAGCAGACAGAAATATGATGTGCTTTGAATGCTCGCAGCCTGAGAAAATGTTGATTTGTTAGTCAATGATGGAAAACAGTCCAGTGAATATTCAGAAACACAGTTAAGATCCTAAAAGTATTATAATCCACCTCAAAGTTGTTATTTGAGTGTTTTAAATATCTACTTAAGACATTTTAACAGACTGGCTGTTTCAACATTGTATGCTAAACATTTCTGATATTTTATTGCATCACTTGTTATATACTACACAAATAAACTTGCCTGGTAGAGTGAGTAGTTGAAAATATGCTATATAAATTAACTTGACCTCAACTTCTCCATGTTCAACAGATATGTTGCTTATTGTTTAATGTTCTGGACTTCAGAGGCTAACATTCTAATTTTGTCCAGATTTAGAGGCAATTTTCTGTAGACAGTCGAGTTTATTTGTGACCATAGCATGAACCAGCCTTTCACTCACTGATCAGAGAGGACTGGGATGAATATGATCTTTACTTTCTCTTCCCCTGTCAGATTAAGACTTGGTGCCATGACAGGACACTGACTTGCCCAATGACAGGGGATCAGCCATGTTCCCCATTTGAAACAATTATTTATACAATTACACAATTTTACCATCTTCCCTTTATAAATTAAGCACCTCAACTAAATCATATTTGAAGTTATTCCCTTTTAAATACCATTAGTTACACTAACAACCCCCCCCCACCACTTTTGTGCCAGTTGAGACGTGTCTCAGAGAAACAACATTTACCTCTTTGTAAGGTGTGCGAACGGATCCTTAGCTTTAGGCTCCGAAGCCAAAGCAGCCTCACATTCATCCATTTCTTCTTCGGGAGCAGGCTTCTTCTCTTCCTTTTTCTCTTCCTTTTTCTTTTCCTTCTTATCCTGGGGTTTGGCTGCCTCTTTTCCACCCTTTTCTTTCTTGGGGGGAGCTTCTTTCTTGGGCTGCATCTCAGCAAACTTCTTGGCTAGAAGAAGAGAAATTTGCTCCAATGCCCTATTTTTTTTATTTTAAACAATTCTTTGGCTGACCCGACAAATGTTGAAATGCTTAAAGTATACATTTCCCAGACTGCTTGTGTTTGCATGTGTTGGATTTCTAAGTAAAAGGAATCAAAATCATAGGCTGGGTATTTATCCAATTTGATTTTGATAAATTTTACCCCACTGGTTTTATTTTGCGTCTTTACTGGAAACTCACCATCAAACTGAGCCATCTTTTCACACAGCTTGACTTCTCCGAGAACAGCCTTGAACTGAGGCTGGTTGACGCAGGTGACAAACCAGCGGGTCACGTTGGGAATCGGCTGACGGAAGGACGGCTCCAGCACCTGCACCCAATAAGGAGAGAAAACTCTGATCAATCAGGGCAGCAAGAAATGCCAATGTACTTAAGTTTAGTATGATCTGCCGTATGTCAAACCTGCTTGAATAGCCAAAGCATGGAACAGGCCACAGTAATATCAGCCAGGCTGACCCTCTCCCCCACAAGGAAAGTGCGAGTGGTCAGGTGTTGGTTCAGCGCAGCGAGGATGTTCTTTACGTCCTCCTTGGCCTGCTCTGTAGCCTGTTAACACACAAGACGGAAAAAATGCACTCAGCATGGCCAAGTTAATTTTTACAGTAGCATTTGCACTGATTTACACCACCAGGTACCAATCAGCCAAGTCACTTCTGTAAATCGTGAAAACGTACCTGCTTGTTGAACTGCATGATTCCCAGAGTGGGGAAGACCCATGCACTGGCAGGAGGGATGATCTCAGAATCAGCAAAGCTCACCCACTGCAGAACTTGGGCTGCGGCCTGAGGAGTGGCACCACGTAGGGCCTCATTGCTCACTGTTGAAAGTAAAAACAAATAAAAACACCTCAATCATTTAACCCCTTTTTGTACAATCAACATATATGATAAGCTTTTAAAGCAAATATGTACATTTCATTGCTAAAGGTTGCTGTTGAGCAGTAGAGATTGGGACCATAAATTAAAAAAAAACTTTGGGCCAACAAGCACAATGGGCATCAGGGTATAAACAAAAAAAAAAAACTATAACGGCATAGCTTTCCAAATATTTTGTAGCCGCATTTGTCCCATTTCTTCTTGATTTCCATCAATGACAAATTGGCTCATCTTCAGTTGCAAAATGAGCTCCCTTTGAAAATAAATAATCTATATGAAGCGGAAAAGTTTAACGTGTTTTTTTTTCCCCTTTAGTGAAATAATAACAGTCTATAAAATCTAGGATTTCTATCTGCCCGTTTTACAGCATGAGACTTACAGTAGTGAGCAATGGCGTTACTCTCAAACAGACAGAAGCCGTCATCGCCCTGGTAGGCAGGTACCTGGAAGCAGAGACCAAATATATGTTATGGTTTCGACTCATCTTATGTGACAAAACTGTAGTCAAACTTATTAAAAATATCTTGCCAACATAGATACATGTATACATATAGAAGGCAGCAACTCACACATAATTGCATTTTTTTTTTAAACCCCTCATATGCAGGTTAACAAATTTTAGGCAAGGTAGTTTGCTGACTTTTGTGTGTGAATAAGAACATAGCTAAAACAAAAACCATCCAGGGCATTGACACTAGAGGACACAGTGACATAAAACATCAATCCAGTTCTTTTTCACCTAACCAGTTTGACTCACCTTGCCTAGAGGGAAGTTGCTGAGGAAGGCAGCGGAACGGTTTGTCTGGCCGAAGGTGAAGGCAGGGGGGCTGCTGGCTACTTTGAGGCGAGCGCCGCTGTACTGGGCTGCGATCTGGGCCTTGAAGGCCCGCCAGTTCTCTGGGTATGTGTACAGAGTCTGCAAGAAAGGGAAGCAAGATTTATTTGTGTAGGGGATTAAAGTCTAAACTATACATTTTTATCCTTAATGAGCATTTTAGGTAAATCATCCATTAAGTTTTGCATTAGCATTCTTAATTAACTGATTAAAAGCTCAAACAAATAAAGGATGAAGCTGGCAAGGATGCAGCCAAGTCACAAGAATGGGTTTCCTGAGGATTGGTGCCTCAATTGAATGAATGAAGCATCTGGTTTTTGGTGCTCATACATTTAGGAAGAAAAATAGAGGAGGAAAAGACATTTATAGACACTATGAAGGAGATTGCATCGACTAATTCTCAATTATTTATCAACTACTCGTGTTCACGTGGTTTGGTAGTGCAGTTTAAATACCGACTAGCTTTAAATTGGGAAAATTAATGTATTTTCCCGCTTTAGAACAAAAGAGAAAGGAATAAACTGTTTTTCTAGGCAAAGTTGGAAGAAAATACCCGTAACTGAGAAATAACGACATTAAATCGTCTAGCAGTTAAGGTAACGTGGCACAACCCAGGGCCAGCACTTCGGCTGCTTCGCAGGGGATAGCATAAGCTAACCACACACACAGAACTACGATAAATCATCCCTAAATAAACGCCTCGACGAAAAGCAAACAGCCGCATAATGTTGCTTTCTAATAAACGGACGCTGTAAACGCAACGATGGCTCTGATTTTGCGCCGATTGCCTCGGTGCATTTGAAAGCAGACTCCATGTATAACAGCTCTCCATCTTACTCACCCCTGCCGCCATCTTCAGGACGAGAGAAAGAAAGAACGCCGGCGAGCTCCACCCACGTATTTACGGCCGCGTGACGTGCGCGCCCCCGACATTTTCCGCGCTCACGCGTCTAGTCAAGAATCCCCCTTTTAAACTTTTCCACGTTTTAAAACATCAATTAAAAATTCGTGCTTTTCAAAAGAACTATAATGGAAAAATGAGATAGAGGAAAAATGGACAAAGATGTAAAACGAATAAAATACTTTATTGTAGTCCAAAAACAACAGCATTATGCTTTCTACATCAACAAAACTAATCGTTTCTATGGGCTACTACAACATTACTTGACAACAAATGTTCATTTTGACATCATTTTTTGTTTCAGTTCTTTTATAAGTTGTAATAAACATTAAAAATAGGATGAAAAGAACAAACTAAATTGCTTCAACCAGCAGGAAGTGTAAAAAATAGGTATGTACAGACAAGACAAACTGATGCAGACAATTCCCCAGTGACACGCCGAGCTGATGCTGAAATCAGCTCACAAGACCTGAAAATTAAGGAAAAAATTTTACCTTACTGGCTAGATTCAATAAAGTTAATAATGCAACTGTTTATATATTATAGATATAATGCAAATGTTTTTAACCCTGATCGAAACACTCACCCAGATAGTCGTCCATGAGAGATCCAATTGCAAACTGAAAAACAAACAATTTCTTGTTAAGCTTCTTTTAGATTCTGAAAAGAACAGGATGATTAGTTTTGCTTACTTCTTTATAACCAGTTATCAGACTAAAGTGATATTGATATTTAAAAGTCTAAGTTTCTAGAGACGATAAAGGCCTAAACCTGCTCCACAGTCCAGCAGCTTTAGAGACACTTTTAAACAGACCCCAAGTAATATTTACCCTACTTTTATTGTACAAATGCCTTAAACACACTTCAAGCACAAAATATTAACAATATGAACCTTCCACTACAGTAAAAGTATTAAAAAATGTCCCTCTAGCAGATTATCAGAAAATCAAATAACCGAACTGCTTTATCAAGGAAGAAATGGTAAAGCTGAAATGTTTTCATAAAAAAACAAATAAAAGAAACAACCCCATTATGGATAAGACAGCCTGTTTACAGACAAAATAAACTTTCAGTGTCAAAGCCAAATACAGCTACAGTAAGTAAATAAATAAAACTTACAATGTCATTCTTGTCAACCCTTGTACCCACAATCTTTAGTCGGATCTCATCGTCTTGCTGAATTACAATGTCCTTTGAAAGAGATTATAAGAGAGATTAAAGTAACTGAGTCAGACTGGGCAATGTTAAAACAACAACAAAACAACAGCAGCCCCTCCCAGCAGATTATTTTTCTACGTAACTGCTATATAAAAAACACAATTTACCATTGTTTTAAATAATTGCAGAGATACAAAAAAACATAAAAAAACAACAACAATAAAATAGAATAAAAATATTCAAACCTCATCGACAGTCTTATAACAAGGTGGATTAGAATTGGGGTCAAACTCCATTTCCGAAGGGATGGACTGAAAAAGGGAAATTTGTATTAGATACTTCCACTGAACATTACAAACTAAATTAGTAAGTACAAGAAGAAATTAAGTCAGACCAGTTAAAAATGCCTTACGTGGCGAGAGATGAAGCAAGACATTGGGCCAATTTCTGTGAAGAGTCCAACCTGCAATAAACACAAACCATTTCATATTTAAATTAACCATTTAATTTAACTTGTGTAAACTACAGGTGGTGATGTAGAACCAGTAACAGCTTCTGACACTTAGAACTTAGCTTTATAAATAAAAATTATTACTAATCACGGAAACTGATGCTAGCCTGCCAAAAGGAGGTTGAAGGTTTTATCAAAGAACACACCATCCAGTTTTAATATGCCAAACAGAAGAGGGATTTAAATGTGTCACTAATATAGTGGGATTCATTGTGTTGAGGTATGTGCCAATATGCAACCTAATTGTCCTGTGTGTATACAAGCTTTCACCACACTGCAAAAGTTTCTCTGGTTTCAGCCAAACATTTTTGTTTTGTTATAAGATTGAAAAAAATGTAATCTACACATTCAGTTTTTGAAGCTGTAGGTGTCCTGGCAAGAATCACGAGGCATCTCAATTAAGAGGAATCTGAC
The DNA here is from genome assembly GCA_032876305.1 of Orestias chungarensis. NCBI lineage: Eukaryota > Metazoa > Chordata > Actinopteri > Cyprinodontiformes > Cyprinodontidae > Orestias > Orestias chungarensis. The sequence continues at coordinate 1,723,567 of JAVLVB010001163.1, forward strand.
AAAAAATATGAACGTAACGAATAACAAAATGTTCCAAAAATAAATTGTTGCAGTGGAGCAATTCGTTTTTCCACCAAGAAAAATAGTTAAAAAGCTGCCATATTTCTCAAATAAAATTGTCTTTGACGTTGTTAATCTTGTTAATCTTTACATTCGTGCTTTGCTGATAAGGCAGAGTCTAATTGCAACATTCAATATTCAAATGAATGAATAAAATCTGGACATAAACCTTCACTAAGTCTCACCTTGTTAACCTGAGTGACCACAGCATCCACCACTTCTCCCTTGAATGGACGGAAAACAATGGCCTTGTACTTCACAGGATAGAGGACAAAACCTCTGCTAGGCTGGATTACACCAGCCCCGATGTTGTCAATAGTGGTGACTGCGATGACAAACCCATACCTAAAAAAATAAAATAAAAAAACACACACAAAAACATATACAGGCTGTAAATTTTGTTACTTTTTACAACTTGTCAAAAATAACTGTTGAAATTCCTGATCTACATACACTAACACTTGATTGGTTCAGCAAAATCAAAAATTAAATGTTGAGGAATATAATAATATTCACTTGTTGCCATACAGTTGATCAAATAAATTTGAGTAAAACCCAGTTTAAAAAAAATAATTGTGGATAATATCAATATCCAAATACATGCAGTTCAAACAAAAAAAACATACATATACATATACATACAAATATTTAAATGAAAGCAATATGTCATTTGTTAAAAAGTGTTACAGTCTCCAATAGCCCATGTCAAATTGCACGTTCAATTCCTGCCACCCCATCACATGTCAATGTGCTTATGGGCAAGGTACTTAAGTGCACATTGCCTACCAATACATGTATTAAAAGTATATAAATAGAATTTATTCAAATATATAAAAATAATAAAAACAATAATGTATGTTGAATCGATTTTATCTCTGTACAGGTTGCTTTATGCACATAATTCACAATTTAAAGTGACCATATTTGTTTAGGTTTTTTTTTTTAGTGTGGTAGGAAACAAAAGACAAAAAAAAATATTAAAATTGTTTACATTTATAAGTTAATAAGGAAATATGTCGACAGATGTATCATAATTGGAAAAGAATAGTCTTTATTAATGAAAAAAAACAAAACAGAGACATTACTTAGTGTTTAGTGTCTAAATAATGGACTCACTTGCCAGTGCAGGTTCCCTCTACTTCCGTGAAAAGTTTCTGCTTGACTGTGTTCAGTAAGTTGGGTCCGAAATACCTCGGGTGTAGTAAGATTTCATGCTCCAAGGAAATCTGCAAACACCGGTAAAATCGCTTAACCAGTCAGAAGGGGATATTACAAAGTTGGTGGATGCTAGCAACACCATCATCAAGCCGATAAAAAACCAAAAAATCAGCGAGTTTTCACGTCAGAAGAATAACACATGTATACTTACGTGGTAAAACATGTCTATATCGATGCCTGTTGTTTTTTTTTTTTTTTATGTTCGTAAATAATAACTTAATAGCCCGCTTTACTTCAACCGTGTGATGAAAGTAAAAAAAAAAAAAAAAAACTCTACAATAAAGGCGCTTCCGGGTCACAAGCGAAGGCGATGCGCGAAAGCGCCACTGTATAGGTCGTTGTTCAAGATAATAGCACCATATAGCGGTGAGGATGAATTACTGCAGGAGGCGTTACCAAGAGCAGGCGTGACTCCGTGCTGCGCGTTGATTGGTTGCTCTGACTCGACTGGTAACGTCAGACGTACGGAACAAAAAAAAAACAACTAATGTAGGGAAGAAAAAGAAGGCAGAACTACTCAGTTATTTCTACCACCTTACCAAGACATACATTGCGTATCATTACATTTAACCAGCTGACATTTAAAGTTAATTATTAAATTTTACATCATTACTTTAAATAAAGTCAAAACTTGCGAAACTTTTCATAAAGCCCGTCCCGTGATTATTTTCAACTGACACCCGACATGGCGAGTAACGTCTTGAAGTTTCTACGCGTCCCTTCGTCCACGCAGCTTGTAAGTAGCTGAATAAACGCGTGGCTCATCGGCGTTTTCTGCGTTTCTCGGGACTGTCTCCTCTCTCCACGCAGGGGCGTCTCGGTGCAGGACGCTGGTTGCAGGAAACAGCTGCAGGCTGCCGGCTGCTGTGCAGCAAACCTCCGCACGCAATCAGCCGCTATCCCGTTCCCTACAAGAAGGACTTACCTTATGATATAGTGGAGCTTATGGAGGAAGTGGGATCAAAGGTAAATGCAAGACGTTAACTTTATTTGTAGGCTTTGATCCTTCCATTTGAATTTTTAACCTTTATTTTTATTTTGTTTTTGCAGGGAGGCTTTTTACCTAATGTTTTCAAAGTCCTCTCCCACAGGCCAGCAGAGTTCAGGGCTTTCTTTGCATACTACAATGAACTGATGAACAAGGACACAGGTTTGTGTTTGGCATCTAGATAAGATAAGTTATCATCCTATTGAATGTAACAAATTGCTCCCACTTTTAGAGTCTCACTTGCTTCTAATAAAAAGCATGGATAGTGCAAGCTTGCACATGCAATGCACCTTTAGGTTTTCTCTATTTTGTCACTTTACAATGCATTTTTGTAGGATTTCATGCAAAAGATCAGGAAAAAAAGTAGGACGCACCTGGAAAGTAGACGCATGGTTTAATTCAGTTTCATTTATATAGGATCAATTTACAAGATTTAACCCTAACCCTTTACAAGATTTTTTTTTATTTACGAAGGTCATTTTTTGTTAAAAAATCAAACCCATGAAAGGCGTGTTTTCTAAATGCATTCATCCCCTTTTAATCAGATCTCCCTAAATGAAATCCATTACATTTAGCAGCCATTAGAAGTCGCCTTGGTACTAAATGAAATCTGCCTGTGTGCAATCTCATCTCAGCAAAACACAGCTGTTTCGAAGAGGCCTCTAAGGCATTTTGAGAAACACCAATGGACAAAAAGCACACTGAAGACCAAGAAATGTAGAGGAGAAGTAAGTCCAAGAGAAAGATGCAGAGAAGATTCCAGGAGATTCAGGTTATGCTGGCCGACCTGTTAACAACAAAAATAAATAAAGACATGCTATCAACTATTTTGTGCTTGTTTATTAGTTAAAATCCTGATACAGGACATAAAATGTGGTTTTATTAAGACCAAATGTAGAAGGGTAATCACATATTTTGACTTTAAGGTTCGGATAAGCAGCCATTCCTTATTTGTTTGTTTTTGGAAACCATGGTCATTTGAAAGCTTAACTTTAAATGGTGTACATGTAACCACACCATACTGTCCTTTTGCTTCTAAAAGAACCCTGGATGTTGTGCAACTGGACCAGGAATCCTACATAATAGGGGGAGGAATTCAGGTTATTAAAATTTGTGACAATTTCCTTGTTTTTATTATAATTCCAGTATGCCATATTTTACAAGTTACATTACTACATGTAATTCAACTGGGGTTATAATGTATTCACAATAATGAATGAGTTTTTGTGACTTTTTGTTAACCTTTTATAAATTAAGGATTATCAGGCCACTTCCCTTTAATCTAATTTATGTAATTGTATTGTGAAATATATTTTAGTCTCCTTTTGACTGAGAATCTCCATCAGAGAAACTATTGACGATTTTTTTTGACAGTTTATTTTTGACAGTTTTTTTTGCAATAACTTTGAATTGACAACTTATCTAACCTCGAGGAGGGTTGTTCAACTACCCAGTTTGGCTTATTTTCCGACATCCTGCATCTAAATTTAAATGATCAACACATCCTGTAGTGTGACATATTTTCAGATAGCATCCGTTCGTTGTCCACAGTAGTGTTGTTAATCAAAAGAAAGCTCTGCTGCACCTTAACGATGTGTTTTTAAGTCTATTAACATAAAGTTTGTCCCTGGCTTATTTCAGGCAGCTTAACCAAGGCAGACCGTGAGCTAATTGTTGTTGCCACCAGCAGTTTTAACAAATGTCTTTACTGTGTGGTGTCCCATGGTGCGCTGCACCGCATCTACTCCAAGAAACCTACTCTTTCTGATCAGGTATCATCATTACCATTTTTTTAATATATTCATAATTACAACATTCGTAAGTCAGTATTAGTTTTGGATTTAAACGCATAATTTTTCATAGTTGGATGACTAAGATAACTGGTGAAAATCATGTTTTTTGTTTTTATTTTCATTAAATTTGAAGTTGGAAATAAAACAAAAAAAACATTGGTTTGCACCCCAATTTTTTGAAATCAAGTAAACAACTGAAGCCAATAACTATGGTTCTTTTCAACTTTACAGAGCTTTTAAAAAATACGATATTTAGAAATTTCTTACATCTTGTCGTGTTAGAATCATAAACTTCATACTGTTTTATAATTCTTTATATGTACTTTTTGGAAAAATTAAAACAAAGTAGTAACTAATTGTAAAGACGGAGAAAAGGGATGCATGATTTTAAAGATTTGCAAAAATAAATAAATAAATATAAATCAACAAAATGTCCACAGAATATTTTTATCCGTTTCCTTCTTCTTATACTGTATATGCATATTATTTACCATTTATTGGTCGATACATTACTCATATACCCGTAAACATGTATGGAGAGGTTTTGCAGGACACTTTTAAATCTTTTTCTGTTATTTCAGGTAGTTGTTAACTATAAAACAGCGGAGCTCACACCACGGGAGCTCTCCATGGTGGACTTCGCTATGGCTGTGTGTCGCTGCGACACCATTACAGACAAGCACTTTCAGCGTTTGGAGGAAGTCGGCTTCAACCGCGAGGACGCCTGGGACATTGCAGCCATTGCCGCTTTCTTTGCCATGTCCAACCGGCTCGCCCATTTGACAGACATGAGACCTAACGTGGAGTTTTTTAACATGGGCCGCGTTCCCCGGGACCAGAGCAAGAGCAAGTCAGAAGATGACTAGTTGAGCAGGAAAGCGGTGTTACACAGAGGTTTAATAGTTGTGCAAGGCGACGTAATCAGATTACTGAAGGGAGAGGATACGTCTGAGTGAATTTAAAATGAAATTCGACACTAAATTTGTATTGTTTGTAGGTAAAACTTTGATGTTACTGTTTTCTGTAACTGCAACATGTTTGTGATTGAGGCAGATTGTTTCATAAGGCGGTTATATGTGGAAGATAAAGCATAAAAATAATCTTGTAATCCTTGGATGCTACCTACCTCTAAAATTGGGCTCGATGATGAAGAAGCAGTAAGATAACAGGATTTATTTAAGATGTGGGTGAAAAAACGTTTAAATCTTTGGGACTAATTACATGTTTTTTTTAGGTAATTTTTCCAAAAGGTTTTTTTTTAGTTGCCAATAAAAGCACAAAAATTTCGTTTACAGCTGTAGGGTTCAGTTTATTTATTTATTTATTTTTTGTAATAAACTGGAAACCAGCCTTGAATTTAAATAGACCTTAAATATGTGCTGAAAGGTCAGATAAAAATAATCTATACTGTGAAATACCACCAGAGGGCAGTATATTATTGAAGCAAATCGTTATCATATTTAAAATGAAAAAGCATTTCCAGAAATATTTTTTTCATTTTAAGAATGTTGCTGCATTATTTGACTCATGAATAAAATTAGTCATCAATAATCCTAATTCCATTTTAATTCTTTTTTTCCCCCTTGTCCTGTTCAGCATCCTGGCACTGAGTTTCTGGCAGCCATAGTTGTGCTTAACAGATTTGCTTTACCAAGTGAGGCTTCAAAAATATAGAGCCTCCCTTGCTACACATACCTTAATCGTTTATTGATTTATGAGGTGTTATATACATTCTAAATCTAAACAGGACTGATGGGGGACATATACACAAACCAAAAATCAATATTCAAATAGAAACAAGTAAGCAAAGAAAAACAAACAAACAAAACAACGGATCCCAAAAACTAGCTGTTACTAGATCGCTCCTGAAGCATCCTTGGGAAACTGCGAAATGGCAATGAATTATACCTGTGGAGATAGAATTAGCATGAAGCAGAGCAAAGACAGCAATGTATGTGGCACATAACATAAATAAGTAGGAGGAAAACTTGATGTTATTAATAAACAAATTGGGACAATTAAAGTGTTGTGATCTCTATAGTGTGTGATTGCGCGTGAGCATGGAGAAATTGTGATGCAGGTATTACGGGAATTATGCTCAGCCATGGGTACAGAGGGCCACTGTCACCCCCCTCCCAGAGCCCAGAGCGAGCAGAGGAAGCACAAGGTCCAGGACACTGGGGCCACGCAAGAGCACAGAGATTGGCCAGCTCACCGCAGGGACACCACGCACCCGTCCAGAGGACCGCAGAGGGGGCCAGGGGTAGAGCCCCCCGTGGCCGCGAAGTAGAGCCCCCAGGGTACCAGGAGCAGCACCCTACCCGGGCCCAAACGCCCGAGCGCCCCCAGCGCCCAGCAGAAAGCCCGCCCGACACCCGAGAGAGCTAGCCGACCCCAGACAGCCAGCCGAGGCGGATCTATACAAGCCTCCATGCCCCCAGCACTGCACGCCAGTGCCCAGTCCGTCCGCAGGAGTGCAGCAGCAAGCAGTGAGGAAGGGTGAGGAGGGGGCAGGGCACGACCCTCCCCCACACGGGAATAGCATGGGGAGGCAGAGGACACCAAGTCACAGATAAATAAATAAATACCTATTTCCAATTAATCTTAATTGTTCTGTTATTCCACAATGTGGACCCAAGGGAAGCAACATTATTTTAGTAATCATTTTATTACATGTATTTTGTTTATATTTAATAAATGGGGCACCACCTGATAATCAGCGAAAAATTAGTCAAACCTGTCCAGTCTCTCATGAAGGAGTGTGATCGTAATATAAGTGGTAGTCACTGATTCATGTACTGCAAAAAACACAAAAAAACCTATTTAAGTTACACAGATTTATTTATCTAAATGAATTAACTTACAACCAAAACATTTAGTCAACAAAGTGTATAACTAACCACCAATGAATAATTGAGCACCTAACTACTACACTAACTACTAAAATTATGGAATAAAAAATAATGATAAAAGCAAATGAATGGATTCTAAAAGGTGAATGAAAAATTAAATGAATAAAATAAGAATCAAAATATCAAGCACAAGTAAGAGTATGGTCCTGTGATAGCTTGGTGAGACAACACTAGGGGGAGATACTCTGTCCTGTATGTGCCTGATGGATGGGTGTAGTGTGAGGAAGATCTGAAGATCTCCCAACAAAGAGCCATAAAACTCCAGGAGGTCCAGACAGCGTCCATGGTTTCTAACAAATGCCTAATTTAGCTGTGAAGCTAAACAATAGCAGGCCGAGACCTCGTGGTAGCACTACCTTCAATGCTCCAGTAAAGTTTGCACAAAGAACTGTGGAAAATAATGTGTGTGTTTGTTGACAAAATTGGAAAAGAGGAGAGGTGCTTCAATCAGATGTGTCGGAGAAGCACATTTAAACGAGGCTATACGCATAGCTAAGAGGCTGCAGCTTCTTCAAAAAAACAGTCGTTCACAGTTTAGAATAGATTCCTCTACTGAAACAAAGATTTGAATAGTAACACTTTTTTCTCTTAAATAGCAGAATTATAGATTACACTGTAAAACTCCACTCCTAATATTAACACTTCAGGTTACCTGAGATAGACAGTTGGCATCAATACTAGTGTATCCCTCATTCAGGAAAGCCTTTCTGCTGCTATGCCTGACATCTTCCACGCTCGGCCACAGCTTGGCCACGGCCTCTCGATCCTCTTTGTAAAAGACTTCCCTGAAGTGTCTACTACCATTCCCCAGAATCACACATTGCAAGCAATCTGAATGTGTATTAGTTTGAAAGTCTTGCAAATGTCTGTTTTTTTTTGCAGACACACATGGTGAAATATATAACTAAAATGTTAGTTATACAGACATACTTTTATCACTCTTCTTGTATGGCTGACCTATAGTCAATGCCTTGATATCTAACTCCATTACAGGTCCTCATTATGCTTCAGTTGCTCACGACCTCCACGCCTCCTCACGGTGCTAAAACGAGAAAACAACAAGCTCCTGATGGGCAACTGATGACTTGCAGCTGCTCTGCATCTCTCTTGTAACTCCACACAGAATAGAATAGAGCATGCAAATTACTAGCATTAATAGAGAAATCAATGGGGTTTTGTACCTGATAAGAGGAGGGTGGGGTCTGAGGAGTGGAGGCGCAGTGTCATCATTCCCTTCAATGTGTTGAAGATGTGTTGAACATGCAACTAATGGTGCACGAAAAAGTGTAGGATGATCGAGTCAGCACGGAAATAATAAACCATCCATAAAAATCTAGCTTCCATATATAATGGTCTTAACCAGAGACCTGTAGCTGTGCTCGTTTATCTTTTCAGGCATGAAGAAACCACAAAAACAGATATGATCTAATACAGTATGGAAAACGTTTAGTCTTATATAACTTAAAAAAGGTAGTAAGAGAGTGATATCTACAGTTTAGATGAATGTAATGGTAAAATGCTGCTAAATGTTCCTGCTCCACACACTGATCATCTAAAGTTCTATGAGCCGAGTGCATTGATGGATCACGATTTGCACTCACAACATCATCTCTATTAGAAAAACCTTTAAAATTTCATCAGAACCACTTAAAAATATGTGATCTTTATACACGAACAGGAAAATAGGCGATACTTAAGAGAAGGCCCTCACAGTTTGCGGAGAGATATCCCTGTGGGTGTTCATTAAATACTTTTCGCTTTCATTTAACAAAACTTTGAATCCTGTCAGAATAATCATTTATGTTTTAAATCTTCAGAGAAGTCTAAATTTAATGGGAATAATAAATACTAACGATTTGTCAGAAAATGTCACAATTCCTTGCAATTTAAGTCCTTAACTGGAACAAATCCGTTCATCATATCTGCAAAGGAGCGTATTACTGATAGAGAGTGTGCAGTGATACGATTTCAGGTCAACAGCAGTAATAGTTCCTGTAAGCACAGCCAGATTTCAGATCCACTCCAAGATAAGATATTTATGCTCTTATCAGTGGAAAAAATCCAAAGTAATGGCACTAAATTGCCTAAAGGTTCCATGTTTGTGCTTTAATCGAAGATATTTATCTATAATTATCTACTATTTGAAGGAGGTAAAATAAACGTTCTGCCCTTTTTGATGCCATTAAAATGAGAGAGCAATTTTCTACCAGTTGAGTTTCATGTACTAGAAAATGCAGAGCAGAAGAAAGACTGACCTCAATCCAAATATAAGAAATTAGCAAAGGAAACACATGCGTTTGACACTATCACATGTCAGAATGCGTCAGTAGATGTTAAGAAAAATGAGAGCATGGCTGTGTATAATTCTCCGTTTTACTGTAGGAAAAAGTTCTGAATGTGAAGATATATGTGTGTTAATTAGCCATTTTTCACAAACCAACCAGTTGAACAGCAATTATTTTCTTAGTGGAGCTCTCTTTAAACGATTTTAATTATAAAAATCAGCAACCTGGAAGATTTTTATTTAAATGTGTAATGCTTGAACTAATAACAGTAATTGATCTCTATGAGGATAGTACATATGATAGGGTATGTTATGTAAACATTTTTGGCTTTATAAAACAGGAGCCCTGCACATTTCCAGCAAAAAAAAAAAAAAAAAGTGAGTTACAATGGTGGCAACATGGCCACAACATTTCCTGCTCACTGTCAGTGTTTTTGGCCCCATCAATGTTTTAACTCCTAACTAGACTCTCCTTTACCTGTGAAAGAAAGACATTTACTTGATTACATGATGCTACCAACACTACGCTTCACTATTTGATTGCTTATGGCAACATTCCATTTTTGTTTTCCTGCACACATAACATTTCTGCATAAAGTCTAAATGTGTCAAAGCTGGTATCTTCTAAACAGTTCATCTCTCCCATGTTTGTTGGGCTGCCCCATACATGACTTGTGGCAAACTGTGACTGGGATTCTAGTTCCTTTTTTAAATATCTTTATTTTTTTTTAACATCTTACTTATAGGGTTTAATAGTGAAAAAAAACAATGGATAAATTCTTCTTCCTGTTTTCGCTGCTGCTCTGGTTAATGCTCTTGCTAAATATTAAATAAAATTCCTGCAAGACACAATTAATTGGGTTGTTGGAACATAAAAAAAAAGCAAAAATTAAAAGCCATATTTAGGTAATATCCAAAACAACTGTATACAAACCTGTGAAATGTTACTAGATTAAAACATGACGCAACAATAAAGTTCTTAGATTCCATGATTCTTTATTCTCATCTATCTAGTTTTGAATTTGTTACTTTTCACCAGCATCTTTGCTTAATACCAACAAAGTATTTTGCAAAGGTTCCTTTAGATAAGCTAAATAGAATAAATGTAATTTCTGCTTGTATGTAAAAACATGTAATAAGGGTGAACAATATGCTGAAAAAGTGAAACACTGCGAATACTTTACGGACGCACTGAATGTACAGTGACTATGTCAACATCACCCGGTTAAGGGGCACGTAGATGGAAAATAGCCTTGTACTATAATCTCACAATATGCTGTGATTACTATCAATGTATTCTTTATCATTCAGAAAGTCTTTTTAAAAAATGAATATTTCATAAAAAGCTGGTAAGGCATAAATACCACATTAGCTCATGTCTCCAGCTGACATTGCATGCAACTACATGCAGTTTATCCTTTTATAGTATTAAAATAACTTGGAAAAGGGTATGGCTTGGGCATCCTTGTGTGCATTGGATGACATGCAACCACACTGTTAATGCCATGAGAAAGAAAGTGAAGTACATCTAAACTGGCCCACAATATGCCGCAAAGTAGTGGAAATCAGGGTGTTATGTAACTTTTTTTAGACCGCTAATCAGATAAACTATAAAAAGGCACAGACAGTTTTATAATTCTTCCTTAATTTGTATTTACTCATAACAATATTTGATTGTACGAGCAGTGTCAGGTATGAGGTTTATTGATAGCGACAAAATTGGCAGAAGGGCAGAGACAAATGAGAGGAGGAGATAAAATTTAATTAAGAAACTGAAAAAATGTATAGACCAGACAGAGAAAACGAACAGCATGGGCAAACATAGTTCCTAATAATGTGAAGTCAGGTATAGGATACAATACGTATTATTTTGTCAATTAATTCCTTCTTACTATATGCTAAGAAAACAAAAGGGAACACGTTTTTTTTAGTTAAAGCTATCTATTTGTTTATTTTTCTAATTTAACAGAGATTGCCTTGTCACATTTATTTAAACCTATTTTTACCACTAACCAATATGACTCCTCTATGGCTAACATTTGTAAAACTCCTTCTGGAAGAACCTTTCAGGGATCAAGTTGAAATGTTTCAGATTATACTGTTTTAAACTCATAATCCAAATGGATTTTTACTCAGATTACTTTGTGTCTGCGGATTATGCGTCAGGCTGTACCACATGTTCACAAGGCAAAGAGATGTTGCTGCTTATGCAGTAGTTTTGTATTTAATGACAGGTGATAAACTGCTGATTATTGCAAAAAAAATTTGTTTAGCTCGACGCTTTTAAGTTAACCACAATGACACTCTGCCATCATTCCCATCCTGTTGTGTTGAGGTATCAGAGCATCTGATTTTTTTCTTTGAATCTGTTTTCTGCAGGATTGTCCTTGAAACTTTGCACGATCATCACTTGGGAGTTGAGCTCATTTGTTTTTGTCTGACTTGAATGTTAACTTACCTAATTGCTGTCATATTTATCCTTGAGGATTCACAGTCTCACATGTGAAACTTTGTTTTATTTTCGGACAGCAGACGGACCTATTTAAAGTTTCTGCGCTGTCACGGTCGCCAAAAACTTAGAAGCACCTTCAGCTTCACAAGGATAATCTTTGATAATTAATACAATGGTTCATTAAATATGCAAAAAGCAATATCCTAGTATTTTTCTTAATCTTCTGTGACATTGTATTCTTTCTACTTTTTTACACTTTAAAGGTTGAAAATGTAAACTCTCGGAGGCTGCGGATCTTTAATTTATTTATTTTTACTCTTTTGAGTGGGTTTTGCCTAGTAGTAAAATGTTTTGGTGCTTGTTTACATGTAAGTTTTAAGAGGTCTCCTTGAGCCAACATTTAGAACAACTACACTACTAAGCGAACACTAAGTAACTTTTCAATCTTCAACTTTTTAAAGAACTTTGTGATTATATATTGACTCAAAGCTTGTTGAATGACACCTCTGTCATGGCCCAAGGGGGTCCGTATCGCTTTAACTGGCACTAAGCAAGTTGAGGAGGGTGGCAGGAACTCTGCTACACAAAATGTGCTAAATGCTTTGCGGCATGTCACTTTCCCCGTTTTTTATTTTCAACATCATCATATGACATTGTTTCACCAAAATTAGATTCATCACCTCAATGCTATTCATCCTTCACACAGCCACTGGAAACAGAAATGTACTTCAATCCAACTGCAGGCAACGGGGAGATCAGGATTTTATGATGCTATACGCTGGTCCTCATGGGAAATGCAGTATTCATTCAGGCAAAACACTACCACTTTTTTCCACTTGCCGCTGAAAACGACCAAAACTGAAACCTCTTCACTGTTGCTTTAAAGCTCACTGTCCCAGCTACTACAACAAATCTGGCCCTGCAGCAAGAGCTGATTGTTATAGAAGTTCATTTGTTAACTGGCATATCTGGATGTTCCTGCAGACTGTTGGTTCACTCAGTTGGCCCAGACCAGCAGATGAAGCAGGGTGAGGCGCCTACTTGTGGGCAGTGAGAGGTTGGACAAATCCCTCTCAATGCCAGCTTCAATCCCTGAAGGTCCTGCTTTAGAAAGGTTCAATAGCCTCAGAGTCCAGAGCTTTTAACCAGAGAGCTGGCTCAGGCTGCCTTACAGTGCAGTAAGATAAACTCGCAGACAGCGAAAATGCTAAGATTGTGGAATTTTTCAAACACTGTGTGCATTAGACATGTGTCCTCATTCCACCTCCTGATAGGTCATCTGAGGAACCTCTATCCACCAGATTGTTTTTTTGTTTTTTTCCCCAGAGGGTAGGATGATATCTGATAGTGCTGGCAAGGTTAGGTAGGGGGAGCAAGAAAGATTACAACCATTAACCCACAAAAGAACCCTTATCTATTTATCAATTAAAAATAACTTAATGTAATAAAGACTAAAATGTACACACATTTGCTCAGTGTTCCATACATATTTGTTGCCTTATTTAGTCACTTAAATGTTTTAGATCATCAAGCAAATGTCATAAAATAGAAAATTAGGCAAATCCAAAAAGCAGTTGAGCAGTTTTAAATTGATGATTTAATTAATTTTTTTCTGTCTGGGCGATCTGTCATCAATGAAAAGTAGCCTTTTTCAAAGTTTATTATTAGTGATGGAGATCAGTGGTGCACTTAAACGTTGATGAATGCAAATTATTTATGAGCATGATCACATGGTGCAAATAAAACAAGATGTTTTTAGATCAGCAAAAGTTTCCTTCCAGAACTGGTTATTGTAATGATTAATGACTTTAAAAACAGGTGCAATACTAAACTGTGAAATGATTGCAAACAGCATTTATATTGCAGACGGCAAGACTACAAAAACCATATTTCTCTTTCTACCAAGCTTCCTCAAAGTACTGGAATTAATCAAGCAGGATATGAAGAGTCATTTTCTGGAGTTAATGTACCAAAAACGGATAGGAGACTGTAAAGAAATTCAGAATGAACTGCTGGATGAACACTTGATCTACAGAATAAAGATCTTTGTCATACTGTTTAGTCTGCAGACCCACATAAACCAGAGAACTCTCAGGAGTACAATTATTAATTTATTGAAATGGATGATGTGTTCTTGGACCAAGGGAATAAACAGCAAACGGGAAACCAGCGGCAATGGGAACCAGCGGTGATCAGCAGCGGGATCGACAACGGCAAAAGGAACCAGAGATGAGGATGTCTGATGGCAACGAGAAGCACAGGTGAGTAATCCGACAGCAGTGAGAGCTTGGTGAAGTGACAACAGGAAACGGGATAATTTGAGATGTCTTACAGAGGCGGGGACCAGAGGCAAACGGTACTCGGAGGAACAGAGGACGACGTGGGAAACCGGGAACACTGTGAGGTAAGCAGAGTTGGAATATTGTGCAGGGAACGGATGGGAAGAATGAACAGGAACGATCTTACTTGATGAACGCCAGGAGGATTGAGTGGTGAGTCCTTCCAGTAATGTTATGGTTGGTTGTCCAAGGGGCTGTGTGCGGCAGAGAGATGATGAAGGAGAGCGAGCAGACCGAGCTGGAGGAAGGAGCAGTGAAACCAGATGATTGAGCAGACCGGAGAGTTTTCTGTACCGTGAGTATACCGACTCAGTGGATGACCTGGGGAAAGGGGAGCACAGGAAGCGATGAGAACGGCAAAGGGGGAAAAGGCAAAGTAACAAAACATGGAACTAGTGACGACCAAACTACAGAGAAGGCTAGAGACAAAAACTAAACTGGAGATTAAAACTAGACACAAGCAGGCTAGCTAAGAGATGTAAGTTACCAAATGCAACTAATACTCAGGCGACCAGAAGTGAGTCCACCACTCCTTTTAACCCTCCAGGACTCGTCTCTGGTGATCAGGTGCACCTGGTGATCAGGTACACCTGGGCGTGGCTCAACCTTTTATAGGTTGTCCTGTGGACAACCTATAAAACATACTGAAAGGACTGAACTTGACAATCTTGAATCAAAAGTATTTAGTATCCAAACTAAATTCTATGTAGAAAATTTTAAATAAGGACCAAATAATTGAAACTACAGTCTGGATAAAAGGTTTTACTTATCAGGCTTAGAAACAGTTTTATGATGCATGTAAATTTATGTTTGAGTTTACTTTGTTTCAGGTCAATTTAGTAACTTGATAATATGTTGTTTTTTTCACATTAGCCATTAGGTGTCATCATATTGTCATACTTTTTTCATTCAAGTCCTGTATCTCTCTTCTTGTACTCTATTTCACTTCTGTTTTCCCCCACCCTCTTGTTGGCTTAGACTACATCCTTTTGTCTATCTGCCATTTGGATCTTCCATAATAACCCATGTTACAGAAAGTAGAGCAGGAACTAATTAGATAATTTAAACATGAAAACGTCAACTATTTTGCCCAAGCTAAGAAAACTTTACCTATAAGCCAAAAATAATGGCTATTCAACTGCATTCATGAAAGCTAGAGTCCTAAACACGCTACATCAGGAGAAGTGAATGATGCAAGTCACTGCCTCGAAGCAGTTTGCAGGATTTCGTTAAAAATTATCCTGCATCGTTTAATCGCTAGGACATATTTGAAACATTATCTCTGGATTTCATATTTGTCTGCATGATTGGATTAAATTTCCTTGTCTTGTCCTTGCCTTGAAACACCATATAGTAATTATGTGCAATATAAAATTTTTTTATCTAATTTATTTGTTCTGAACTGCTACAAAAACGTTGGAAATCCTGATCAACACACATCAGTAGTTAAGAGAGCATTCAGGTAATTAGACAGATGTGCTCTGATTTCACCAACTGGGGCGAAAACAAAAAAGATTCACACAAACAACCTTATGTAACAAACAGCTGACAAATTGTTATTGAGAGTTCAGAAAATGGTTTATTTAGGTGCATTTTTAACATAAATAAAGCAATTGGCAAAAAAACCTGTTGGTTGTTAAAATGTAAAAGGTGAATATTTTGGTGTACATGATTTCATCATACTAAGTAACTAGTCAAAGCAATGGTCTTGCAGGTAAAAGCCATTATATTGAAGAACAAATTAAGAATGCTGATGTTTTGTGTACTTGCCGTATACTCTTATAGTTTTTTTCTACAAATTTTTTCTGAGTGAGCAGAACTATATTACTGGCTTCCAGTTTCTTGTGCTTTCTTTTTTTTACAAGCCTAAATTTGATAAAGGAAAACAAGATGCAGTCTACCTGTAAAACCTGAATTTACTCTTCAGTCACTTTTGACTAAACAAACAGGTTGTCTGTGGTTGAGAGATCATTTTTAATTTATTTTCTTTGGTTATAGCTAAATTACAGACAGGGAAATAAATATTTCAACATCTGGTAAAATTTCTTTCAGTTTTCCCTTTTACAAAAGAAATAAAATATTCATAGTGGCATAAATTCAAAGTAGAAAAAAAAGGCCATCAACTAAAATTTTTGAAAAAAAAAATTAATGAGTAGGGTTACATGCAATTAAGTAAAATCATGTGTTGATTAAAACAGGACTTCTTACTTTGTCACAAAATGTTGGTTGGCATTGCACAATGAAATTTCTATAAGGGGTTTTTAACATGCTCTCTTTTTTAAAAACATGCCACATCAATTTTGTTGCCACAACTCAAAGCTTCAGATCTGTCCACAAATTTTATGCAGGTTTGAGGTTTGGAGACAGGACAGGAGACCTTAATACAACTCTTTGTCAAATACTAATTTATTACATTGATGGTAAGTCGTGATGTATTCTAAATGCTAAAAGAAAAGTTTATTTTCATCTGTTTTCAAAGGCCCATTTTTCTGTCACTTGGTCTTCAATTCAGTTAAGTTCTTCTGTGCCCTTTGACAAAATAGACCCAAAAATTGATGTTGTCATCTATGCTCTTGTTTTCTTAATTTCACTACCAGCCTTTCTACCCCATCAAACATTCTGGGCAACAACTGACCACCCCACTTTCTCCCAATCCTTTTGTGACTCATTTACATGTTTATTTCAAAGCTGACAGGCCAGTGATTGTCTATTATTCATTAGGTAGGAATATAATAAATTATTCTGTGGAATAATTTCTTATTGGTTTTGATACTGGGATTTGTGAGCAACACGTGCCTTTGAAGAGTTTGTACATACCCAAATGCTGGTCTGTTCATTTAAATACTTAAAAAAATTTTTTTTTTCAATGGCTGTAACATGTCAACCTTTGATGAAAGTAATGACAAAAGGACAGCATAAGGCTAAAAAGAGGCAAAGTTTTCGAATTGTTTTATTTTTGACCGGACAGGTAGCCAAAGCACCTTTCAGGGTTGTTTCTTCTTGTCACCCTCAGGGAATAGACTGCTGGGCTGATTGGGGCCAGAATGAGAAAACGTGAAGTGGGAGAAAGAAAGGTGATAATGGCCTCAGGTGACATGCGGCATCTATGTTTTAGAAACGGCAAATCCTCACTGCCGACAATAAGCACAGCAGTTTCAGACCCCTATACAATACCTGCCAGAGACATTTACGAACGGGGAGCTTTATTTTTCATTTGGAAATAATGCTGGTCCAGCAGTTCAGCAGACCGAGGTCAAAGCTGTTTTAGATAAGAATAGGCCTTCATTTTGAACCTTTAAACTGATTTCAATATTTTCCTGCATTTTCCTTATTTTCTCCTGCAACGTCAATCATTTGCACATGTCTTGCATCTAAACAGAGTTTGCCTACAGAAATCATGAACCTTAACAAATAATATTCAAATTTAGACTTTACTAATTTAAAAAGGTGACATCATTATACATCATGTATGTGCTGAGGTGAAGGGTTTGAAAACTCATATCAGGTCTCACCCAAACCACTACTGTGCATGTGTAAAACTGTCTACGTTGGCAGGGTAGAAGTACTTTTCATTAACCTTTAAACATAAGGCGCCCTGACACTTAGATTTAAACTCAGTACCATCTGCTTCCATTTACTTATGAAAAGTAATGGAACAGAAAAAAACAACAACCAAAAAACAGCACAGCTTTGGCTTCAACATCAAGCGAGAAAATCTCATCAAAAGCCTGTCTATTAGAGAATTATAAGGAGCTAAAACTTATCAGTGTGAGGTTTTGCTTTCTGCTTCGAGTTTAAAAATAAAGTCTACTTTAATGTCAAACTTGTGGTGCTCATTTAAAAAAAAAAATTCTGTGAATGGGTCTTTTGTCTAACAGAAATTTTAAATAATGGGCAGTCAAGTAAAATATATATACATACTTTGCTCGACTGTCATATATATATATATATATATATATATATATATATATATATATATATATATATATATATATATATATATATATATATATATATATATATATATATATATAT
>JAVLVB010001163.1:1741747-1794290 GCA_032876305.1 Orestias chungarensis
TCATGTGTGTCTTTTCATTGGTCGTGTGGATGACATGTGCATGATGCTCCAAAAACAATTTATGCTCCCTTTGAAACAGTCAGTGTTATCCAGTCTGCAAAATCTATTAAAGACAAGATTTTATTTTATTTTTTTAAATGACTGGAGAAGCTTTATTGCCTAAAATCCCGGCCGCGCTGATACAGGCTCATTGACTTATCATTAAAAAAATAGAATGTGTTGGAGATATTTTCTTTGGTTGTGCAAAAAAGAAATCAGAGCTTATTTACTACAAGAAAGCAAGAGAAAAGGATGTCCTACATTAATCTTCTTTTGATTTTTGTTTACTTGTTTTTGGCCTATTTTAAATTGAATCCCAATAGTTCCATCTGCTCCTATTCCTAAACCACAATTTCACTTCTTTGACAGCAGGATAACATGTTTTATTTTTTCTTCTCCTATTCTCTTTGTCAGCGAGGGCACAATTTGGTTCGTTTCAATTCGGGAGTCTGTTGTTGTACAGCATGTCTCTGAATATTTAACTTTAGTCTCATAGATCTGAAATGAAACTGATCATTAATTACGTATTAATGCAATTTAAAAATAAATAAGATTTGACTAAATATTAGATTTTACAAATCCATATATTTTCTGTTTTTTATTTCACAATATATATTAAAATTTTTTATGTAACAGACATTCATGGAGAGCCTGTAACACACAGAATAAATACCCTTTATTAGTACAGTAGAGAATGCACAGTTAAAATGACAGAGATGAAATATAAAGGATTATAACCACAACAGAACAAAGCAGTGAAGATGGATGAAAACACATTTGCAGACTTTACCCATTTTTATTTCATAAGTCTCATCTACAAAACAGATAAATCAGATAAATCTTTTAAACTCAAAAGCTTTTCTGTCATCAACAGCCTCCATTTTCAATAACTCCATTAGACCCAAGCTATATGCCAACAGAAAAAATATTCTTTTTATTGAATAAATGGGCATCACATAAATTATTACTTAGGAGTTAGTTAACACTTCTTCTTTTTTTTTAAAGGAGAGGAGAACCTTTAGAACACATGGAATATTAAAAGATCAATGTATTTTATAGGTTTTACAAGATTTACTAAATACCCATGGGTGCCAATAAACGTGAAGGCCCTAAAAGCATTTTATTATTCTTTATCCATCATTGCACAAAGACTTTTATTTATTTATATTAGTAGAAATATAACCAAAACATTTATGCACTAATGCCTTTTACCAAACTAACAATAAAGCCTATCTGATACCAATATACTGTTTTAGATCCAAAGAAAGGTCTATCCATCAAACGTACTTTCTTTCAAATGATTGTCTTTATGGACGATTTTACTAATTTAAATATATCATATGGATGTTATTTTTAAAAAGGTATTGTGTTTTAAACACAATTATTAAACATTCTGAAGTGAAATAATGTACAAATGCACTGCCATTTATTGAAAACTGAGTTCAGGGGTTACATTAAAAACTTGCTATTAATAACATTTAAATTGGCTTAATTTTAGCACCTTTCCAAATCATATTGACCACTAATATGTCTTTACACTACAGAAACATTCAGCAATTCACTCACAAACACACTTTTATACACTAATATGCAGATCAGTAGGTAACCAGGAGTTATGGGGTTGCCCCAAGGGCACGTCATCATCTGATAGAAGGATGCTGAACTCAAATTAACAACCTTCCAATTGCCAGATAACTACTGAAAAACTGACCCATTGTGACACCATTGTACCTACTTGTGATAACAATGCATTCCAACTGACTACAAACAAGAAAAATGCTTGTGCATCCTGTGTTTTGAGTTCTGATATAACATATGATGTGTTTTTTTTTTCAACTAGTAGACATTGTTAAAGTGACCTTATCATATACTATTAACTACCTACAAATTATTAATTGCCTGTGAAGACAGTTAAGTTTGAACAAACAAAAAGTACAAATGTCTACAGATAATCTAATAATCCATATCAAAACAAAACAAAAAAATAATTGATCAGATTTTTTAAGTCAATGTCTTTCATCTTCTTGCAAATAGTTTCTATCTTAGGATCCTTGTTAAATAATTAAATTCAATCTGATAATTAGAAGGGGTAGATTAAAGCTTTTAGCAGTTGGTATTTTTTCTCATGTAATTTACTTAAAGATAATAGCTATTATGTAGGGAATGCCTAGGAATTTACTCCAGCAGTGAATTTATAGAAATATCAGTGTGCTTTCTAGTATATGCGTCTATAATACCTTGTTGAGATGTTGCCAAACTGTGTCAGTGAAGAGAGATGCTGTTTTTTTTTCTTTCACTAAGGCTATTTTAAAAATCAATTTGTCTTAATCGGTTTTAGCTTCTCAGGTCTGCCTTTATTTGACACCAACAAATAATTTTGTCAATTTACCCAATCTGTCTTTTTACGTTAATGGCCTGCTGTTTATTTTTTAGAGGCAGAATAAGAAAGGCAAATAATCTGATTAGCAGGAAAATGTTATGTGTTATTTTAAGTTAAACATTTTTTTTCTGAAGCTACTGCCATCTGTTTGTGATTATAACAAAATAAACACATCAAATATTCAAAAAAAAAACCCAATATGTCCATGTGTCAGCATTGCATTTTAAAGTAAGATTCACATTATAAGCAAAAGCTTAATTTTAAATGTCTTGTAAACATTGTAATTAGTTTATATCTCCTCATTTGTTCAAATGTTAACCTTATGTTACAGTTGCTCAATATGACAATATTCATTTAAAAACTAAATCATATGTCTACTGAACCTGTACGAGCCCACCTCTAAACAAATGGCTGCCAAGGAGGTTGGTTGGGGAATACACTCCTCTTTGCTTTGATTTCCCTTCCAAACCTCCCTCTTTAAAGTTGTAATATTTACATCCTTCTTTCTCTTTTTCGTTCAGCAGGCGGTTATGTGAAGTCCTTGGAAACAGCCTCAATAAAATTTGGAGCTGACATGAGGATGGTAAAAGTGCAAATGATGGAGAAGAGAGAGAAGGCCACCAGGCACAGTCGGTCCACTATAGCAGCAGCAAACTTCCACTCACTGCATATGGCCTCAGCTTCGTCCTTGTCCCGAAACCTCTGGGCAATGTACAACACCTCCGCCAAGATGCGCAGGATCTCTGGTGGAGGGATGCCAACTCCCATTCCAAGGCCCCCACCACCGCCACCAACCCCACCAGGTGTCTCAGCCTCGTCACCTGGGGAGCCATGAGCGTGTCCGCCCAGTGTGACCCCAGAATCACTGGAAGGTGGGCAGTGTGGGCTCTCCATGGGTTGGTAATTGCTAAAGTAGAGACTCATGGAACCATTGGAAGTGCCTGACGTACAAGGTGGACGTGCCGCCTGTGACAGAGGAACTGTGAGGCTTGGCATTGGGCCCATCTCGATGGAGCCGGTGCTGCAGTGATTCTGGGAACTGTGGCGGTACTTGTACTCAGGCTTCTTGCGCTCATCACCAGGTTGTTTCATACGGAGGAACCAAGCACACCAGTTTAATAGAACCACCCGAACCTGAAAAGAGACAGTCCTTATCAGCATCTTGATAGATCAGATTATTGACATTATTGTGCATGACTTAGCTGATTAAGTTTGCTCCACTCACTCACCCACTTGGGCATCTTGCCCCCATGAGGGTCATGATGATGAAACTGCAGGACTATGACAGTCACCACCACAGACATTCCCACAATCATCATTGTGCTGGCAAAGTACTGAGCTGTTGGGTAAAAAAGTTTTAATGTAAGCTATATATAAAAGTACTTCCCAACCCTAGTCCTCATGACGTACCTATCTTAAGGCTTCAAATAAGTTCTTCTTCAAGACAGGAGAGGTAAATTAGTTTTTAATAAGCTTTTGCAGAGTTAAGATTTACTCTATTGGGTCTAAAAAAACAGAATTCTTGCAATTCTTTCATGAAGGCCGCATTTGTCAAGTACACGGCTAATCTAAAGTGAGAACATATTCTTCCACATGAGCTGTGGATCTGTTTAGCTCTTTCGGATCTCTATTTAGCTGTTTCCCTGATTAACGCTGTTTTGCCTGGACTATCAGTTTAGGCGGGGAGCAATGTCTTTGCTGGTTTTCAGTTGTACAAAAGATGCTGTTTTTATGATCTGCCCTTTCTATGTGTGGATAATTGAATAAACAGTGCTTTGTCGAATGAATTAAGTTTAGTATTTTTTATAACCTAACTCTGTTCACAGATTTTCAATTTTCTGTAATTGACTTATGAGACTTTTACTAAACAGCTTGTTTATACAGAGATTACATTGCACACTGGCTAGATTATGTTCACTATTTAAATTAAGTATAAAAGAGACTGGTCTGACAACACATAAACTCTGAGCTATAAACCCTTGAACTCTGGACATTGTTATTGAGGTGATCCAGAAAATCCATGGATAGTTGGTGCTGATATTACTCTACACTGTAAACAAAAGCCCAGATCCTTCGGTTTCATTTAAAAGTACAAATAAAAGATAGACATAGCCATGACATTACCTGATTGCATCTGTCGGCCTAAATTTAAGCATTTTGCTGTTGCCATTTGTTCGTATGCTGAGCCAGAACTGAAGTGCAGTGTTACGAGCCAGACCTCAAGGACATTGTTAAGTTGGTCAGCAGTCCTGAATTAAAAACAGCCTTGTCCATCATAATTACTTAATTTAGGTTTCAATTTAGGTTTCAGGGCAAGCTTAACTTTGGCTAAACTAAAATAAGGCTATAATAAGGTTATAGTGTTTGTATCTGTGACCAAAGCAAATATTAGGACAAATAGCTGCATTTCAGGTGAATTTGCACAATACTCAATGTAAAGGCACACATTAATATTACTGTTGATTGCTAAAGTTTTGAACCAATGATTTTTAAAGGAATTCAAAGGAGGTTGGCTGTTTTTCTTCAATATTTAGGTTTGGTGTGCGCTGATAAATGTTTCATCAGACTCTTTAAAGGTCCTTTGACAAACATATCCTGATTATTCTTGCGTCTTTTTATCTTTTAACTTGTTATCAGTACTCAAGGATTTTAATAGGTAATTTTTAAAAGCATTAACCGTGACTTTGACGTTTTTGATTCAATTCAGTTTATTTATACAGCACCAACTCACATGCCCAACGTCTCAAGCCATTTAATGAAAAAGTGAATTCAATCTAATCATACAGATTCCAATCAGGTATGAATCATTAATGCATAAAAAAAAGGAAAGGAACTGGTAAGATGTTATATACCGGTAAACACCAAGGTACAGTTTTTTAGTTAGCCTGCTTCTATTCATTATGGTTTTACACACAAAAAATGCCCATGCAAACACAAGCACATGAAATAACACCCACCAATAAGAGGCACAGAGTCAGATGTGGCAGGCATAATCTCTGCAACCAGAAGCATGAAGACAGTTAACGAAAGCAGCACAGTGATGCCTAAATGACAAGGACAGAAAGACATGGGGAAAGAGAAGAAGAGAACAGTAGGTGAATACATGATTGGGGTCACTGGTGTGTCAGATTCTTCTTCTAATTAAATAATATTGGAACAGATTTTCATGATAACTGTTTTATTTCAGATTGTGATGGCTCAAATGTGCCAAAACCCCCAAAACAATAACACTATGCTTATTGTGATTCCTTTTATAGGACAGATTCTACTATGAAAAGGCTACTATGGTCATTAAGAGATTGCAATAGCAGTGCCTGAACCATGCTCAGGACAATCAAGACTATTTTCATGTGTTTTAAAAAACTAGTGTAATGACAAGCAATACGAGAGCAGGGGATACATCTTAATTTTGTGAGTTGCTTTATGTAAAAACATCTGCCAAATGCAAAAACATAGCACATTATCTGGAATATACACCACATCTGAAATATGGTTCATTTGTGTTTCCAGAACACCCACAGTCCCCCCCACCCCGTTACCAAGAGAAATCTTTTCTCCAGAGTCTGCTGGCAAAAGGAAGACCAGCAAGGCCAATCCAGAGATCAGCACGCAGGGAATGAGCAGATTTAGTCCATAATAAAGAGTCCTGCGGCGCATGGTGACCGTGAAGGTCACATCAGGATAGGGCTCCTTACAGCACTCGTAATACAGCTCGTTACGCTTGGCTGGCACACCTGTGGGCAAATCACACAAAAACCGATGAAGGCATTTTAAAGTTTTCAGTTTAAAGATTTTAAAAGAAAGGTTGGATTTTAGAATCTAAAATGTACTAGAAATAAAATCCAGAAACTACGAAATAAACATTTGCTGAAAAATGCATGAATATTTTGTCACATCTGATAATGCCTAAGAGGGCGGAATCAAGTTTAAAAGGGTGCATAAATGTATCATACATAAATTAGTATCCAGCAAAATACATATCTTCACCCTCTGTGAGAAAACCCAAGAACATGGAGTAAATAAACAGACAGGGAAAATGTAACTTAGTAGGTCTGAAGAGATTTAAATCCCACTTTTAGGAACTCATTGAGATATTGCTGGTGAAAGAAATGTATCAATTTTTATTATTATGATTTTTTCTTTGTTGTTGCTTTTCCTAATCAGCGATCAAACAATCCAGAACTAAATGTTTTGTGTTGAGTCTCATCGGTGAAAGCAACTCAACATATGTGTTATACCAACAACACACTTTTTTGGTGTGAACGACTCAACGACTTTTTTTTTTTCATCGTTATTAGTGAGGCATTTTAAAATGACGCCATGGAAGCACAGGAGGAGAAAACTACCTAAGGCACGTCAGGAGGTAATTAAGTTTGATACAACAATAGAGTTGAAGTATTGGAGAAAATTTGCTCTGTTTTAGAGTTTTAAGCACAAAACTTTGTCATGAAACAGGCTGGATTTAGAAATTCCAACTTTACATCCGACTTTACTTTATTATTAGATATTCATAAGGCCGAAGCAACATTTAACCTGGTCCAGTATTTTAAGAAAATCATAGTTTTATTTAAATTAAAACTCTTCATTTTGACAAAAATTTATGTTTTCATTTTACCTATGAACACGTTATCCTTTTTATAATTTTTTTTATTTTTTACCAATTTTTTAAACTGAATCAGAATCAGCAAATTATTTAGCATTTAAATTATTACAATATCACATATTATGTACTTCCTTGGTTTGCAGCTTTTGATATAAAACTAAAACTATTTCAATTTAAGACTGCAATGTCTGGACCTGTCAATAAGCTGAAAGGTTGAAGAAAAGATGGGTCTATATATTTTATGGTCACTATGAGAAACGCCTCTGTTCACTGAACTGAAACCCAATTCTTTGACTCTGAAAACTTTCCATTCAAGAGACTCTAAGTCTATAAGAGATGTAAACTTTACCTTGTCCTATTTCAACTTTGGATTAAAGAGCTGGCTGAACTTTTCTATCTTTGATGGAGTAACTCTCTAACCTTCAGCTCAAACTCTTGATGTGAGCTGTGCAGAGCTCCCATAGGGTGTTGCTGTGTGCCTGCAAGAGAGACAAAAACTCCCATCGCATACCATCTGGTCCTGTCTGACACCCATTTTCAGTTAATTGTTACAACAGGGGGTCTTAGCATAAGAACCTTCTTCTGAATTGTTCAGGGTGAAAAAAAACAGCACAGAGGGTCATGTCTTATTCTTCTTTTATCAAAACAGAAATAGTCCCATCGACCCCTCACACTTTTTTGGTGATGCAAACTAGATGAGTATTTTATGCTTTTGAATGAAATGCAAATTGTCTAAATCTCCAACCATTTCTCATTCGAACTGGATAATTTTCAATTAAATCCACGGCAGACTTTTGTCAGGACCCGACATTGGCAACAAGCTTTTTTGCTGTTAAATCACAATGGAATCTATTAAAGTCATTGCGTATGTATTTATTCTAGTAATTCACTTTATTTAAGGGAATGCATTAGATTAATTGCTCAAAGACTGATTCATGATGTTTTTAGGCTTTATTTTTGTTATTAAAATGTTTTCACATTCAACTAATGAAAACAATGCAAGAACATGTAAAATGATTGCATTCGAATATTTGTGTTTAGTCCCTGTGGGTTATTACCTCTTTGAAACCATAAGTCATCAAGATTTACACACTGAAAATATCGCTCCTTTCTTTGTAAAATAGATCAAAATTGCATTCAGCATTTCCTCAATTGATTTAGATACTGACCTTCAACTGGAATATACGTAGGTGTTTATATTTAATTGGAAGGCATTATGAGTATAATATTATAAACCGTAAAATATTTTTTTTTTTTGTACCAAGGGTTTTTAGTCGGTTAGTTACATTTCTGTCCAGCAAGGACACATTTAAAAGATTTAAGATGGACAGAAATTTAGTTTAGTTTTATGTGTGTTGGCAGACAGAAAACAGCATCATTCTGATCTGCGTTGATTTTTATTCACATACGAGGTTAAGTTCTGTGCAATGCTGTAGTTAAGAAGTATTTAGACTCTCCCCACAACTGTAGATGCAGTGATATACAGCACATTAAATTGAACTCACCAACAAGGTCCCACTCTCCATTGGGTATGTAAGTGGACGTGTCCACATCAAGCATCTGGAGGTCCAATAGCCAGCCGTTATGAGTCCATGAGCCGAACTTTAAGTCACACTTCTGTACGTCAAAGGGGAACCAACGTACATCAATGTAACAAGTGCTCTTCAAGATGCCCGGAGGGATGTACTGACAGTGACCTGAAGCGTTCACCAGGACATTGGTGTGAAATGTGGCATCAAAGCGCTCATCTGCACTAAAAAAAGGACAGAAGGTTAATTTCATCAATTAACTGTTAGCTAATGGTAAAGCTAAAAATCCTGTGTTATATTTTGTTAAAATTTTATAAAAGAATCCCTATTAATGATTGCTGATGATCATTATATTATTCAATTTAATTATTATAAATCTTTAAACATAAATATTATAAATCTATAACCGAAAATCCGCTTGAAACAAATCAGCATAACAAAAAAACTCCACAGATTTTTTTTTTTTTGTTGCAAAGCTGCAACAAGGTTTATAATCCATTTGGTCTAATTTCCAGGATTCTCAGCATTCGTAATGAAGTTGCTTATCAGAACAAAATTACCAACAGTTGCTGGTACGCAGTTACATTGAGAAAAAGCATTTACATGAACCTCCGTTTCAGCTCTGGCACTCTGAACGTTAAAATTTTTATGAGTTGTCCTCTCTTGTTGGTGTGAGTGTGAATCACGCTGCATTCCTTCCTCTTGCTACTGTTGTAATGACTGCGTTGTGCGGGGTTGGCACTCTGCACTGTATAACCTACGATAAAATATTTTTATACGTTGGGTTTCCTTCAGGCTGAAAGAAAAACAATATTTTATATTTAATATTATCTTGCCTATACTTAGGTAATGATGTGATGTTCAAAAACATCTCTTTACCCTAAATGAATGGACTGGAGTCTCAATTAGTAACAAGCATTCTTTCCTTTTCTACTGGTATCATCACTTTTGGAGTTAATAATTAAAAATAAAAAAGAAATCCTTTGATTGTTATAACATGCCAGCTTTTCTATTTCTACAAAGATAGCTGCCTTATTTCCAAGTCTGGAGTGACATTTCAGTGTTCAACATTTTTTTTGTCACAGCATAGACCAACATGGAATTTGGGCTTTGAAGAAATTCCAGAAAAGTTCAGACAATCTATTAGCCTGATTTTACTAGTACGTTTGTGGACTAATGAGAATCAGAATTAATATATTTATATAGTGCCAATTTACAACAGATGTTGTCTCAAGGCACTAAAGAAATTCAATTCAAATCATACATAGATCATTACAAATCACTGTGCTGTGCTGAAAATATTTATACCAACTGTCTATTAACTGCCTATTAAAAAGCTTTTTAAATCCATTTGCCTATTATTACAGCAGTCATAATTCATTATGTTTTTAATGTCCCATGTGAGTGCGTCATAAAAACACTTCAACAGCATGGCACCACTATGATCAAACTGTCATGAGGTGATATTAGGATTAATAAGAAATGCAATTAACCGCACATACAAACATGATGCCCTGCTTCAGAGTACTGAGATGAAAAACAAGCGCATCCGTACTGCAGAAAAGGGAAGCCACAATATGAATACCGAATGCTTTCAATTAGCAAAGAAAGAGGTTGAATGTCCAGATTAAGGCAGGAAAAGCATAAATAAGGTAAACAGGCTTAACAAAAAACAGTTACAGTATTGCAGTGGATAATGTTGTTATGTACATCATTTGAGCATAATGTGCTTTTTTTTTTTTTTTTTTTTTGCAATACACATAGCCCAGGTGTTAGAAATGCAAACGTACAAGTGATATCCCTGAGACAGTGGGTAGCCTAAACCCCACACAGACACTCACTGGAAAAAGAGCACTGTGAAAACCTCAGCGTGGAGCAAGAGGGAACCAGACATGGGATATGAGTCACAGAGCTTTCCTCTCACTCATTCAACACCTGCTGTGATCCATAAACACATAAACAGCCACACACACACACACACACACGCACGCACCTGTATGCGCGTAACAGGAAAAGTTTAACAGCTTTAGAAGGGGCGGGGATATTACAAAACTTCTTTATTTGTCAAACTTCTATTATAACAAATCCTGAAATTAACTTTACTGGGAACGATTTATCTCTTAGGGAAAACATTTATTAATTTTGTTTCTTAATGTTGTCATTTTGTCAAACTCAAAAAGGCAAAAATAGAGATTTCTACCCAGGAAGTTTCAACTGTTTATAGCTGAGAGCACCTTGAGGCCACTGCCTCGGATTCAAGCCTGCGGTGTTGTCAAAGCCATCCATCCATGCACGTTATGTCGTAACCTATAAACTAAATGGCCCTCGGGGGAAACATGATGCGAGGCGTTCTGTTTGACAGCCTTAAGGTGGAAAAGTTCAGTAGCAGCAAGAGAAAGCTGCATGTAGAATGAGCAAATGCTTCTAAGTTTAAGTGAGATATTTTTAATCCTGCAGATACAGATCCGTAGGGCTGAAAAAGGTTTTATCTTAGAATCAATGAAAAACCACAGGAAGGAAAAAATAAGGATTTGTCAGAATAAAGATCTGATAAATTTTAAGTGAACTCTTACTTTTTAAATGAAATCTCCATGCTATGGTGTGTTCGTGCTATGATTAACACATTGAGCAATAATTTATGTAGATATTGCTACTTCTTGAATGTTCTGTAAAGCGGTAACTATGGTAGCTTCAAACTGCTTTGTGATGCAGGCAGGGACATATTTAAAGCTCAATTCGTTTTTAGGGGGGTTATAATAAGCATGTTCTTCAACAACAGCAATATTTTTTTATAAAAGGGAACAAATTGAACCAGTTATCTGACAATCTGTGTGGCCTACGCCAAACTTAGACCGTTGTGTCCCCTGCTAACAGAACTAATCAATGCTCTACCTGAGCTTAACGTCCTTCATGCACCTTATCCACCCCGAGTCAAATGAAACCTCTGACCACTAACATTGAAAAAGGACAGTTTGCATGGTCCATATACATACTTTGTATTCAAGCGTTCACTCCTGATACAGACACAAGCGAATTACAAACAACTATGCCGGTGCATGCTCCCAGACAAGCAGAGCTACAGTTCACAGTGAGATATTTTAAAAATGTATGCTAAAAAACATGGGGAACTTTTTGTATGGTAAACAAGATCTTCGTCTATTACATTTTTTGGTATCTTAGAATATAAGCTGTTCAAATCCATATCATAGCATTATATTTGCATCATTCATTTGGGAGAAATAAAAACCTCTGGGTTATTCTGTTGCACATCAGACACTGTATTTACTGAACGGGAACATTCTGTTTGTAAATCATAGAGCATGAAAGATGCAAACATGGTGATTAGCAACATATTTTCCCCAAGCAGTGTGCATACAGTCATGGTGATAAGCCAAATGAGTTATTCATGCAGTACGCATTGACTCAGTGTGAATAGTAGATGCATTACTCAACAAATGCATTTTATGTGATCTTACTTGTATTAAATCGTATTGTGAGAGCTAGTCAGTGTAATAACAACTCAGCTCTCACGTAAAAACACAACTAGCAAAAATGAATCTAAATTTGACTTATTTTCATACTTTTTATACTAAAACAAAATTAATGATTTTAAAGTTTCTTTAAATAAGATCAAATCAAATATATTTGTATGGGATTTGGCTAACTGAAAAGCTTACTCCATGGGACTAGGTGGCAACAAAACCAACACGGACATCAGAAATTTAGGGAAAGAACATCCTAAGTATGAGTAAGGTAATTCTTATTAGAAACATTATTACATGAAAAGGTTTTAAAAACACTTCCTAAATCATCATTCAAACAAGGCTTCACTGAACATCATTAATGTCATATTAAAACTGGATCAATGAGTAAGGTGATTGTGAGTGCTTGCCTAAACAGCACATTACAACTAAACACATCCATTTGTTGTTCAACCCACTCAATGTTATTAGCTGCACACTGATGAGCCACTGTGTAATGATGTGCGGTGTGTAATTATCTCTTGTAATTGCACCGCGGTTCTTGAGTACACAACTAGCATGTTATGTATTTGTTGCATGCAAACAGTTACTTCCACATTACATGCACTTGTATGTACGTGATCAGATTTTAGTGGTCAAAAAAGCTTACAGAAAACCTTTCTCAGCCGCTCATTTAAATTAAATATAGAAGATTCAAAATCTTGATTTTATTTGTAAAGGATCTGCAACCCCTGTAGCTCGACTGCACCAAGAACTATTACCTGTTTTTTATTTAAGCAAATCACCAGAAACAAACTTGACTTATCACTGTAGTTAGTAGTCACTTGATGCTCCTACTTGATAAAAGAATCAAAACCTGTCATATCAAGACTAGTGTTGTGTGACCAAAAAGCACCCAGTCTGTTTTATTTTAGGCACTGTTACATAAATATTTAAAATTTGAACCTAATTTCAATCACTGCAATGTTTGTGGACAACACAAAAAGAACGACTGCTGCCTTCTTTTCAAATGATAAAAAGTAGTCTTCTCTTAGCATGCAGTAGACATTTAGTGCTTCAGTAACAAAATCTGAAACTTGTTGACAATATTTGTTCTTTTTATTTATTTTAGAAGTTAGTTGTGTACCGACATAGCAGAAGCCACCTGCTAAACAAGAGAGCAACAGTAAAATGCTGACAGGCTGTGTTAGATGGAATGATTTATTAAGATGAGTAAGTGAAGGCCAGAAGCAATAAAATATGGTGAAAAAAGCTGACTGAATAAAGTGAATTACAGTGAAAGGGGGAATCATAAAAGGGCGGGGAAGGGGGACAAAAACAGATTGTGATTAAAAAAAATAGAGAGTGAGGGAGTATGTAGGGAAGAGTGGTAATGTGAAGGCTCAGGGTAAAAGGCAGGAATGGGGACAAGAGAGGGGTGTAAGCAGAGAGATTATGGTAGGTAATCCTCATAGGTCTAAAAGCTTCGCTTTTAAAATGTGGATTAATACTCCCCAACCTTTGTTTTGTCCATTTGATGTGAATGAAGGGGTGTGTCTGTTTGTTTGGGAGGAAAATAAAGACATAGACAGACTAATACTGTACAAGGCTTTTTTCATCCACTGAGCAACATTTGTGAGGCCCACCTGAGGTGAATTGTCTTTCAGGTTTAAATGTTGTTGTTTTTTTTGAAGAATGTTTGGTATACCTATCATTTTTACGCAGCTAATGCCAAAGATTTATTTTTCACTTATAGGCACACTCCACGTCGGGAATGCAATAAGCTGTATTTGAGTGAAATGACCAGTCTACAACTGATCTTGCGTAAAAGTCTGACAAAAAGCATAAAATGTGCAGGGCTCACTCAGCCATGTTTTTACCAA
Source organism: Orestias chungarensis (assembly GCA_032876305.1). Classification (NCBI taxonomy): domain Eukaryota; kingdom Metazoa; phylum Chordata; class Actinopteri; order Cyprinodontiformes; family Cyprinodontidae; genus Orestias; species Orestias chungarensis. The sequence goes on from JAVLVB010001163.1 coordinate 1,755,643, forward strand.
TAAGTGGTAAGAATGTTGTAAGAATAATACAGACATGTTGTATCAAAAAAGTTGGAAAGGATCTTAAAACATTAATTTATATTGTATTTGTTCAAATTATGCTAAATTGTGCTAAATATTTACAACTCTAAAGCACAGTCCTATTTGAATATAATTTACATAAATGGATATTATAATGGTTAGTGAAACTTTGGAGCCTTTGAATGTTTAAGTTTCATCTCCTTACTACACGTATTTGAAGAAACTAAACCAGACAACACAAAATTTATACCCGAATAGAAGATTTACACAAGCCCTGTGTTCAGAGATAATTGCTTTCATATATTTATTCATATATTCACATAGCTAAAGCTGTATTAGCAATTTAGAGCTATAGTTGCTGGTAACGTTGATTATTTCTCTGGACAAGACACAAAGATAAAAAGTTGTAAATCTACAGGTGACCTGATTGCATAATTTCAGTTCTTTTTAACCATTTAGTGACACGCATTTTATGTAAATAGCACCAAAGAAATCCAACATATCTTGAGATGGTGGACAATAAGAGGTCACGAGGGCACCATAGTATGATGCAGGACTTTGATACTCAGTTAATACTAAAATGTAATTGATTATTTAAATGAAAAAGATAGCAAAAAGCTTGCAGAACATTAGATTGTGATATGAAGGAACTCCCAAATTTTTAATTAATTATGTTTCTGCATGAAATTGATCTTTACCTATTTATTTATAGTTTTTCTTTCTTCCATTTTTTTTCCTTTATATAAGATCTTGTCTCCTCTGAAAGTCTAGTGTGCTTACATATGTAAATTGCCTTGTTGGCATTCTCCCAGCTACACACTTCTGAAATGAGTTATACTTTCTGCTTTAAGATTGCAATGGGGATGTTTTAACAACCAGATAGTGATGTAAGGTGGAACAGGTGCTCATGTAATCAAACTGCATTGTCCTGTTCTAACTCATTAATTTGTTAAACTAGGAAGCGTGAAGAAAAGTAACTCATTGTAATTAATTTTTTTTTAAATTAACAACAAAAACAAAAACAAAACTTATTTTGCTGTAGAGGAATGTCCAAGTGCATCATCTGCTATTCTTTGTAGGGTTGAGAAAGTGTGTCTCTAACCTGTTGTAAAGAAGGATGTCAGGGGTCCAGATCTTGTCTGAAGGGAATCGCAGGTTCTGGACTCCGGGGTAATTCTCTGGATTCCAGCTCAAGTAGACGTCTGTCCAGTACTGAGAGAAACAGAACAACTTTCACCAGAGGCTTTGAAACAATGCACAGAGTGCAAACAATAATCTTAGCTCCAACTTTTGGATGTTTAACATTTTTAAAGAAGGAAGGTAAATAACCTATTATATTCACTAACATGGTCTGAAACTCATTACACAAGTAACACAAGGAAAAAACGCCCTTAAAAACTAATGGTGTGATAAAAAGTAATTGAAGCACATTCAGTCGCCAATAACGTGTCCCATGGAAAGTTTGACTCACCAGCTGCAGCCACGCATTGGTCATTAGCACTTGGTTTTTCTCATCCTGCAGATAGAAACAACAACAACAAAAAATAAGGACCAGAAAATAGATGATGCAGTATAACCAAAAGTAATCCATAAAGCAAAACTTCTTTGATAAGTCAAGACATGGTTTCATCAGTTCCTCTGAAAAAAGAACTGCTCAAACGGCTGCTCTGTGTCAGCACTTTGCAATGAGACCATTTGACAGCCATTAAAAACATATCGCTGATCCCAAAGGATCAGCAGCTATACAGTAAAAAAAAAAAAAAAAACTCTCAGACATGAAATGGTCAATGCTTTTATGAACACAGTTGAAAAGCGTTATTTGCAACTGACTTACATGTTTGACATTTTGCTCTCCAGATTCATGAAGGCTAAAGTTAACAGCTGTTCCAAGTCTTATTGCAACAAAAGTCCATTTTCATCAACAATTTTGAGAAGAAACTGTCTAAACAGAGAACTTTGTTCCTTTTTCTAAGAATATAGTTTGGATCTTGGGGATTGAGCTCAGCTCTCCCTGAGAACCAAAAGTAATTTTCTAAATTAAACACATGCTGCAAATAAATACCTATTGAGGACAAACTTTAGACATTTATTGTAGAACAGAAAAGTTCCAATGCTTCCCCACCAAAGAAAAAGCCGGTGACAGCTATGTGCATCTAAATGTGTACAAAGCTGTGTCTGTAACATTACCTGCCTCCTCATTTTGAGACAGGAATTAGTAATGTTTGCAAACTTGAAAACATTGCAGAACTGTGGCATTATTGCAATTACTGTGTGCAGTTTAGTGATTTCTATATGTAACTGGTTTCCTAAAGAAGCTTTTTCTAGAGCGGAATTTACGTTATATAACCCCTATCATTGATCACGATAGTACAAAGTTTATTCACTCACACAAACAAGCGCCATAAACAGTTTTCCTCACCACATCTATAATCTGCAGCAGCGTGAGGCCGAGCTCCACCAGGATAGGAGCTGAATCATTAACAACAGGTCTCTCCAATCGATTGTATTTGGCCAACAGCTCCTTGTACAGTTTCCTCTGGTGTTCCCCTTGCAAGGAACCTGGGTAAATAAAAGAAAAAAGGGTTATTATTACATTTGTTTGTTTGTTTGTTTCTTTGCTTTATTTACTTCGCTACCTTACCTAAACTAACAACCCATATGTTGACCAATACTTTTTCAGACTTGGCTGGCTTTTTTAATTCCTCTCAGTGTTTCTGTTTAAATTCTGCCACCAGCTTTCTTAGAAAGCACTGTTGCTTAATTTTAATCCGGAAAAGTGCTCTAGTGGTTGTTTAACCTCTTATGCTTGGATGGCATCTGACAGATTATAAATTACTTGGTGAATTTTCAAACAAGTTACCATTTACTGGAACCTCATCATTAATCTGTACAGACTGCACCAGAACATCCAAGGTTGCTTTACAAGTATGAGGTCTATATGTGCCGAGGCAGAGGTTTCATCAAATAATGAATAAATAAACACATGCTGACATTTGCACTAATAACTGCTGACTGTAACATATACAAGTTTGCACACTGTGGCTACACTAGGAGTTAACATGGTCTTACAATCTGGGGTTATCAGCATGATGTGTTTTTTGGCTTTACTCTCATCACCCCTATTGATCATCTTTAGCATAACTTTCCATACATATTTAGCACTATGACACACAAACAATTGTTTACTGCTATTCAATACAAAATATGTCATAACTCTTTCTTAATTCAGAGCTTCAGGGTTATCTTTGAAAACTTGTGAATTTATTTTATTGTTTTCCAGAAGCCTGAATATCTACAGTTCCATTTTTTTCATTTGGTGTAAAAATGTACATGCTGAAGCAGTATACCTGGTTCCTCTTCCAACTTTTTAAACAGAGTGCATAACCCTTTTGTAAATGTGTGGTAGCCTGAATAAATATCCCAAAACACAAAGTAACTAATATTACATGTGAAACTGTATCAGGAGATTTTTTTTGCATTTATTCTAAGATTTCTGGTAAAACCAATTAGCTTTCTCATTAACAAAAGGTGAGATTTATTTACCTATTCTCTGTGCATTAGATTAATTCATATATTGAAAATGGGCAATACAAATGAATCAACAATCAAGTTTTTATCCTAAATATGCAAGTTTACCTACAGAAACTATTTTTTTTAATTCCTTAGTAGGCTGATAATATACAACAGGGTCAAAACTTATTGATTACAAATTATTGATAATGTGGCAGTCATTCATATTTGAATTTATATTTCTATTTTTATATTAGTAGGATTAAAAAGGGAATTCTGCATAGCATACTATATATTGCAGATTCATCAGGTGGTTCAGCATTCATTATAAAACAGAAACCTGTGATTTTTGGCACAAAACCAACTTGGCTGAAGATATCAGTAAATTACTTAAAGGATATGTATTTTAGAAGTAGCTAAATAAATCAGATTCTATTAACTGGTGGTTTAAAAAAAAAAACGAATTCAGGTGAAATGAAATGCGGAGGTGACAATAATTGAGCAGCAGCAAAATATTTTTCTATGTTGATTTTGCTAAAAATAAACAAATTCATAAAGCCCAACATCACTGCTGGAAATCAATGATTTTCAGATAAGGAACCACATAGATTATTCCAATCTTCAATTAAAATATGCACTCCAGCACTTATTTTGATATAAGTTGTTGTTTTAAACAGCACCTTAATTATATATGTTTCTGCTTGGACAGCATGAGTTTGAAAAAGCAGTTTATTTTTGCTATTGCTTTAGCAGAATAAAATCACTGCATTTAATGTTACTAATATACAAAAAGAGAAACACTTGTAGCCCAGGCTGGGCTAACAACTTTGTACTTGATATATGGACAACATACTTAAGTTGTCACGGTTCCAGTAAGTTGTGGATCCAAATGCAGATGGCAGAATAGAGGATTTATTTTAAGTTTGGATGATGAATACAGATACCGGCCTTAAATATTTTAAGTTTGGATGATGAGTACAGATACCGGCCTTAAATGCTAGGAGGGTGAAAGGTTGAACAAAGAGACTGATTAGATTGCAGAGTGAAAACAGGTGTGCATGGTTAAAGGGAAAATAGGCTGAGGAATAGAGAGAGACCAGGGAAACTGGGTAACACAAAAAGGAAAAATAACCAAACAATAGCATCTAAGAAGACTCAACAGAAAAGGAAATAACATAAGGAAAACAATAACTTCATAATAACAAAGTAAACTGAACAACTACAGCAAACTAAACAGTGACAAAAACAACACAGACCATGACATAAGCATATCGGTTCCTGACATGAAGATCATTCTGCTTACTGTATACTAACACCCAGTCATAATTCGGTTTATAAACTAAAATAAACAAGATAACATCAAAAAACATCTGGTACAGTACAGTATGAATGATAAATAAAGGTAAAGGAATGAACATGTCAGTGAAACTGTAAAAAAAAAGAATGAGGAGGCATGTGTCTTTGGCCCGTATGGTTTTGATTGGTCCATTAAGATTGTAATGAGGAGAGTGGAGCCTAAGGTCAGGGACAGAGGAGCTATCAAAGGCTGCTGAGCACAACTTAACCTCTTTGAATGCTCCGCTGAAGCCACAAAGTGCTCTATAAATGTTGAATTAAGACATTTCAGTGAGAAATCCCAAAAGATGTTTTTGCTGCATTTTCTTGATGTGACAGTAAATATGGTTTGGTTTACAATAATGGATGAGTCCTTAAGGCAGTCTCGTATTTTAATTCTGGAAAGACACGATACAATTAGAAACTCTCAGCAGACAGAGCAGTCATAAACGTGCACATAAATGGAGTTTAAAATCGGAACATGCCCACAACTTCAAATGTGGCCTCGTCAACACTAACTATCTTGCCAACATCCCTCCTGCATCTCTGGTGTGTTTTATTGCTCTGATATGTGAACTGGAGGCCCGGAAAACAGAAGTAAACTAATAAAGTCAGTGAAAAATAATTGAAAACTCTGGACCCGCATGCATCGTAAAATTTGCATTCAGTGGAAATTAAATAAATGGATAAAATCAACAACGATGGAAACTGTAATTCAAAAACAAAATGTGCATACCAAAAACTCAGGATGAAAGAAAAAATAAAGGAGAATTGTTTTTTAATCACCCTATTAATGAAGCAAATAAAGTTGGCAAAATTACAGACGAAACAACAAAGCCATTTGGCAACAAGCCTAAAAGATCTTGAAGAACTGAAACTTTCTTACTATTTTCATTTGAGTACTATTAAAAAGTTATGATTATTTGTCTAATTGCGTCTAACATTAAAAAGTAAACACTCCCTAACAGGTACACATTAGCTAGAATAATACAGCCTATTATCCAGTTTGTCAATATAAAACATTTTAACCACAAGGAGACTGAAATGTTACAAATCCAACTCAAGCCCAAACATGTCGTTAATACATCACACCAGTAATGCAAAAATATATTAAAAAAACTTGTTTATTAACGTTGGGATTCTTAATACTGTATTTTAATGGCCCATTAGGTCAAAATGATACAAGATGTTGAACTAGAGCCTAAAACACCTGCTACAGAACTGCTCAGCCAAATATATACACAGACATATTTAAAATAAAGCATGGCTTTTTTGTTAAATTAAATCTCATTATTTTAATGAAACATTTTATATTTTAAATTAAAGTATTTTGTCTTATTGAAATAATATAACTTAAAATTAAATTTTATTTTTTTTGCTTCAGTGGAATTACTAAATAAGACGATTCATTTTAAGCATTATTTTTTTTTTTTGCCTTTTATCGTTTGTTCTGTCAGTTGATTGAAAATTGTATTCATGGTCAGTTGTTATTAATTTAACTGTGGGAAAGCCAAAGCTGTGGCATAGATTCAATTAACAATGCAGCCCAGTGTTGAGGGCACAGAAAAAAAAGTTTTAAACAGAAAAAATGAAACATTTACTATGAAGTCATGTACCTAAGTGGGTTATTGGAATAGCATAACTGCTATTATAAAGCTCCATAAAGGTTTTAAAAGGCTCAATTTCAAAAGTGCTAATACGTTCTGACGGTGTAGTTTTTTAAATGTGATCCCACAGAAAGTATAAGACTGAGCAGGGATTGCACCACCTGCATTGTGCATAGACAAACATAGTGCTACTCCGCTGCCTATCTGCTGTTACACGCTGCTGTCCACCTGACTACAATAAGCGCTGATAACTTTTCCCTCAGATGAAAGAAACCCAACATTTGCTGTATGTAAATATGTATAAATGGAATAACATAAAGTAAGGGCATGGAAACTGAGGCAGTTGCACCAATCACAATTACCTGAATATTCTGTCAGCTGATTTAATTTTTTTTTGCACTGTTTTCCAATAAACCTATATTTATGCTGAGGTTACAAAAAAAGAAATGCACTCAGTTTATTAGTTAGCTGAAAAACAAGGAAATTGTTTTAGAATAAGTCATCCTGAATTTAAACATACTCTTTGATTTTTAGATGTTAATCATAAAAAAAAATTCAAAAATATCCAACTTTGTCTTTCCAACTCACAATTATTTGTAATCTTGCCTTAAATAGGATGGGTCGACCGCTGTGTTCAAAGTGGGATGTGGATGGCTGCTGCAGCCTTCCAAGAGGAAAATCTATAAATTATAAAACCTCATCGTTTGATATATTACCTTCTAAAGCAAGAATAAAGAGATTAACTGCAGGAAAAACAAATGGATTGATGTAAGGATCCATACCTGATATAAACTCTGGTCTACGTATATGCACAAGCACCAAGGGATACAAATAATCTTTGGCGTCTTTAAAGCGTAAATCAACCGTGAATTATCCCAATCATTTTTGGCCTATTTCTGTCAAGCTTCCAATTTCTCACATCAGTTTTTATGCCATCTTTATTGCCACTAGCCCTCACTCGGTGTAAACGGTAAATCCCTCTGTCTTCTTCATATTTTCACAGCATCACTCCTTCAATTTGAGTGTTTCTTGTTGTCCTTGCACATGTTTTCATACCAGCTCTTCAAACCTTTGCCCACATTTGCCATCGATAAGAATGTACTATTGATGACTTGGAGTATGAGGCAAAGCACTTACTAACAAAAACATAGATAGAAAACCTAGGAAAGAATAAATGGGTACAACAGAATGTCTGGAGATGCTCTGTTCCCCTTTTTCGAAGGCAAGACTTCTTTATTTTATGGGTGCAATTGATGGTATGCACTGACTTCTATCAGTCACACATTTACATGAAAACAGATACAGAGAGATCCAGCTTTGTTATTTGGGTCTATTTGAATATTCTTTACTGGGTCAGTGCATTCAGATGAGGCTTCTAAACATGCTCATCAGGAAGCCTGAGGGACTTTTTTCCCCTCTCTGTTTCTCTCACATCATAGACATACACCCAAACAAAAACAGGAATGCTATTTTGGGGAGAGCACTAAATGACCATCAGGGTGTTTTTGTGCACCCTGAAGCACCCAGCTGTCCAGATAGAGCTGCTTACCTACGCAATTACAGGATGTTCTTTTCCATGCTTTTGCCAGGGCAATCTGGCACATTCATTCAAATTGGTTAATCCAGATGTTATATAAACCAAGATTTATTTGATGCTTCAGTGAATTAAAAGATTGCCACCGGATATTGAATACGGATAGATGACTAAAAAGCAGAACAGCCGAATAAATTAGATATTTGGATTATGTAACACTTTCTTTTACATTCCTATTAATGATATCCCGCAACTGCTAATCCATATTTACAGATATCACTGATGAAACCATGAAAATCATGATATAGAGATTACATCCTTTAAAGCACCTTTAATTAGGCTGACAGGTGCTCATACTAATACCAATGATTGTTTCCGGTAAGGGCTTGATATACATAACCAACTATTATCATGAAGTAACTTTTCAGTTAAACATTGTAAATGTCATGTTTTGGCATGTATGCTACAGGTGTGCTTATAACATCACTGAACATGTTAAAAAGTTGCTAAAAAGGTTACATAAATGTGAATCTATTTCTGAACAGGTCCCACTTGTGTAAAGCAACAAAGCAAAGCACAATTGTGTCTTGTTTGTGTCTTGATGTTTAAAAATAAGGTACAGCTTTTTTCTGTTTGTTGCTTTACCACTCACATTATCGAAAACAATAAGATAACAGCTATCTCTTTGCAATCTCTTTGCTGCAAGCTGTTAGGTAATTTTAGCAAATTTCAGTTATACATTTTCAGAGATTGTTTTTTTTTTTTCTGCACAAATATTCCTCTTTTAATTCCAGGAAGAGCACTATCTGTCACTGTTGGTGGTACAGCTGTTTTTGAAATGTTGGCAACAAGATTTGAAATAAATGAACAGCCTACTTACAGTTAATTACATTTTAACCCTGCTAATTACCTAGGAAACATTGACTTGTCAGACTCCTAACTATACCAAAAGCAAAATAGCAATGACAACGGTGATTACTTTTAAAAGTCCAAGTATGTCATATTTTTCATATTGTTTGTTTTGTCAATCCACTACCACTTGCATCTGGGCAAAAAATATATTTACCATGTTACACATCTTGTACATATTTTCAGTTGTAAACTACCAGACAGAACCTTTTAGCTTTGCAATATTTTGTACCAACCATGATGGACCAATGTGTTTCCATTTGGGGAATGTTATCAGCTTGTAGAATAAGTGGTATAAAGCAATTTACTATAATTAAGCATTGTTTTCTGCATAGAAAAGTGATAAGGCAACTCCAACAGATTATACTGTATATCCCAGCAGAAGGACACTTGTAGTTAAGTTTAATTGTTTTTTAAGTCTTAACATAATAAATATGAGTTACAACCATTTAAAAAAAGTTTCCTTTGTTCATTGAGATAAATTAACTCTTAGACATTCTCAAATGGAGGGAAAAAAGGGATGAAACGGAGACCCATAGGTACAAAATAAGTGCAAAATTTGCCAAGAGAGCAAATAAACAAAATGAAATACATACAAATACATACATTTTTTGTCATGATTGTTTTATCATTTACGTTGGTTTTCAGTTCTGCTCATTCTGTGTTTATTTTTTATTTTTTACTTCAGCGTCTATTGTTATCTCAGGGGTTTCCCTCCTTGGATTTTAGACTTCTTAAGTTTTAGGAGTGGACATATTTATTGTGTTTTGTATTGTTATGGTTTTAAGCAGACACTTTGATGTTATGCTTTCATTTCTAACTACCCTCCCCAAGTGCATTTTCTTAGCTGCTCCACTTTCAGGTGTTTGAACATGTTCCTTCTTCGAGGGGATCTCTCCTTTCCTCTTTTTAGGATGCATACTCTCCAAGATTCTTCAGCCTTTGATAGATACTCTTATTTCTATGTTTGATCTGTCAACAGTTTTCTCTTTTTTATATCTCTTATTGCCGGTTGTGTTTTTTTTAAGTCCTATCATGATTCTGCCAGTTTTTCTCCTGTCTACCTGTGGGTCATATGCATCATTTAAAATGGTTGTGTTAATACCACAATAGCATAAAAGCTGCACAACCTGGCTTCATGCCATTTCATAATTGAAAGTTTATACCAGTCAATAGTTTTAGTCCTGTTTTTTCCTAACAATTTTCCCTTTTTACATAGCGGTAAAAGGTCTTACATTTTACCTTTTACATGATTACGGTTGAGGATGATAAAAAAAGATTTATTGTCTACATCTACAAATACAAATTATAAACATTAATCAGAAACTGTCTTATGTTGTTATTCTATCCAGAAAACTGCCTTTTCTGTAAATCCTATAACATAGTCAGAAGTTTTTCTATAGTTATGCTGCTATAGGCTTAGACTGCTGGAGGACAAACTGACCACTTCTCTCTCTGCTACTTTCTTCCTTTATCCAATCGACTTAGTTACAGTTATTTCAACCTTGTTAACGTTTTGTTTTCTCTTAGTGTTCTTCTCTCCATAGTAACCACACCTGGGCTGGCGTTCTGTTAGCTGAGACAGCTTCTTGGATGAGAACATAGGCTGAGATGCTTCCAGTGACGCTCTACAACTGCTGCTATAAACTATTATTTCAGTATCCTGTGCTCCTAATTTAGCTTTCTGTCTTTTCAAACCCCCAGTCGGTTGTGGCAGATGGCTGCTTGTACTGAGCCTGGTTCTGCTGGAGGTTTCTTCCTGTTAAAGTGGAGTTTTTCCTCTCCACTGTCGCTACATGCATGCTCAGTATGAGGGATTGCTGTAAAGTCAACAACAACACAAGCCATTGTTTTGGTCTGCTGATTCCAGAGGAGTGAATGCTGCAAGTGAATGACTCGATGCAATCTGCTGGGGTTCCTTTGATTGTAAACTTTTTCAAATTGGTTTGTTATGATGTATCTTTGATTTTAATTGATTTTCTGTGAAGTGCCTTGAGACGACACATGTTGTAAATTGGCGCTATATAAATAAACTGATTCTTGATTATTGATCCTTGAAAACTGCCAAGATCAATAAACAGAAAGTGTAAATTTGCTTTGTTTTTTAGGAGATACAGCTAACTTAAAAGGCTCTCACTTCCTTCTGCTAATAGCCTCTAAAACTAGGAATCACATGGGATCTGAAATTCATCTTGGGTATTAAGGTCCAAATGAAATTAACCTGAACTAAATAGAATAAACATAAGAACAGCAACAGAGATGCAATGCAAAGGGGATTGGGAAATGTTTTTAACTGAACGGCGTTCAGCAAATCTAATTCAGCTAAAAATTATTTAACCTGCTTTCAGAAGCTTTTCTATTTAGGATTAACTTTGGAAAATAACATGAAAGACTGTGACAGTACAGTGACAGGACGGACTTTAATTTCTCGACCCTGTTTAATGAATCTCAGAAACAAATGCACAAGTTGAATCTTTCATGCAGTCTGGGACATATAAGTGTTTTTGATCCCAAAACAGTCTGAAAGAGAGCAGTTAAACAATTGTGGAGGGAGCCTGACAAAGCATAAAAAGAAAACACTTACAGATGTCCGTCCCCAAAGGCATCTGCTGTTAATGCTCTAGCAAATGCTAAATATCAAGAGTTTGATGCAAATGTAAGGGCGATATACAGTATGTACAGGTACATCTTATAAACGCCAGCCAAGAGGCCAAACACATATTCTACCATAGGATAACAATAATGTCCACACTTGATGGGAGTAAGGAAAAATTATTTGTCTTATATTATTTGTTATAAAGAATTTCCCCCGGTTTATTATAAGGTTTACTTGCTTCCCCACCCCAAAAGCAAGGTAAAGTAAAATTTATTTTCCAAAAAAAGCACCTCTTAATACTTAACCAAGCTGCAGATATAACTAAACAATAGTACATTGGTGACAAACAACTAAACCTGAAGATAAATACCCCCATTTTGTACATTAAGAGTTTTTCAGTATGTTAACATGGGCTCACTAATCTTGTCTGTTTTAGTTTATATTTCTTTAATATTTCCTTTGCAAGTTCTTTATGGGAGAAACCCTGTTTTCTAAAGTTGAAAATGCTGAATAAACTAATCCTTATATGGTCAGCATGGATTACATTTGTTTTTTAAAGAACCTGTATTTAGGTTATTAATAAGATTTGTACATATATTGCTAATTTTTTCAAAAAATACAAACACAGATTGTTACGCTGTATCATATGTGTTTTTCCACGTTTTTTATGCAGTTTACTTGTCTTATTGACTTTGCTTGTGAGAACTTGATTCGCCAGCTCAAATTTTTAAGGATGATGCTGAGCACCTTTCACAGCTGTGATACTGGCATGCACGTATCACAAAGCATATCAACTTAGCTGGTGAACTTAAATTAGAAAAGGCTGTATTGCATTCAATCGTTTTAATAGAGAAATATTATGTTAATAAGATACTAAGTAGGGTACAATGTAACAAATGAGATTTTAATATGCAACTTTAGATAACATAAAAATATCAAAAATAAAGAACTTATCCTACTATTACTCTTTTCCATCAGTCCTTCGGGTTTTTTAACACCTTATTTAGTCTAGACAAAAACTTTAGCAAAAAAATGTTGACAGGATTGCAGAAAACATAAGCAATTTGTCCTTCAGGGCATGCATGTTTGCCACAATTCTGCTTTTATATAGTAAGAAAATAAGAGATTAGGAAGGTGTTTCCTTTTTATTGTAGCATTCAAGTTCCTCTGTTATTGTGGACAGATTGATGTCTACGGGGATTTAAATTAAGGCCATGTTCTAGCACCTCATTATTTCATTCATAATCACTCTAAGAAAGGAATGAGTCTAGCTGGGAAAAACAGCAGCGAATCATACAGATGTTCACATGGTAACCCAGGTGGTCGACCGTTACCCAGACTCTTTTAAAAATACTTTGTACTTTGTAATTACTCAGTTTATTGAAGAAACTCCAAATGGATAAACTTAGTGGAACCACATAAAGATATGACTCGAAGGGTTTGGCTCTGCATCATGGTTAAAAATGTGGAATGTTTGGATTATGTTTCGTTTTACTATTTGCTTATCTTGTGTGCTTTACCAAGCAAAGTATTAAAATTGCACCCGTTAACCAGTGAGGGGTCAGAATCAACATATTTTCTGATCAAAGGCTGTGATGTGTTACCGGCTGTTTTTTTAGCTGTTTATTAAAAGCACCAAAACTAGAAACGTTCATCCTATCTTGACCTTAGTCAGACCTTAGACCGCAGAGCCAGGAGAATATTTGTTTTAACTTCCCTACATACCAAAATAACATAATACAATTACTGAACTTAAACTTTGTCTGTCTTACACATAATAGTCCCTTGTACAAAAATATTATCAAAATCATGTGCTTCCAAATCAGGATTGATCTGCTAATGTTTAGAATTTACTGTTAAACCAAAACAGTAATCTCAGGAATGTTATATAGTAATTTGTTTTAGTTTATCGAAGAAATAAAGGACAGTGATACATTTCATAGTGAAAATAATAAATAAACACAAAACAGTTTGAATTTTCAAAGCAGGTTGAGTGAAGTAAGAGGCGAAAGTTTAAAAACACGGCCCTAAAATCAAATTAGGGGAGTTAAACTAAAAACATGTTTTAAGGGCCATGCATACTGGTTTATTATGGATTACTACCATCTTGTGTGGGATGCTGATATAATCAGATTAGAAATAGATTTTGCTATTAATATACACTACTCACAAAATTTAGGAATATTTGGCTGTCAGGTTGAATTTCAGGATGAGCCCAAAATGCATTCAAACCTTAACAGGTGAACTTAATGTGACTTTCTCTAACCTTTTGAATGCACTTGTTCAACTGTTAAATGTTTCAGTGCTTTTTGCACATGTTGCTGTTCTCTAACGAGGAGCTTAACGGCAAAAGTCACAACAGTTGTTTGATCCTTGAATCGACCAATAAATGTCCTGGTTTAATTACAGCTGGTTTTTAAACAGTCGTTCTCATCAGGCTGTTCACACTGTTACATCATTAGACCAAGACGACACCTAACAATGGATCTACAGTACCTGGCCATTGCAATGCTTCAAACAGGACGTTCTCAGACGGACGTGGCCACTGAGCTTAGAGTGTCACAGAGTGTCATCAGCAGGTTGCAACAGAGATACAGAGAGACTGGAAGAGTTACAGAAAGGCGTAAAAGTGGACGTCCTTTGGCCACATCCCATGCTGATGAGCGCTACATTGTGGTCAATGCCCTGAGAAACCTGATGATGAATGCCACTCAACTCCAGGCACGTTTAAGGGAGGTGAGAGGCACCCAAGTGTCACGTCAGACCATTCGAAACCGTTTACATCAGCGTGGTCTGCGTGCTACAATGTTGGAGACGTCAAGGAGATTGCTATGCATCAGCCACTGTTTTCACCAGACGAGCTTTTGGTGGTGGCAGTGTCACAGTGTGGGCAGGTGTGTCCAGTCTGTATAGAACTGCCCTACACTTTGTGAATGGTACAGTGACAAGCCCATACTACCTGAATAACATCATTAATCCAGTGATTGTGCCCCTACATAAACAACAAAGGCCTAATTTCATCTTCATGGACGACAATGCTCCAGCTCATCGGGGTCGCATCATCAGGTAACGGCTGTTGGAGACTGGTGTACCTCAAATGGAGTGGCCTGCACTTTCTCCAGACCTGAATCCCATTGAAAACCTGTGTGATCAACTGAGTCATCGTGTAGAGGCTCGAGACTCAGCACCCCAAACCTTCAATGACCTGAGGGCTGCCCTTCAAGAAGCGTGGGATGCCCTGCCTCAGCAGACAAAAAGTCGACTTTGAACAGCATGAGACGGCGTTGTCAAGCTGTAATTGATGCTAAAAGGCACATGACACGTTATTGAGACTTTAACATTTTTTGGTGTGGTGTACACACCATTGTTGTTAACTTTTGTTTCAACAAATTGTTTGAGATGAGGAAATCACCAGTGCATCCTTCTACTTAGATATCTTACTTTTGTGATATGATATCACAGTAGCGGGAACTTTTTACATTTTCCACAAATTTCACCCGAAAGCCAAATATCCCTAACTTTTTGTGAGTAGTGTATCATTTCTGACACACGGTTTCAGGGTTAAGAAGGGATCAGGGCGTAGAGTGTTAATGGAGTTGAAGTTGTATGAATATCTAAAATGTATATGTATATATGGACTCCTAATCAAGGAGTAAGGACCTTTATTCAGGGTAGCTTTGAGTATATACAGATCACATCATGAGATATAGATCATTATCTCTTAGAAGAGCTGAAAAGAACCCCAAAGGATTATAGGCATTAAAAACTTTTACCACTGTCATTATGTTAATGTCCTTAATCGTGTCAGCCCGTGTCAGTTGTGTAAACCTAATTCACTGTAACAACACATTTGAACAGCTCATGCATTTACTTTAAAAATTGCTGATTGTATGACATAAGATGATATGTTTAGTCTTTTTACTTTCTTTTTACTTTAGCATCATTCCTTCCAATTAAACTTTTTTTTTCAAATAATTCTTGCTCTGTTTTTATTTTTTTACAATCACCTGTTGACATCCAATGTTTTATATAACAATTTTTTCTTGCAACATTTCTACATACTTACATATTCTAACATATTTAAGAAATAAAATAGAAGACATTAAATATTCTTGTCTTAAACTGTCTTCAGTGTCACATAAGCCAATAACAAATCCTGGAAGTGTTCATTGGATTTACTGAATTAACAATATGATTCATTTCATCATGACTACAAAAAAAAAACAGGAAAAGCAAACTGTGCAAGCAGCAGTCGATAAATGCGAATGAACAAAAAAGCCAGAAGGGAACAATAAGGATGAAGAGTGGCAGCTCTGAATGTGACCAGAGGCAAAGCCAACGTCACTCTCATCATTATCTGATTTTTGGAACAGCACATTTATTTCGATGTCACTGCACATCACCTGGAATTCATGGATACTCATTTTAATTGTAAATGTAAAACGAGATTTAAATTAGTATGGTCTGAAATGCAGCTGCAGATGTGAGTTTTTTTTGGGGGGATCAGAGCCTTGCATCTATACTGATGGTAAAAGGCAGTGTTTCGACAAAAGTTTTTGACAAGATCCTGTAGCCATGATGGTAATGGTCCGTTATTTTTTTGTATCATGCTACCCAACCCTTATAACCAATATTTTCACCATCCCTGTCAGCAGTAACTGTGGTTGAAATGTGTTTGAAAAGCAAAATACATTAATTATAGAAGGTTGTCTAGGTCCTTCAGCAGCTACAACACCATGTATGACATCCCCCACCTCACATTCTCACATTTTTTCATGACAGTTTAGCAGTAAATAATAAAAACAATTATTTTCTCATCAGTTCTTTGATTCCTTAAGATCTGGCCATAATGGGTCACTTTGGAAGACTTTTTGCGTATTTAATGTTAGAGGATTTATTTAAGCGTCTGTTTGCTTGTACATCGGGCAATAAAGTGAGGATTAATCATATTTAGCCATATATGTGTGTCTAATGATAGTTAAATGATGATTTAACAAGTTTCTGTTTCACTTAGCAAGTGGCTTGGATAGTATTTTCCTTAATAAATGAAATCATTTCAAAATAATATTTGCAAAGCTAGCAAACAGCAAACTTTATATGCCATTATTGCACATTGCAATCACTGCACATTGTTTTACTGCCATTTCTTTGTCACTTTTTAGTTTTTTTACTCCAATACATAGTGTAGATATAAGTTTCTAGTTATATTTTTTTAAGAATCAAAAATCAAGAATCAGTTTATTTATAAAGCTGCTGCTGCTGCTGATGATGATGATGGAATGGAGCTTAAGAGGGAATTACAAAACCATGCATGCACATCACTTTACACATGGATAACCAAAGCCTAATGCGCAGAAGGTACAAATATGCAAGAGACAGTTGTGCAATGTTTGAAAATAACTTTTCCTTTTTCCTGGTAATTATATGTCCTTTTAAAAATGAGTTAAAAAGACGAAACTGATTGAAACTGACGATGCAGAGAATCAGAAGATTTTCAAAGCAAACAATGTTTTCAGTTAATTTAATTACTCGTTTGTAAAAGCAAAACAACATAAGAAGGAGCAGCTAAAATATCAGATTCCATCACAAACTTGCTGCTTTTTCAGCTCATTTTAAAGCAAAATCTGTAAAATCTCATCTTAATGAATGAATACAATACTAGGCTGGTTAGAACGATAATAATAACTCATTTGGTCAAATATCAAATCTTAAATAGCCAAAGGTGATCCTTTTCAAACCTACCTTTAAAAAGCATGGCTGTCCAAATATAAAATCCAAACGAACATAGACCCAAAAACTTGTGGCACCGCATTCTGACGCATTCACTGAACTGAACTGCGCAGCTGAGGCTCTCCGGTGGAATGAATGAGAGGAGGAGAGGAGACACAGAGGAGGAGGTGTGGAGAGAATGTGAGGAGGGGGAAAGGGACTGACAGACAGTTCAGACTGGCACCATCACGCAACAGCAGGTGCAGAGTCACTCACATAGACAAGCTCCTTAAGAGGCTGTCTCTTTTGCAGTGGTCAATTTGTGGAAAACACACAAAAAAACTTTGTGCATCTCAAATACTAAGATATGGTAAAACCTTTATTTAATATTTATTATTTTATCCACAGTAATTTCACTAATAAAGAGACAATCTTTAATTTTTAAAAGAGCGAGACAAATTTTGATCATTGTTTTTGTTATTTTTTGTTTACAATTAATAAAAGTCCAAAATTCAGTCTCACATTATGTTAAGATTCAATGAAACCAATAAAAAAACAGAAGTATAACGTTAACGCCACATATAGAGGGTGAAACAGATGATTGTTCAAGGAGTGTTTTGTCGAAATAAATCAATGTAAAATTGAGTGGAGGAAAAAAGCATTTTATGCTTGTCTCTGCGGCCACAAACCAGCAAAACCCACATTGCCAAAGGTTTTCATACCTGCTTTAATTACCGTTGTAACACAATGGCTGGCTGGCCATCAAACCCACATACTGCAAATGAAGTATTGCCAACAATGAGATGAGAAACATGAGACTCAACAATGAAAATGAAGAGAAAGCCAAGGTTCCAGTAACTCCAGCTTCCTTAATACCTTAGTGGAGTCTACATATCGAACCACATCCCAAATACTTAATCAAGCAAAAGGAACCCCAACCGATTATCGAACAGATTTAATGTATTTTACATGGACATACTGTCAGTGTTTTGTGTGTGAATAAAATGCTAACCTGGATATGCCAGACCAGCATCCATTTAGAATCAGATCTCAATAAAAAAAGTTAAAGTCTTCACATTCATTTGATTTTTTTTTTTGTGTGTGTGTGAAATTTGAATTTTATCTGCTTTATCTCAATTGAGGTAATTTGTCACATGTGAACTCACTTGTGTAAAAACAGTTATAATATAAAACTACAAACTGTTTTTAGTCAGTTTCAGTCTCAATAATGTTTTATTATTTTTAGTTTTATTTGATTGCAAAACTGTAAAGTGTACACAGTTTAACGCTTATTGAATCCTGATCTTTGCAAATGTGGACGGTCAGTAAATCCAGTTAACATCATTGTAAAAACTTATTTCTATGTACAAAAAAAGAGACATAATAGACATATAAAGATATCAAACACTTGAATAGCCTCAGCATATGGATTTTCTTTCTAGAAAGAGAACCTTAAATTAATGCTTTGTACCATCTCTGTTCTGTCTAAAGTGCAACAGTGCAAATATCAAAAGATCTCATTGGAAACAAGTTTACAGCCTCATTCTCAAAGAATATTAAATGTGCAACATGGTTAGATTATTTACCTGGAGTAGATTGAGTACCTAGAGTATCTCGAATTCCATAGAAAATCTTTTTATGGCCAGGAAAACAATGATAGGTCATGGAAAAGCTTAAGCAAATAAATATGATAATACTCTACCAAAGGAAGTCATGTCTTTTTTATTTTGTTTATTTATTTTTTTCTTTTTTTACACAAACGATAGGATGGATGAAGGAATGTAGACCCCCCTTGTTTCCCATGAATTTGTAGCTTTAAAATATAATATTATTGTCAAGCTTGTTCTCAGTGCCGGGTGGACCCTCCTTATCACTGATCTTGCTCTTGGTTTGCATGAGCATGTTCTTAAAAAGTAGTACTGTTGGTGTCTTCAAAGCATGAATCTCATGTTGCAATAAAGCAGTTTGGAATGATACTGCCCCAGGTTAAGAATAAGCTCTTCTAGGTTTGAGGCTGTGGTTTCTCAAGTAGGAAAAAAATGCCGGCTCCAGGTAAAAGGTAAGTGTCTTTTTTTAGGATTTCCGACTGGATGGGAGAAAATTCATGACTTTCGCTAGAATTTTGCAGCATATGGATAGCCAGTAAAGGACCTTTTCTGCGGTGTTACTCAAAATTGTGTTCAAGAAGTAGAGGTATCTATTAAGCTATTTCTCATTCTTCCTGTAGCATGAAATATGGTCATGAGCAAAAGAACCTAATCTATGAGGTGGATGATATAAGCTTCATTATGGTGGGAATCAAAGTTGATTGACGACTCTTGCTCATGGAATGGACTACATTGAGATATGGCAGTTTCTGAACAAAATACCCCCAAGTGACCCCCTATAACAGGCTTTGCTTGCAGGTCTCACTATGTGGAGACATTGCGCTAGAGCCAGAACTGGCATTGCTGAGAAAATATCTGGACTTCCTTGCAAAAGTTTTTACCCCAGCAGCTATCCTATCTGGTCAAGGTAAAGATGATGGACAAAAGGATCGATAGGTTATTTTTTTTTTTACTATCAAACAATTTGCTTTAATAACCAGTTTTAAAATGTGAGATGTTTCAACCTAGCAAAAAAACGGACAATAAAAACAAATGAAAAGAAAATTGTCCTATTGAAAAGAAATTAAAGTAACCTGGGTGAAAAGGTAGGAGTTAATATCAGGGTTGCACTATTTCTGACCCCTGGTGTTTAGCAGGCTGGAGCAAAGAGAGAACAGATTTTGTGCCTTTCCAATTTGTTTCTTGAGAAATTGGTTTCATCTTTCTTGATAATTCACCACACCATCCTCATTTGTGCAATGAAATCAGATGTATATTATGAAATTACTGCATAGATTCAAAGCAGCATGAAATAAGCCCAATTATAATTGCCATCATGTACACTTAGCGTGTTGGTAAATTAATTGTATGTAATGAGTTTATTATGGTTGAGAAAACAAACCTCTGGCTGTAGCAGTAAATACTTTTTCTGCATAGAACTGTTATATTTATAGTCTAGCAACATACAAAATGTTTAGCAGCTGTAAGGATATATTTTACCATTTAACATAGAATTAAAACACTAATTTATGGTAGCTGCCTTGTGGTTTTGCTGCCTAATGGTTTTCTGTCTGCTAAACCTCTCCATGCCTTGCCATTGTTGGCTCTCATTGGTCCGTCAGTGTGCTGGTCACTGTGTTCATCATTTAAATCTCCAATTAATCATCCAATCATCTTACTAGAATCAAAATAAGTTTATTTATATAGCGCTAATTTACAACAGATGCCGTCTCAAGGCACTTCAATCAATTAAAATCAAAGATACATCATAAACAAATCAATTTGAAAAAGTTTCCAAACTAAGGAACCCCAGCAGATTGCATCGAGTCATTGACTTGCAGCATTCACTCTTCTGGAATAAGCAGATGGAAACAATGGCTTGGGTTGTCACTGACTTTACAGCAATCCCTCACAGGGCCGGCCCAAGACTTCATGGGGCCCACAGCAGAATTTGATTTTGGGGCCCTCTATTTCAGTCAATGTTTCTTGTTGATCATTCACATACCTACATAAACTCATTGCAGCTCTAGAAGTGTTGTTTACCTTCTATTGACAGCCGGACATGTCTTTATACACGTATGCGTTACATGTTGAAAGTATGCCATTGCTTTATCTCTAAAGGTAAAATAATCAGAACTATATGTAATACCAATGCAATAATATAATGTATAATATTAATGAATGAATGATGAATCATGTCCAGGGTGGCACACATGGTTTTTAAGTTTAGATAGTAACACATGTAGCTAAAAATGTGGCCTGGGTTTAATTTACAGAAAATTCCAACATTTTGATTTAAAACAAAAGTGCAACAGCAATGTGCAGTGCAAGAACAACAAAATCATGCAAGACTTAGACATATAAAAATAAAAAATTCAATTATACAAAACGAGAAAGACTAAAATAAACAATAAATATCACCAATGATATAAATAAAGTTAGCTGAAACAAGGTAACACAAATGGTTTAATGAATAAATAAATATGAATATCTACACGAACTCACGCAACGCAAGCTAAATTCCTTCCATTTCACCATGTTACTGCAATGATCTTGAGAATTTTCATGCTGTTTTAGGAGTGCGCCTATGTTGACCCAATCCCGCTGTCCATCAGTTGTATGTTTTGAGGACTTCTTAGAAAATAGTTTGCAGCAAAAGCAGTAGACTGCATCTTTACCTCTTGAATAAGTCAGCCAGCTACACTTAACTTTATCCCCATTGACTAACTGTCTGTGGGTATAATGAAAACGGAAAGTTCGTCCATAAGACCTTTTGGGGATGAAAAGTTCTCCTTAATAGGCAGTGGCCCTCTGATCACATGCTCTGTCCTCTCTAAATCTGAAAGAAAAGAAGGCCATTGACCTGGGTCAACCGGCGGAGCTGATGATGATCCATGGTGAGAAGTGGATATTATGATGAGGTAGCTGAGGAAGTAAACAAAAAAAAACAAAAAAACAATGACTAAGAAACAACGACCAATAAGGAAATCCTATTATAGTTTTGGACAGAATTATTAATCTCAAAATGTTCAGCAGTACAGTGTGCAATTAATTTACCAGGTAGATCAACTAAAGTTGCAGTCACAGAGGGGACAGTGGGCACACAGGATGAGGGTGTGAGCTGTGGAGAGGATGGAGATGAACCTAAGATAAAAAAATTAAAAAAAACAACAAAAGATTGCCATGTTAGATGTAATGTAATACTTCAAAAATGATGCTGCTTGCTTCAAAATATTAAAAAATAAAACTGTATAAAAAAATTTAACAATTTTAAATGGTGTTTTGCTGTTAACTTACCAGGTAGATTATGTAGGCTGATTCTGTGCATCCAAAGTACTTTAGCAGTGCTCCTACAAAGTTTCACACAACTTATAAATTGATGTAAAAAAAACAAATAAAAAAAAAAACATCAAGACCCCCAACTTAACATGTTCAACGCCAAGTGAAACTATGTTACACACTTACATTTCATGCATTTTATCCATTGTCAGTTGAATATTCAAAATCCATATTTTGACATGATTTTTCTGCATTGACTTGATGACTTGATGAATACATGCCTACATCTTATTATTTGCTGTATTACAAACCTCTCCTTGACTGCTCTGTATCTGACCCCATAGATGTTACAAATAAGTGCTTCTGCTCCAACATGAAAAATAAAACATTTTACTTCGTGTAGTGTTTGTTTGGGCCCCAAGCAAACTCATAACTGATGAGGTTCTATGGCCTTACTGCTTGTCTAAAGCACACGCTAATTAAAATGTAAAACTAACTATATGAACAGATTTAGAGAGATTTTTTCTTTTGCTTTGGCAGATTGTGTTTTTATAAATTAAAACAAAGGATGAACAAAAGTTAACATTAAAAAATTTGCATGAATAAGAAAAACAGATGGGCATACTTAAAGAAAAAAGGTATTTTCAACATATTTTATTTCTTTAGGAAATGTATTTAAAAATAGAAGAAAAACAAAAAGAAAACTATGTGTATAAATTATATCTGCACTGATCTGAAGCCCACAATTTGTCAACTTGCTCTATTGAAGCTGAAAATGTGTGACATGTTTTCTGTTGTTATGTTTTTTTTGATTGTTAGTTTTTGCTATGGCTGAGTACAAGTAATTATTTTGTTCCCTAAAATATACTTATGACACTACAATTTATAAACATAAACTCTTTATTAATACATGACGTTTGTGTCTCTGTATCTTCTTTTATTTATTTATTTATTTTTATAAAACCAGATCTAATCAATGGCAAAAATCATTTTACTCTTTGAATGTATGTGAGACGTGCTTTAAAAGCATATGCAGTATGGCGGTTCTATTTTTATCTGTGAAAAATACATAACATAAAAGTTATTTTAGGCATTCTACTGTAAAATATTAAAGATCCAATAACCCTGTCTCAACGTGTCTAAAAAAAATCTTTGAAAAACAAATCACCCATCCCAGCAGGTTGCATACATGTGCAGGTGTTTGATAGAATGAGGTCAGAAGAGTTTTAGTTTTAGTTTGAGTTGATAGTTTTTGATATGTGGAAGCATGTGTGCATTTCTGCATGAGTCTGTGATTGTTTATGTGTTACGTGTTTGTTCATATATAACATCTCCTAAAATATGTTCATTTTTGACATGTTTTTAGGCAGGAAAGTTATAAATAAAACATCAAGATTTGGCTTTGTTGCTGTCAAACCCAAATAAAAAGATCTTAGAACTGGTGAAGTCCCCCTTTCTAGTGGAACCACATAAAATAAATAAAGCTGTATTGGTTAACTTTTGCAAACACGTCTAGCAATATGTAAAATAAGGAAAAAATGTTATTTTACAATAAAATTCTTGGCCCATTGCTGCAGTATCATATAACAAGAAAGTTTCTGTATTAAATTATTAAAATGTGATTTTTGTTAAAATAGTTCCAGTTATTTTAAAGAGGATGTGTCAGTTTCTCCAAACATTTTTACTGAGAATTCAAAAAAAAAATTCAGGCTATACAGGTTTTGTAATTTCAGAAATACTTCTTCAGCTGATAAGTCGCTAAAAGGTTATCTGGGAGATTTAGCTCTGTATTAATACTGATTCAAATGGTTTTTGTTCCTATTTATAATGGCACTAGCCCTATAAGACTAAGAGCAGGCTAATGGGTTTTCCACAAACAGCTTCTCCTGTGTCTTTTCTCTGCAGGCCTGTAAATCTGTTTCTCTGTGCAGGTACTGACTTTGTTTTTTATGAAACTTCAGAGAAAGGTAAAATCCTTCACAAGTAGTTTAAAATTAACTTCAGAAAAGGTCACGAATGCCTTTACAGGTGATGAAGGTGACAAAGTCAGGCAGTTTGGAATACACAAAAAGATCTACAGAACAGGATCTAAGACTTTGGTGAACATGTGGGTGGATTAAAATTAAAAATCTTCAAAGAAGGACTAATACAATTACACTACCTGAGGTCATTATATGAGCACTTACGGCTGTTTTGGTTTGCATTTAGTTTGATTTAATATGCGGTTTGGTTCTGCTTACCACTTTTAATAGTGTGAATTATCCCTTACTGCCACTTCTGTTTGCATATGTCCGTGTTCGTACAGAATTTATAAAAAAGAATACACATGAAAAATATAGCTTGTTCTTAAAAGAAGTGAATATTTAAAGCTATGAAGCAAGGGTTAGATTTCAACTCCCCAAATATAAAGCAAAGAGAGCAAATCCTTGCATATAGATTAATCAATCTTTATTAGCCTTGATAATGACTCCAACTAGTGGAAGTATCGCTAAAGTGCACAAAAGTGAATTTTAGAAAAGTTAAACAAGTGAAATGCTGTTTTTGGAGGAACTATGCAAATGGAATTAATTACTTTATGTTAAAAGTTTTGTGTATTAATGTAAAACAAAGAAACAGTTTAGTAATGGGGAATTTTTAAGTTTGAGAGAATGCTTGTGTTTGTGTTGCTTCAGCTTCTTCAGTTTCTAATATTGCTTTTTTCAGACAAAAATAAAAAGTATGATGGACATAAATGTTTAGTCAATGTAGATGTATTTTTTGTTATACTTGCAGCTGTATGACTTTGTGTGGTTGTCTCTGCCAAATTTGTAAACAAAGAAAACCCGTTCTCTACCAAATATTTAAAACCTTGCAATATTTAGACTGTTTTCTTATCAACTCTGATAAGATTTTTTGTCCCAGATAAATGAAAAAAAAGCAAACTCTTAAATTTCATTGTTAGTTTACAGCTACATGCAATCATTATTTTGCATTTTGGTCTCTTTATCTTTCTCTCTCTGTTTTTTTTAATGATCAGGTGATCGTTGAGTGAATATACATTTCAGTTTAGCCCTGACAAAAGCATTAAAGTTAGTCTTCTTATTTTTAGGAGCAAGCAGGAAACTCAGCAGGTTCATCACAAAGCCCCACCTCCTGAGCCCCCATTGTTCCAGGATGACTACATATGCAAACTACGATTTCAGATTTTTATCTGTTAAAAAATTATTTTAAACTCGCCTTCAACACAAAGTTTAACAGTTCATGCTGTAAATTATTCTTTATTATATTTACAGAATAATTACCACAGAAAATCGAACATGTTTGCTGTAGTTTGTTGCTTTTAACTATGTAATTCGCTTCTATTTCAAGAGCAGCAATCAGTTTTTTTTAAATCTTTTTTTTTTTTTTTGAGGGGCGCTTGCCGCTCCATTTATAAAAGAAGAGACTAAGAAGTTTATCATGTTGAACAGACAGTCGGGATATTCGGACCCTAACCACTCCCAGAACATGTGGGGTTTCACCATCTAAGAACAGGTAACACACTTTGCTGTGTTATCTGTAATTCTTACTACCCAAATCAAACTCCTGCTTATTTAAAAGCGAGACAGATTACGTCTGTACTTCTGCTCGTAGAGCTCTTCGGACAAAGTTGCAGTCGCTTTCACACCTGCAGTATGAATAAATTGTCTTTGGTCTTTAGGCCAATGAACATTGGAAAGCACTTCGAGCAGGTGCCCAATACTACATGGACATGGGAAACCTGATGTTCGATCACTCTGTGGCTGAGGGAGTCAGTCTTCTCAATTACCTTACTGCTACATTTTTATTGAAAATAAGTCATCATTAGTTTTAACCATCATTCAAGCATGTTGAATATATTTACATCGGCTGGTTCAATTTGCAGCTCATAATGTAAAGTCAGAAGTCATTTTCTGTGGCCTTTCTAAGGCTGTATCGAATTAGTTTTACCACCTTTAACTGAAATGTAACCTTTGTAGATAGAAGTCAAGAACTTCTTTTTTTTTTTTTTGCTGAGTTTACTTTCTTCAAATAAAAGTATGATAGCAATTCAGCTTGTCCCTGTTTTATTCATTTCCACAGAATAAATAAATAAAAAGATTTCCAAATACACACAATACTGCTATAGGAATAGCATTAAAATACAAAAATGCCTTTATTAGAGATGACAGTCACATGGACAAAATACCCTTTTTATTGCATCTTTAATAAATTTATTTTATTTCGTCTATGGTCATTTGTTTTTACCAATCTGCAAGTTTTTATTATTATTATTATTATTATTATATTTATTTTTTTAGGAAATGTTTGAATACTATGACCTAATTTAGAAACTGGATCTTAATATCAACAGAAAATATTTGCTTTTTTCACAAGTTACTAAATAACATTTTGGATATTTCTGTCCCTGCATAAAAAATACATGTCTACCACACAGAAGAAATGGGCCAACAGCTCCAATAATTACAGTAATAGATAATTAGAGGTTCTCCTAAAGCCATAATATTTAAAACTTTGTCAATGCCATTAATAATGCATCATTTAAAAGAGAAATTTAAGGAAACTTTATTACATTTTTAAAGAAGTTTACTTTGAATGCACTTTGGGTTTTAAAAAGCATGATAAATATGCTTTGAACTGTATTAAACAGAGATCAGACAAAGAAGCTCAGACTTTTCACCAATATTGTTTTTATCTTCAAACTGAGAAATTTTTTAAAGGGTTTTGCAAAATTCTTCAGCCTAGAGAATGAGCATGAATTCTGGTAAAATTGCACAGCTAAAAACTTTGTACATGACATTTAAATAATGCAAGTGTCTTTCACAGGCAAAAATATATTAGATCATTTGGGAAGTCTAATTGAATGCTTTCAAATGATTATAGAGGCATTATGTAGGTTATGTAGAGCTGCAAACATGTTAATAGAAATAAAATTGAACGCAATAGTAGATGCAAAAATCCAGCTTTCACAATTATTTGCATAATTTTTTTTTTGTTTCACCCTAGTTTTTAGTTCCTACTTAAACAGTGAGCATGTGAGACCTACAAAGCTCAAAACCAGTTTGTGAAAAAATCCTATAAATACAATAAACTGGACAAAGCAGAAAAAAGATGTAGTTGTATTCATGTGAAATGCTATCTTTTGCTTTTGAAAAACACATATAATGAAATACAAATGTGGTCGGAAGAAGTCCAAGAGTCCTTGATGTTTCTTCTTGATCAACTGTAACTCTTTATAAATTCTTAAATGCTGATTTTTTTTTTACTGGTGTAGAGGCGGCTCCTCGGTTGCAGTCGGAGGAGGGATTTTCAGGAAGTTCTGCAAGGCTGGAGTGAAGATAAGGATGGTGCCCAGAATTGAGACGGCGAGAAAAGCCCAGAGGAAGATTCGGTCTAACACCTGGGCTACAAATTTCCAGTCTTGCACCACCTGTGGAAAACAGAAATCATACTCAGATCAATAGAATAACAATACACTGGTATTACTTATATCCATACACACCTCGCGGATAAAGTGCTCTTTACGGATATGTCTGCTGATGTACCGTACAGAATAGATGGCTTTCTCCAACATGGTTGCCCAAGCTTCTTCCTCCTTTCCATCAGAAGATGCCTGTCCATAAGCTCCGCTGCTGGTGCTGTGGCTTCCCTTCCGACCCCCAGAACGAGGCTTCAAGTCAGGGCTTTCCGGAGCCAACTCCGGGTAGTGGTACCGATCAGTGTGTCCTCGCATGCAAAGCAGTCTGGGCAGTTTCTGAAGGAAGAGGCTGCGGACCCATGGCGACATTGGGTGGTAGGTGACTGAAGAGCGGTGGTGTACATTGATAACGAAGACAGTGACGATAATCGAAAGGGTGACAAAAATCATGATAAAGAGCAAATATTCTCCAATGAGCGGGATTACCTTTGAGGAGGAGGGAATTATCTCCTCTATGACTAAAAGGAATACAGTAAGGGACACTAGGACAGAGGTGGAGAGTGACAGCTTCTCTCCTTCATCTGAGGGGAGGTAAAACACCAGGACAGTAAGAAATGACAAACCCAAACAGGGGAAGATGAGAAAAAGTGTGTAAAATAGAGGCAATCTCTTAAGGATGAATGAGTAGGTGATAAATGGGTAGGAATACAATCCATCTTTCCGGTTTCCCTTGGCTCCAGTGGCACTGAGTATCTGCCACTCTCCGTTGTCAAAGAAGTCTTTCCGATCAACGTGGTTGTCCATTAGGACCATATCCACCATGTTGCCATCGTAGGTCCACGACCCAAACTTCATGGAGCAGTTTTGCCGGTCGAAGGGAAAAAATGTGACGTCCATGGTGCAGGCGGACTTGTAACTAGCAGGAGGCGTCCAGGTGATGGCACCGTTGTACTTTACAATGGCTTTGGTCATCAGGGAGCCTTCAAAGCGGCCATCAGCGCTGCAGAAATATGGAGTAATAACCACCAATTGTTTGTTTTTCAATTTTCAATTTAAATAAAATTCTATCGTTTTATTCAGGTTAAACATCCATAATATTTCATTGCCATCAGAATAATATTTTAAAATAGACAGGTGAAAACTGCAACCAACCTTTGCTTAAAACTCAATGTCACAACAGAAATCTTAACTCAGTGGGATCAGACTTGAATAATATCCTTAAAATTTCATTAGGAGTCAATTAAAAGAACACCAATATGTTTGTGTACTTTTTGTGATATAACATTCAACTTTAATAAAAAGCATCAACCACAGAAAAGCCAATAAGATTTCTCTGCTGCAGTGTTAACACTAGAAAATATTATAAGAAATAATGATATTCATAGCAGTTTGTCCCACTTTATTTTCATACAAGTCCTCCTCTATATTACTCTAAAGTTTTTGCAAGAATTTGTTTCATACTTATAAAATAATGTGACCTGGTGCATTCACCACCAGGTGGGACTAAAGGGTAAATAAAAGAAGCAACACCCAATTGGCATGTGTGAATCTTACTTATCATACAGGACAATATCTGGAAGCCAGATATTTTCTGAGGGAACCCTGATGGAGGTGATTCCACCGTATTTATCTGGATTCCATCGCAGCTTGTAATCGATCCACTCCTGGCAAACATGGACACATAATATTTTACATATCAGTGACTTTGCAGAACACAACATAACTTTGACAATTGATCAAACAAATGTATATATGGAGGTTTAAAGGCTTTAAAAATAATTGAATGCAGTTAATATCCATACAGAAAATGAGAGAGTTTAAGATATGCAGCTCATGTATGCAATAAAATAGGCCTGGCTTACCTGAGTCAACCAAACATTAGTTGTCATTAGCTGGTTTTTCTCATCCTAAAGTATGGAAAACATTAAGCATTAATGTCTAAGTCAATAAAACAATAAACAACAAATGGCAAAATAAAAATAGTGCATTTATAAAACTTTACTTTTGGAATATACTTATATTTAATGTTTTTTACATTTCTTCAATTTATATGTGTTGTGTCTGTTGTTTCAGTTTTAATCTTTGCTTTGTAAATACTAATTTTTTCTACATTGTTTTCCTTGTTGAAATTTTGTTTGATGTGTAAAAGACGTAATTTATTTTATGAAAAAGAACCAAATTACAGCATCTCAAAAAACATATTAGACAAAAGACGAAACTAAAGATGCTTTAAAATATATAATGCAACTTAAAAGCAAGTACAAGCAGAGATTCAGTCAGAAATGTATATAAATATGTAGATATGTACACGTAATATATGTGCAGCACAATATGAAACAAATGTAGTTGTAAAAAAATTTACTAATATAATTAGTGCAGAACAATGATTTAGCTTTTACAGTAAGATGGCATGTGGCAGGAAAGATTTCCTGTATCTGTCCTTTCGACAGCAGAGCTGAAGCAGTCTATGTTAGAATCTGCTCCGCTGTCTGTCCACTGTGTGGTGGAGAGGGTGCTATTTTTTGTCCATGATAGACAACAACTTCTTCAGTGTTCTCCTCTCCACCACAGTTTCCAGTGACTCTAGCTTTTGTTCTAGTACAGAGCCAACGTTCCAGATGATTTTGTCCAGTCTGTTAGAGTTGCTGGCACTGATGCTACTTCCCCAACACACAGCAGCAAAGAAAATGGCACCTGCAACACCACTGTGATAGAAGATCTCCAACATCCTGCTGCACATATTGAAGGATCTCAGCTTCCTTAGGAAATAGAGTCTGCTCATATTCAAAGCTGCAGCAGATCACCCAGTCCAAGTCTCAGCTGTCAAAGTCGGTTGGGGATGTTTGGTGATCACATAGACCAGATGTGAACCATAATCTAATACTGGGCCATGCAGCAGCAGGGATACTCTTGGGAAATAAACAGTGTAGCCAAGTTGTTGTGTTTTCTGTTAGAGCTCTGATCATTTTGCCTTTCATACTCTATTTGGAGTAGCAAAAATTTTTTTTTTTTTACTTAAGAGTTTTTTATGGTGAAAACACCAACAAAAGTGAGTTAACTCTAAAATGTCTGAGATAAATATTTCAAGTAAAGAAGAGTGCCTTCTCCATCACTGTACCCCCCCCCCCTTTCCTCCTCTAAAACACTTAAACCATCACAACCAATATCAGACAGATCCTGAAATATTTATACAACAACCAAGTAAGAGACTGTGGAGTTTCAGGTTTATTTTAAAACCATGTAGAGCTTTAATTGTTTTTGAATTCAGCACCTTGGACAGAGACATTGTTAGACCAAAAAATCTGAAATTTCAATTAATCTTTTAATTTGTATTTAATGAATGTATTTTATTCTTATTACCACATAAGTGAATAGAGAGTATGGCAACTATTCATTTATTTAAGGTTCAGGTAAAAAATACTCTCTTTATCAAAAAATAAATAAAAGTTTAAAAGTCCACCCAATACCATACAATTTCCTAAAAAAACAACGGCGCTCATTTACCAATAAATAAGATACTTTGTTAAAATATATTTAAAATGTGGCCATCAAAGATTATCCACATGTTAATTAATGGCTGTAATTCAATTTTATCTTTTGATAGTGCTTTTAATAATGTAGAGCACTGACATTATAAGTACTGATATCGTTCGAACTGAATCATTTTATCAAAAGAAATGTCAGTAAGTCACTTGTATTTGCCTTTAATATTGCAAAACTTTGTGGAATCTGTTATAAAATTAGATTATTAAAAAGTCAAAACGGATCCAAAAATAGTTTTAACTAAAATTTCATGTTTCCCTTAAATGTGTTTGAACTTGACTGTTAGGTTAAACAAAAGTCAAGTGCAATAATGCAAAGCTATAGTTATGTTAGCTTGATTTAAGGAATACTTTTCATTACAAACAGTATCTTGTTTCAGTAGAGTCATGAATGTACGTTATAGGAAAGTAGCAATCCTGTTTTAACCTCTTATGCTTTTAACAATGGAGCAAGATTAATGCAACAGCTAGGCTGCCACAGATTCCCTGTACTTCACAGATTTTTTCTTAGTTAAGCCCCAAAACTCCTTCCTGCCATGTATGCATCACATGTGGACCACTGCCACAGAACTGATAACCGGTTCTCATATAATTTCAAAACTAGTATTGGGCATCAACCAGGGCTTGGACATTTCCATTCATCTTTCATCCTTAGGTAAGATCAAATGAAAGCACTCTTTCAATGCAAGTCAGTGCAAACAAGTAATGCATTCCAACACTAGGCGTCAACTCACCACATCAACCAGCTGAGAGATCTTGAGTCCGAATCGAACTCTGACAGTGTCGTTGGCTCGCTGGATGGGCCGAACCCAGCGCTGATATCCCTGGAAAAGGTTCTTCAGAAGAGCATCCTCCATCTCCGCCAAAGATACAAATTTACTGGGAATGGAAGCTAACAAAAGAGAAAACGTTAATACATTTTATTGACTAGCTTCAAACTTTAAGCATCTCACTTTCAGAAGACAATTTCTCTATTTCATTTATTTTACTTTTCAGTAATTCATATATGACCAACCAATTTACACTAGTACCTGATCACGTATATCCCATTCTTTTAACTTTGTGTGATGTTATTTCTGCAGACACAATTTGCAACCTCAACCTCTCACTGGGTTACACCTAACTTTCATCATCTGACTGCAGCTATGGGTAAAATGTATGTGAGGTCTAACCTGTGCAGCCATTGTTCCGATTATTCCATGCTGCACATTCAAGGGCAGTTACAGGAGGCTAGGCACTGAAACTGGACTCCTGTGTTCTTGTTTAACTGATGAGTAAACAATTTTAACAAAGGTTATCATACTGCTGTGCAGTACTGTTTCAAAGCAGGGCTGCATTGTACACATTTAATGAACAAATCTTTCAAATATCTAACAATTTGTAAATTTAGCTTAAAGTAAATTGTTATACTTTTAACACTTTTATTTTTAGGATCATATGTGAAATAACCCTAAAATAGTCTAAACAACTGCTGTAGAGTGACAGTTGTTAGATATATTAGATGTTTGTTTTTTTTAATTTGCGTGTAAGATTATGGAAACTTGTTATCCCAGGATCTTTACTGTGATATTTTTTTTATTTTTTTATCATGGATCTTTTTTAAATGAGGCTATAACCTGGCCAAACAATGATACATATAAAACAATTACAAAGACTGATAATAACAGTTATCTCACCAGCACCATCTGATAATAACAGTAATCTCACCAGCACCATGGCACATAGGACACGGCGTCGGGAGGAGAAAGAGGAGGAGAACCAACAACTTCATCTTGTTTTCCAGTCCCTCTCACAGCGCTCGCAGTCTCCTGTTGTTGCTATTATTACAATGTCCCGTTTAGCCAAGGACGATGAGTCGCGGAGGTTCCCATCGGCGACCTGCGTAAAATCGCCGCGCGTATCCAGAGGCCCAGTTTTGGCGCAGCGCGCGTCCGCCTGTTTATTGCAACTCCTGTTCAGGCGTTATAGGAAGCGACACAGAGGGGAGTCGTTTCGGAGGAGGAGAAAAACAGAAGAGGGGGGAGGAGGTTTAGTTTCAGAGGAGGGGGATGGGAGGAGAGTGGCGAAGAGATGTGGACTTTTGAATTTGCTTTAAACCAAAGGACAACGTCGATTTTGGTAAACGCTCCATTAATCTGGGATATGTTTAGATTTATTAAATCTAAAATTAAATAGCGAGTGATGGAGAACATGCATTTTAAAATTGGGCATTGTGCAAAACTTTTAAAGCATACGACGCTCTGATTTGTATGGCGTTGCTTTCACTTTTTTGGATTAAAACTGTGCAGACAGTTGAGCTGTAATTGCAGTGATGTAGTGATAAGAATAAACATCATAGAGCCAGAGTCCAAATTTCACCACATACTAAGCCCACACCATAATGTTGTTGTTTTTTTTTTGCTTTTTGACACAGAAATACTTGTGGTGTTACCAGAAGTCAATCAATAGGCCTGTGTTATCATTCAGGGTTTTTTGGTGGGACAGTCTACTCAGGGCTGCATAAATTTGAAATTACCCCAACACAAAACAAATAACATAAACTGTACACTCATATTTTCAGAGGTTAAAAAGATAACAATACATGTCTTCAGCTACACTGGTTTGTCTAATTTACATTTTATTATTTCACGGTAAATGAAAGGGCTTCGCTGGCTCCAAGTTCTCAACATTAAAACATTTGTTTGTGAGTTTTACTTCAATTAATTAAATTTCAAATACAAGGTTTTGAACTGAAAACATGTTATTTGGTACAAAATTAGAAGTTTTCTAAATCATTGAGTCTGCCATTCCGTTTGTCAAGATACAATAGAGAGAATTGTTGAAATCAGGAACAATTCAGTCAGTGATAAGATAAGACTACACAGATTAGCTGCTTTTCATTTGTTGTATAAATAAAACAAAATGCAATCTGAATTAATATTTAATTATCTTACACAAGTTAAAAGGTAAATATGATAAAGATTAAAAGTGCAATAGTTTCACATGTTGCTAAAGTCTAGTTTTCTTCTGTTGGAAAGATCTTTTTTTAACTGTAATTAATTATTCTCATAAACTGTTGTTCATTTCTCCTGCTACCCCTGTTAACTTTCTTCTGTCTAGCCCTGCTCTTGCAAAAAAACTAATAGGAGATATAATATTGTTGAACAACATTCAGAGAAATAATGCTGAGGTCCTAGCAGGTTGTGACAGGAGGGGGCATAAATCAAATACAAGAATAATACTTGAGCTACATACTCTTTTGTGATGAAACATTTTCCACTGGGTAGTAAAAGCAGCAGTAAGCTTAAAGAATAATAATTTAAAAAAATTTAAAGTAGAAGACAAAGTTCTTCAGTATCCAATAACACAAAATTTTTTATAAAGGTGGAATAAACTTTCAAAACAAGAGAGGCAAGTGGACTCACGTGACTAATATTGTACCCTTATCAATTTTTGTTTACCGGTATTGCTTCATAAATTATATTGTTTGAAGAAGAGAAGGGAAAGTAAATGTAATGATTTGTAGGATGCCAAGTTATGTTGGTTTTGTGTTTTGGTTATCATGCTTTCAGTTATTTCTATTGCTCCATCTGTGGTTCCTGTGTCCATGATACAGAATTATATATATATATTTTTTTGTTGTTATAATATTTCCATAATTCTGTCAAATTTCTAATTTAATTAGTGCTCCCCTTCAGCTGCAGCAAATTTAGACTTACCTGTTATTGTTTCAATTATCTCTCCCACTGTATGTGTAGTTTATCCACTTTATTAATTTTGTCATTGTTATCATGATGCTCTCAATACCTTTTTTGCTCCATGTGTTAAATTGTTTCATTGGTTCTCAGTTAACAGAATTAAACAAAAGAAAAAGAAAAGAAAGAATAACAAAGTATGAAAAAGAAAGAACGAAATAATTGCAACTAGAAAATAAAAATTACTGTGTTGAATAACAAAGCATATAAAATACTAAAGACTAGACAAAAAGTGTCTTTCAGTGTCAGATATTAAATAAATGAAATAAAAAGCGCAGTCGGAATGAGGGGAAATATGAAAGCCCCAAGTCAATAAAAATCATTAACTGTGTTTGCCATCTTGCTAAGATGGGCAAAAAGGTTTATACACTATTGTTGTTGCCAACAACAGATCGGATGAAGAAATGTGGGAAGTGGTATCTTCACTGTGCAACACCTGCAGATTATTCATTGGTTGAAAGAACTGGATACGGTTACATGTTTAGTTTTGTCCCTGCAGGTCTGGAATTTTCTAATAAAACTAACAAGCAAAACTGTGAGTTTCTTTTTCTTCTTCTTTTTTAGAAAAGCTGCTAATAAATTAGAGGGGAGGGTACAAAACAAAATAACTAAACTTAAACCTTACACACACTTCAAAGTCAAACACAACGTCAGTAGTTTAATGAGTGCCAATAAAATGATCCCAGATATGTAAGTCATATCACAAAACTCCCAGAATAAACATAAAGGGACTTAAAGATCTTTTTTGAATCTCCTAAACTAGACCTCACCAAAAATCATTCATTTTTCAACTAAACTTCAGGTCATGTTTTTGACATTGTATTTCTTCCAAGTATTAGAGGACTACAGAATAAGCCACCAGGGGGGGAAAAAGCAGGAACACATTGATCTTCAACAACAAAATTCCAGAAAAAGGAGAAATTAGCATGAATGGTCACTGTATGATAACTGGGAATCCGTCAGGATCTTCCAATCTGGACCTGGAAAAAGCAAGAACAAAGTCTCCAATTATTACTCCACACCGGCACAGAACATTATTGACTTGAAACTTGACTCCTCAGTGCAGCTGCCTAAAACTGGTTCTCCTTCTGATTTCATCTGACTAATCTGATAAAAAGGCTAATTGATGGTAAGTAATGCCCATCTGACATAACACAGTCTCTCAGAAGAGCCGCTATAGTTTCTCTACATAGGGCTCTAAGAGGGTATTTCCATGTGTGGCTATGAAAACTTAAAATAATCTTAAAACTAATATAGTTTAATGTAGGTTAGGGCTTTGGAATAAGTCAATTACTATTATTTAGAGAGCATATGTTTTTATTTAAGATATAAGTTTGCATGTTTAGTGACTAAAATAAAGCACTGAGATCTTTAATAGATTTGACTATTTTTTTTTTTTTATTGACAATGTTGTGCTGTTTTTGTGTTGGTTTACCTTGTTTTACTTTTAAAGACTTGCAATAGGTGAATGCAGGATGTTTTCAACGTCTGGCCTAAAGTATATGATTCTTAATGACTTGTGTGATGCCTTAACATCCAGCATCAGCAGCAGAGTATCAATTACTGTCTTAAATTATATGCTTTAACCTGGAAGAGAAATGGGAAAGTTGGTGTTATGCAAACCACAACATTATATTTAGAAGTAAACAAATTAAAACATTTTAATGCTGTAGTGTCATTTAGAACTTTAATACTATATCTCAATAATTTGTTATTAGGAGCAATGTACTGTATCTTACCTTCTATCATATGATATTTTTATGTTTGAATATTTTATCAACCATGAATACAGAAACAAGATGTAAATGTAAGTGTGTCATAAGCCCTTATTAACAGATGGCAAAGAGGGAATGAACTCAGGCGCACAAATGACTGACTTAATAAGTATTCATGTTTCTTAATATTTTCAACCTTCCGAGGAACAACTAAAAACTGCATGCATGTTTATTCAAGTCTGAGAAGACTTTAATGTATCATATGCAGAATCATATCTCAGTGTCTCTACATAAGTAGTGTGCATATTTTTAAAAGATCTTATGTCCAATTACGTCTGTTTTATCCGCTGTTCTTGCCTGTCTATGAGTGCATATCTGGTGTTTCGCTGATAAAGAAACTCTTGTTGGTCCTCAAGCTTTATATACAAATAAAGAAAATAATTGGACATTTCTTTTAAGTGTTTTGGATTGCAGTTAAAAATGTTTTACTATGATGTGTTTAAAATGCATGTATGTTGCATAACCTCCCGCGGCTTTAAGGATGACATAGGAAAAGAAAATTAATGAGGACTTGTTCTTGTTAAACGGTCTCAAAACATGATAAATTACATTTATATTCATTTTAAATGGGGATTAGAAAAAGCATGGCAAAAACTCAAATTATTGTATAAACATAAAAAACGTTCAATTATATCTCTAATTCAGTTTACTCTAATTTATAAAATTTTACTGTATAATTATTTTAACTATAAATACTTTTAGACATTAAACCTTTAAAAATTTATTATTTTATATGGTCTTTGTTACAAAGATATTTTAAATATTCAATATTCTGGCTTTTGCTCTTTTGTGTTTGCAGTTGTCATTTAAGGTGTTGAAATAACAAAATGGAGTGATGCTGCAATTGCTGTCCAAGAAGCTAAATCTTTCACAGCTTCCCTCTAATAAAAGTGTGACTTGAGTGTTGTTTTCTTCTGCACTTTCACACGTCCTCTCACACCTTCCAGCAAAAAAAAGTAAAAAAGTAGAGGAACCTCTTTTTAAAAAGCAACCCAAGGCTGCAGACTTTCACAACAATCCAGTTGATTTTTGTAATAATAAACACAGCTGCAGTAGATACTATCTAAACATTAACAAACAAATTTTGAGACCTTTTGCTACCATTGATTCTGAAAAAAACAACAACTTATGTCTAAGCTAAACTTTAGTCACAATCATGTTTTTTTTTATTTTCTTGCACTCTCTGTGGAAAGCGACCTTAAACTTTGTATTGTAGAGTTAGGACCCCCCACCCCCACCCTCATTTGTCCATGCCATCCTGTCTGTTTGTCTGCATTAAAAATTAACATGAACAGGATACTCAAAGTGCTTCTGGCCAGAAAGACTCCCCAACAGAAAAATATGTAATTTAGGAAACCCCAAAAGTTGTCTTTCCCTAAACTGTTATAATAATTTGTACTTTTTATGTCACTTTACTTGTGTGACATGAAATTGTTTACATGGTTATTTTTTAGCATTTGTCTCACATTGGATGATTTGTTGCGGATATTTGCGCATATACTCTATGTAAATCACTGCCCTATAATAACGTGATGATGAAATAAATGTTTATAATAGATAATTCAAGTTTACATGGATTTTTATGAAGCGATATCTTCGGCAGGTTAGAGTTAATTGGTTATAACTTCTTAAGAAAACTCCTCTTTTTAAAATTGCAGAATTAGTACTTTACCGCTATATTAGATGCAATATAATAAATCACAAAAATCAGTTTAGTACTTTAACCTTGATTGTTAAACAGAAGTAAAAAAAAACTGGCAGAAGAGTCCCAGAGTTCCCAGCACACAAAACCCCAGCAGTAAAATCCTGTTGTGTAAAAAATAGTTATGTATAAATATAAACAATTTTTATTTGAATATATTACTATAAAAATGGTTCTTTACCCCATCTATAAATATTTAAAAAAGAGTAAAATTAGAAACTTGCCCTTCATGAGTTAGTGTCGGGAGTCTAATGCAAGTAAGAGAGGTAGAGGAGCATTCATCTGTGTGTGTGTGTGTGTGTGTGTGTGTGTGTGTGTGTGTGTGTGTGTGTGTGTGTGTGTGTGTGTGTGTGTGTGTGTGTGTGTGTGTGTGTGTGTGTGTGTGTGTGTGTG
>JAVLVB010001163.1:1794390-1807431 GCA_032876305.1 Orestias chungarensis
TTGCTTATCCACGGTTGACTTACAACAGGCACGCACCATTCTGAACCCAGCGGCTGAAAAGAGCAGCCCTACTCACCATCCACCTTCCTGCAGTCCGTTGACCCTGTCTCATCCTGTGATCACACCCTGAGTGTCTTTAACATGTGCAGAGGTTCAAAATAAATGTGATGTAAAGGCCAAGAAGTATGAAGAAGGAGACAGGACGTTGTTTTCTTCCTGTGCAAAAAGGCTCCATTCATATCTGAGACCAAAAATGTCTGCCATCCGTAAGTTAGATTCCCACAGTCAAGAGTTAGCGGTGACGAATCCTGTAAAATATTCATCCATGTGGTGGTCTCAATAATGTATTATCCCTGAATTTACCACCCAGGAGTTGCAGCACTCTGCTATGACCATACAGCCACCAAGCACTTGAAGCACAATGAATCAAAGATCCATCTGACTTTAAAATATGAAAGGAAAACCATTTCAAATTCAGACTAAGTGGCTAAAGCTGTCTTGCAGTTGTTGAATTCTAAATAAAAAAAGCTTCCCTGAAGCAGTAGGAGGATTAATGAAAAGAAAAGAGATTAAGGAGTGTTGTCCCTGCTTGTTTGCTATATTTCTGTCTACATTATTAGCCTGAAATTAATAAAATCCACTGCCATTCTACACATCAGGAAGCTACTGACCAAATATAGATTGAAATGCTGGTGGATCTTTAATTGACATCCTTAATCTGTCACAGGCAGAAGCTGATGTGACTCTGTCAGGCTGGAGACTGAGACAGCTTATTTACTGTGTGTCTGTACTACAGCGCCCACTTCATCTCGATATTTAGCCTCCATCCATCCCTTAATCCGACTTCACTGAGACTCATGCTAGCAGGAGCAGACAGTAACTCACATATTCATGCATGAGCTCTGTCACCATCTCAACTACTCTTACATCTTTAGACGACAGAAATGCAGTCTTTCTTTTTTCCTCTCCAACACACATGTACTGGGATGAATGCTCACTGAGTATACTCAACTAGGGATTAAAAACTGAACTGTTGAGCTGTTCAGTGACATGTGCTAGGATATTCAAAGCCACAATCAAACTCTATTTAAACTGAGCTGTTGCGCTGACGCTAACCCAAATGTTGAGCAGAGTTCTGTAGGTGTTTGTTACAGTTGACAGAAACATTTTTGACTCAACCGTCACCTTTAAAAGAGGGTGAAAATGAAGAATAAAGCTTCTGAGCAATTTATGTGATTGTGGGGTTTCACTATGCAATACTGAACTTACCTCTCATCCTAACCATGTAGTTTCCTCAAACAATCGTTTCAACGATTCCCACAGACTGTCCAAGGATAATCATTATATGAATATGGTAATTTATATTGTGTTTTTAAAAATGTGTTTTGCATAAACATGCTACATCCATCCGTCCGTTCATTCTCTTCAACTTAGCCTGCGTGAGGTAATGGAGGGACCTAAGCAGAGATGCCAAGAATTTCCCAGCTTTTTGGACCAGGTCTTTCGGGGAAAATCCCATGGCATTTCCAGGCTAGTTTGTCTGTAGCAAAATTTTTTACTTAACAAGACCCAAAGATGTTTAAACTCCTCCACTTGGAACCGGACTCATCCCCGACCCGCAGAAACCTTTCTACCTTTTCATGGCTCAAGACAAAGGTTTAGGATTTGTTGTTACTGATTTATATCCTAACATGTTACAGATACATGGACCCGGATAATTCATTTTCATGCTTGCGCCAAGCTTAGAATTATTTACATATACAGGCTTTCATGGTCAAAAACATATTAAACTGAAAACATTATGACCTTGTAAGCAAAAGTATCATTACTTTTACTTTTAACTTTTGATCACCTTTCTCTCAACTGACTAATATAGTTGTAACAAATAAATATTTGCACTGTGGCCGCAACAATATGCCTCTATTGACGTCTAAAGTTCTTGTTCCATTCATTTCATAATAAGTGATACAATAATTTTTGGGATTCTAGGTCCTACACCTATTTAGTCAATTTATTTTTTTGTTTGTTTTTGGATTACATCTGGAAAAATGAGAGTCACAGGAGATTCACAAGAGAAAAAATTATGCAGCTTTAGGGGCAAGACATACTGTTTAAGCATAAAAAAACTGAAAGAAAAAACAAGTTAAGCATAAACATTAATGATTATAATACAATACATTAGTCAATTTTATTGTTTCAAGTCATTTTGCAGCTTTAATAGTACATTTTGTGGTTAAAAGTGCCTCTGTATATTGCAAGCTCCTGTTCTGAATTCAGATCGTGTGCATATTTCTATATATCTTTTGGAAAAATATCCTGATTAAAGGTGAAAGACCAGCATGCACTGTACATTTTTTTCTCTAAAGTTGTCAAAAAAGATAATTATCTTCTATCAGAAGACAACTGTTAATAGTCTTAGACAGAAAATAGTATATTGTGTCATAATTTGTGTCAATGTTGAAATGTATTACATTGATAAAGAGCTACTGCAAAGTAACTTGTATCATTTTTTTTTTGACTGAACATGTTTTTAAGCAGTTCTTAGAAACTGACATCTAAACTATAGCTTCAAAAGTGACAAAAGATGACAATGAAGCTCAACACTCGAGAGGTAAAAAATAAACAGAGGAGAGATGATTCGACCATCAGGTTTGTGATACGGGGAAGGAGATAAGATAGCAACATTGCTTTAGTATTGCATTTAAAACTGAAACGGCAAAACAGATGAGGAATGACAAGTGGTTGAAGTCTTATTAGGAGTTCTACAGCTGAGAGCTAGAAAAGATTCCTCATAATAGTGACGGAAGTGGAAAAAGTCTAAAAAGGGAACAACAATAGGCTTGTGCTTGATTTGACACTGCTAAGTGCATAATATTTTCTGAAGTAACTTAACGTGCATAGAAATGGGAGTAGGCATGAAAACTAGGAAAAAGAAAGAGGCAAGACTATTTTTTCATTTGAAGAAGCTTATCAGTGGCTGAAGGAAAAGTCCCAGAGTTCCCAGCACACACACTGTCACAAAAACCCACAGGAAAATCCTGTCGATGACCATGGCGACGTACTTCCAGTCATCCTCCACCTGAAGAGAGAACGCAAATGAAATCCTGCAATGTGTGCAAACAGGAAAAAAGGAATAAATAAAAAAATATTCAGACGGACGGACGGACGGACAGACGGACAGACAGACAGATAGATAGATGTCAATAAAACAATGGCAAGATTAATGGTAAATTTAGAAAACTCATATTACATTACATTAAAATGCTGGCAGTTATTAAATACAGAAAATATTTTTTTAAGTTGTTTGCTTTTTAGGTTTGTCCTTTTGGAGCCTAGCACATTTTCCCAGTGCTATATATGGCTTTTCAGGTGTGCAAAATAAGATTATGATTATCCAGTGACCATAATGCTATTATACATTTTGTGGAAGCCGTTTAACTATTCTCCAACCCTTGAGGAAAGATCAGTGTTGCTGAGGAAGAATGGAGCTGAGGCAACAAAGATATCAGGACCATGCAGATTGTGAGGACAACGTGCACAAAAACCCTGATTCTGGAAAAAAAAACAAGCAACTTTAAACTCCAAATATAGCCAAGTGAAAATGCTTTCTACAGTGTTTACAGAGGAAAGTATATATTTTCACGAACCACGTAAAAGCAACAAACATGCACCCTTTGGATGTACAGTATATGTTCAGGTAGTTGTATGTTCTGCAAACTATGAAGACAAATGATGCTTAAATTATTTTTTTCTGTCATTGTAAAATACTGAGAAGTCAACACATTTTTAAAAGCTTTTCTATATGGTAAAATGGATATTAGATATAAATATTACTTTTATTCTACAGACCTGATTCTTGTGTTACATAAAATTTAATAAAGTTAGTAAAAAAAATCACAGATCTACTTTTTGTGTGTTAACCTCAGTTTATATTGTAAATGCTGCAAAAAAATGTTTGCCAAAAGTATGTTATGGAGAGCTTTTACCAAAAGACTAAATTTTTACAGAACAAAAATCAATCAAGTGCAATAAAACATGTTGGTTAGCGGCTCGACACAATTGGTACCCTGTATGTCAAGCCTCCCATCTACAGCAAATTACATAATGTGGAATATTGTTCAAAACAAGCTTAATTGAAGATTTTTTTTATTTATTGTATATGGCGATGTTTGCAATATTCTGCTTTCTTATCTTTTGTCTTGTATGAGACAACTCTGCAAAGTAAAAGGCTTTCATCATGTTTAACATTGGCAGGATTAGTTCAGCTCTCAGAACAAATAAATGCCAATGCTTTATGAAGCAGCTAGTGAGATCTGTAAAACTAGTTTTTTAAAACATTTGAGCGCTAACACAATATTTTAACTCTGAATTTTTATGGGGAAAGTTTTAAACGTGTTGACAGAACTACTGCTTTTTCTTAAAGGT
Source organism: Orestias chungarensis (assembly GCA_032876305.1). NCBI lineage: Eukaryota > Metazoa > Chordata > Actinopteri > Cyprinodontiformes > Cyprinodontidae > Orestias > Orestias chungarensis. The sequence goes on from JAVLVB010001163.1 coordinate 1,798,816, forward strand.
TAATTGAATTTCAAACATACAAATATTACTTGATGATTATTGTGGATTTGGTTATATTTGTGGTATTGGTGGCATTTAGTTTTGTTTTTGGTTTACAAATGAAATCTGTGCTGCACCACTTGGTAATGCATCAACTTCCAAAAATTATCCTGAGGCTTGTTTCAACTCCACACATGGGAATATGTGCTCAGCCACTGAATAATAATTTTAAAGTATTATTAGATGTTCTCTAGAGAACCTCTGAATCTAATTAGATTTAAAAATCTAATACTAACATAAATAATCAACATAAACTTCAAATAAATACTTATTCATGTACCTCCTTGGCTTTGTTGCGTGTCCTCATGTTCTCTGCAATGTATTTCACGCTCTCAATGGCCTGCTTGATCTCCGGCGACAACACAGAGAAGGCAACAACAGCACTGACTGGCGATGAGGCGTTCAAAGACCTGGGCACCTTCGATAGCTCTGATTCTGGAGGTCCTGAAGCTGGGGGTCCCTGAGGAGGAGGTGGAGGAACCTTTGGTGGTGGAAGAGGAGTTGGTACCTCCTTGCCTTTGTAGGGAAACCTCCTTGTCATATCGCGGTTTAGGTCACGATTCACGTCGCCATATTCCACACAATTCATGGAGCCACCAGCTGAGGAGGTTCCTCCACCTACTGAGCCACTATCCAGCGGAGGGCATGGTACTCCTCCAGTTATACCACCAACACTTACACTTCCAGAGCTGCTTCCTCCTCCAACGCTGGTCTTTCTTTTCTTAATACCTCCACTGGTGACTCCTGCCCCTGTCACCCCTGTAATTCTGGCAGGTGATGAGCAGCCCTGGTCAATAGGGCGTCTCATCAGCATAACTCTGGGCAGCACACCGAGAAAGACCATCCTCACCCATTCCGGCATTGTGTGAGTCATTGGAGTGCGGTAGTGAACGTTCAGCACAAAGACGGTGATGACTATACTCAGAGTTACAAAAATCATGGTAAAGAGAAGATACTCTCCAATAAGCGGGATGACGAGCGACGTTGAGGGGATGGTTTCAGTGATGACCAGCAGGAACACAGTAAGGGAGAGAAGGACTGAGATGCAGAGAGTCACCTTCTCCCCACAGTCTGACGGTAGATAAAAAACCAGCACCGTAAGGAAAGAGATGAGGAGGCAAGGAATGATGAGATTTATTGTGTAAAAGAGAGGTAGGCGGCGGATGTAAAAGGAGTAGGTGATGTCTGGGTAGATTTCCTCACAACAGTTATACTTTATGTCATGTTTGTATCCAGGTGCGTCAATGATCTCCCACTCCCCACTTTCCCAGAAGTCTTTCAGGTTCACCTGGAAAATACAAATGAGAAAATCAAGCAGATGCTGTAGATTAAAACAGTTAAAAATGTCGACTCAAAAAGTCTTCTTACGCTGCCTACATGTCAGCAGTAAACAAATACCAAGTGATAAAACAGAAAGAATGTATAGGGTCCCATCTATTTTATTAGATTATTAACAGTTTGTGACCTGTTCCAAAGGAACATCTACTGGCACTGCTAGTTTCTAATATAATTTTATCCAGGTGGAAAATCTCTTAATCTGCTGAGAAACGTTGTCTTGTCTGGGTAAAAAATTATGAGCAAAGATGGAGGTGGGAGGTACTTCCATCGCCAATTTAGTTAATTACCATATAAACACACAAAGCAGGCTGTCAGAAACATCAATGATCTTACTAACATTGGGAGCTGAAACCAGGAATTTAAATACACTTCACAATAAAGCATGAAAGCTATGCCCACAAAACTTTTCGGGTATGTCAAAATTATCCGTTGTATCAAGATCAGGTGTCTTTATGTCCAACACAAACCTTTGGGTTCCTCTATCTTAGGCCAGTAAGAAACTTCTATGATGTTACGGTCAGGATTGTTATCTATTTGGAAGCCTCCTCTGTTATCACTTCAGTATTTCCAAACATTGTACTTTCCTCATGATGCCTTATGTCTAGTCATTTTACCTGACCTAAAACATAGAAAAGTTAAACTAATTTAAAATAAATGCTCAACCATGAAAGCCTTCAGTTATATCAGTGAATATGTCATTGTAGTCTGGCTCAGGAAATAAGCAAAACTAAATTGGTGATATTGTTTGTTACACGGTGGGTTTTAAGCCGCTCTAGTTTATTAAACAGAAAGACTGCCAGATCAGAGTCATTCTTCGTACAAAACAGCTGAACCATTTTCAGGGTCTTTGTCAGTATACAGATAATTTATGTTCAAACAACAAAAAGTATTTAAAGTTTAAACGATAACACTTTCTTTCTTTCTATGTTATATTAATATTTAATAGATTATATTTATATTGTAACATTTTAAATCCAAGAAATAAAACATTTTCTAAAAGCCAACAGGAACATATAAGTTAAAATACTTTTTTAATATTCATCTGACCTTTGAGCCGATGAGCACCAAATCGATTTTTGCCTTGTCGTAGGTCCAGGACCCAAACTTCATAGAGCAGTTTTGGTAGTCGAAGGGGAAGTAAGTGATGTCCATAGGGCAGGAAGATTTAAATATAGCTGGGGGAACCCAAGTGATGGTACCATCAAATTTCAGCAGAGCTTTGGTCTTGTCTGCGACAAGAAAGTCGCCTACAGCACTGTGGGAGAACATCTTTAAAGTTATTACATTCACCTCTAAAGGTCGCAGACGTAAAAGTATAAGTAAGAAAAAATAAAACCCTGTCTCAAACAGAAAAGGTGTTATAATTTTGCTTTCTTTTGTATCCTGCTTTTTTTTGTGTGTGGTCTGATTCATTGTGCAAGGAGCTGAAATCTACAAGGTAAAACTATAACAATGTGACGAACCTATTTGTAAAAGTAGAACAAATAAAAAGTCAAAAAGATAATTCACAGACTAAAAATGTCATTATTTTATTGCCAACTTTGAGATAGATTATTTTCCAAAAGGTAAATGATTTGTTGTTACGATGTCGCAAAAATCAAAAGTAATTATCTTAGGATGTGTTTCTTAAACGTACTTGTTGTACAAGACAATATCTGGCCTCCAGATCTTGTTGGATGGTACTCGTATGAATTCAATACCATCATATTCTACGGGAGTCCATCTTAGTTTGTAGTCATTCCACACCTGAAAAAAACAAACAAAACAGAAGTACTCAAGAGGATGAAGAAATTTAAAGAGTTCAAACATCAATGAATTAGTTCTTACATGTCTCAGCCACAGGTTAGTTTCCATAATTTGGTTTACCTCATCCTAAAGAAAAAACATAAATACTGATCAACTAAATTAAAGAACAGATGGATGGATGGATGGATGGATGGATGGATGGATGGATGGATGGATGGATGGATGGATGGATGGATGGATGGATGGATGGATCATTCTTTGCTCTCACCACTTTTACAAGCTGTGATATGGACACCTCAAACTCCACTGTAACTGGATCAGACACATTTTCCACAGGTCGGATGAACTGGTTGTATCTTCGGAACAACCTCCGGAATAATCTGTCCTCTGCCTTGGATGAAATGCAGCCTAGAAAAAACAGAGGAAGAGGATGTTGAAGAAATTAATGGAAGAAATAACATAATTTTAGAGAATTGGGGGAAAAAATGTCATTATACATTGACTGAGTTAAACTAGGGCTTTGTGAAACTGTCTATGATTATTTCTGCCAGTAAATTAAACTTGACATTAATACTGCAGAAAGGTCACCCCTCAAAACAGATTTATCTTCAGTGCCTGTAAACAGAAAGTTATTCTACAGTCAAAGATTAAGGCTTTTCTCAAATCAAGGCTAAATTTTACATATACTGTAAGCCAATGAAAACTGACTTCACATACGGTGATGATTCATAATTTGTTAGGTCCTCTTTTACAGTATTTTCCTCTGATGTCATACTTATTCATTTAAAAAATATATATGTATATAACCAAACTGTAAGATTATGTTTAATAAAACATAAAAATACTGACTTAGACCTTGATGCATATGACGTGTTATTTGAATTGAACTTAGATCTATTGACTTTAAAACACTTGATTTTTGAGCCAAAATCTAAAATTCAAAACATATTGTTTGATTCACTGTCTCTCTTTTCCACAGTCCGCCAGTTTTAACCATGCTTAACAAGACGACCAAAAAAACACAATGCAGTTTCAACATTATGTGGTCTGTTAACCACCTTTTAATGCAACAAGAAGTCAAAAAGTCAAATGTATCATCATAAAATTATGACATTATAAACAAAAAATAGTAACATGCGACACCTGGTAAAAAAATATAACAGAAATAGATCAAACAACTTCAAGTCTTAAAGCCATTTGAAATAATCCAACTTTGTGTACTTAAAGAGTTTTCTAGGCTACGCTGCTGCCAACACTGCTTTAACGTGTTTGCTTTTTATTTTTTGACATGCTACTTAAATACAGTCATTCAAGCACATCAAAGCTTAAAGTGCAGCTTGATAGCTGAAGAGTGGATGATTAGTGGCGGTTCTTTTCAGGTTCTGTACTTGAACTCAGCGAGAGTCTCTATCAAAATTCTGATACGGATCCGCTTCCATCACAATGTTTCACATTTTTTTAGTTTGTAAGGTAAGCTGCACAGGTTTTATTATGTTTTAGAAGAAATACAGTTTTACAAAAGGCTGCATTGTCCATTATTTAGACTTAACACAAAAAAGTCTCAAAAGTTATCCAAATTCCAAGTTTCAAAGTTTTTACTTGATTTGACAATTGATTGTCTTGACTGGAGTCATGATTCAGGACTTGAGACTCATAAAAGATTTGTGTCAAATCTGGTTTCTGCCAGAAACAAATAGACAAGAAATAAATGTGAACTTTGTTGAAATAATCTCAGTGTGAAGCTTTACTTAAAGCTTCACAAAACATCTACACTGAAAATAACCCCGATGTACTTGTTGTCAAAATGAGAAGCTCAGGAAAATTAACCAGTTCTAGCTAAAGAAAGAGTACGCTTAAAGGCAGATGTTTAAAAAACAAAATGAGAAGAGACAAAGTCTATGTTTTATTGCCTGACATTACATCACACTAAGCATTACCTGTTTTAGATTAGTTAAACTACTAAAATTAATTCTGCTTCGTTCAAAGGAAGCTTTATTACATTTTTTTCATCCCTTTTTGCAAATTCAAAGGCAGAAGCTTTCATACACAGCAACTATGCCTTTAAACAACTTGGCAACTTACATATAAGGATGTCAACGCTTTGTAAGCTTCAAATATATTTTGAACATTTGATTTCAATAGATAGATAACTAGATGTTTTAAAACAATACGACACACAGGCATTACTTCCTGATTTGTGAACATGAACACGGCAAAAAAAAATCAGGCACGCTATCTGGAAGATAAATAGCATAACAAAGCCAATATTAAATTGACCTGTAACGGTATGGACTGAAAGGCCACTTTGGGAGGAATAAGCCATTAATCAACATATACAATGAATTAGAATTTAAAATGCACCAAGGGACACAAAAACTCAGGCAAGTCAATCACGGTTTCTCTTGAAACAAGTCTTACTTTTAAATTACACATGATTCGAAAACAATTAGCTTTATTTCGCACTATGTTGACTATGGCTTTTAAAGTCAACAATGGATACTAGCAGTGAGCCTTTTTGAGCCCTTGAACAAAAAACTAAATATTCATTGATGCATGTAAAAATAAAAAACGGCTTTAAACAGTATAAAAGCATCAAAAACAAGCACTAGTAAGTGATTAAGTTACATCATGGTAGCCGAAAAATATAAATAAATAAAAAGTTTTAAAATACAATAGCCAAAGGGTCACATCTAATTTGCAAAGAAATAAGTCAATCTGTATAGACCGAATGAGGCGCCTTAAATGGACAAAAAGCAATTTTGTTGCAAACCTTTCAGCTTCTTTTACCTAAATACCTATTAAAAACTGTTCATTTCTTTTTATGGCAAACAAGCTGTCAGAGGATTATAAAACAAAAATATACATGAGTCAAAATAAAGCAAGTTTAGCTGCTAAATTGTACGTCACAATAATAAACTACTTAAAACAACTATTTTCTGACATGGTTTTTTTAATTATTAGAATAGAATAGAATAGAATAGAATAGAGATCTCCAATCTCGTTATAAAATCTGTATAATAACAATAAAAGACATTCTATTCTATTCTATTCTATTAATTATTATTATTAAGTGTAAGCACTACAGATTAAAAAAGCTTTTATATTTTCCTTTACCTGCTTGTTATTTTCTTTGTACTGTAATTCATATCATATATAAACACAAACATAAGAGGGGGATACTGAAATTTCCTCAGCTTAAACTTTGCAATAATAAAATAAAACAAATTGTAAACATATAATCAGATTTTTTTAATATCAGACTATTGTAGTTAATATCATGCATCCTGTTAATTAAGTGAAATGTGTCTTGAACAACGTTTTTGTGGTGGGCTTATTGGTTTTATTCATATTCACAGCTGTTTTTTTTTGTTATTGATTTAATATGCCTGATGTTTACCAAAGCAACCTCCAATAAAACCGAGCTGTCTGAAGTGTTGCCACTTCCATGAGATCTATACAATATCACAGAAACCTTTATATTTAAATAAACATGTCATATTTACTGTTCATACTGTAAAGTCTATAATATTCCTAATATAAAGAGCATCTTGACTAACATCTTCCAAACGTCCTGGATCAGCTTATTCATTCACATCTTAAAAAAATAGACTAGGAAGGGCAGGGAAATTCCTTTAAGAGAAAAGCTATATAAACTTGGCACAGATCTAATAACAACACTGAGCTCTGATGTTACAACAATTTTAAGCTAATCTCTGAGGGGCCAGTTTGATTATATCTGTGCAAACCAAACAATATGATCAAAGGTGATTGCAGGCGATATACAGTTTCCCAATAAAGTTCAGAAGAAGAACACAATGGTTCTCAATGAGGTGAAAGAAGTTGCAGTTATTTTTTTATAAGAAAACTGTAAAATGAAGCTATAATAAGCAGTATTTTACAGGTGAGCCCTAAATTATCTAAATAAGTAAAATGATTCTTGATTAATAAAAAAAGTTGAATAACATTCAAATAATATAGATACTAGTAGTAATACGTTTATTGTACCAATTTATAGTGGGGTTTGAAAAATGAGTGAATGAAGCCACTTAAACGTCAAGTCTGTGTGTGTTTTAATAGCTTGGTATAGATTCGAGAAAGTCAATGCCAAATTCGGCAGTCAGGTACAATTTTAAAACATTGTGTTTGTTGTATTAACATCCTACATAAAAAACCCAGCAGAAAGGTTTTTTAAACCCACAGTTATTTTTAAATTCATGCCCTTTATTATTATTTCCTAAGGGCCTTGTAGCTCCATGTATACCAATAAGTTTCATAAAAATGGCAAGCAAACCTTATGCAATAAAGTATTAGTAGCATTTAACAAGAAAAAAAAAAAGCCAAAGTAAAAGTTGTTTGAGTAATAGGGGAAGTGATACCACTGACATCCGAATACTGTGCCGCTATGAGGTTTCTGTAAGGTTCCTGATGTCACTGGCTGAGGGCGAGCAGCTCCTAGAAACGTTAATAAAATCACGTTTCTCTAGAGACCCTTGCATAATTTCAGCTCCTGGTACTTGCCTTAAAAACTGCCTGCCGCTTGCTGCTGATTTCTGCTGTGCCACAACCTTGGTAAAGCCTGTAATTGGCTAAGGGAAAACCAGGGCAATTATAATCAGTCAATTAAATTGACCTTTTGTTCTTTGTTGCATAAAAATGAAAATAAAAAAGAGGGCATACTTTCTTTCCGATCCTCTCCTAGAACCATTACTACCCTAATTCCCTTTACTTGTTCGGCTATGGAAGCGCTTATAAGTTTAAGGGTGTTAGTTATAACCTTTACTCTCCTTTACTCTTCAAATAACTACATGCAAGTTTAACTGCCAGCCAAAAGCAAAGTAAGGATTTAGTGTATGTCATGATATTTTATAACAAAGCACTTGAAAGCTGCTTATACATTAGTAAAAACATGAGTAAAAAAATCCCTAATAAAGATATTGATAAAAAATGTGGTTGTAGATAAAACTTGTTCAGATGGTTTAAACAGTTTGTGTCTGTAAAATTTCTAAGTTAATAAAGTTAAAATACCAAGTATGCAAAATTGCACAATGTTATTTTTCAGTCATAACATAACACTATTTATGCTGAAAACATAACTTTCTATATGAATAGAATGGTTTAGTATCAAACAAGGTACCTAAAAGGTGTTGATTATAAAGCGATCTTGATAAAAACCTAAATAGTCACTTGTGAAATAAAATTTGAAAAAAATCCAGTTTCTTCAGCTAGTCCAAGCATTTGGCAGATATTTTCACCAGCACATACCGAGCATCTGCTTAGAGAAGCAAGAGATAATTTACTGTGATACATGTATTTATATATATGTGTGTGTGAGTGTGTGTATGTGCTAGGTGCGTGCGTGCGTGTGTGTGTGTGTGTGTGTGTGTGTGTGTGTGTGTGTGTGTGTGTGTGTGTGTGTGTGTGTGTGTGTGTGTGTGTGTGTGTGTGTGTGTGTGTGTGTGTGTGTGTGTGTGTGTGTGTGTGTGTGTGTTGTAT
>JAVLVB010001163.1:1807531-1821961 GCA_032876305.1 Orestias chungarensis
TAGAAATAATACTACAATAGTTTGTTGACTAACATACTTCCCATATACAGTATATTTCTCTGTGACGCGCACAGACACACATCAGAATAGAAAGCGAAACAGCGTTTCACACAAATTACTGAAAAAGAAATGAAGCTTCAGATGCAACTACAAAAGACTACAAAAAAAAAGTTTCACAAGTACCGTTCTGGTCAGGAAAAGTAGAAGGCTGAGTGCATCGTGTGCACAGCTGGCACATAAGTGTCAGTGTCTAATAAAGGTGCTGGAGATCCTAAAGTAAACATTAAAAGTATAGTTTATTATTGCTTCTGTGTTAGTATCTTTATGAGATTGTTTTATTACTTCTTTTATTTAGTTTTTCAAGGATTTTTTTCAAGCTGGATTTTCTAATACAGTACAGGTCATGTTTCGATTATTATTTAAATTTATATATTACTATTTTTGAAAAGAGTGCAACCATTTTCTTATAGGTTGTTACAGATATTATTTTATTACAGAAGTTAGTTTTTGCCATTAAGGCACAATTAAGCAAGTATTCTCCATTTTGAAAATCAAATATGGTCAGCCCATCCTATACATATATTCATGTAACACCAAAACATATACAAAATACTTTAATGTGGAAACAATAAACTGTGTTTTAGATTTAAATGATAACCTTTGGTTAATGCTATTTGATACGCTGCCTTGCTTTATAACAAACTGAGCTCTTTTAAAGTTGTAAGAATAAGGCATTTACATGCCTATCACATCAAAATTAACATGAAGATAGTTGTGGATTTTTTTTTTTCTCCTCAGGTATCAGCATGTGAAGATTTTGTAAGTGGCATGCTTTTCTAGCTCATGGTTTAGACTAAATGATGATAGTTAGCTCGCTGAAGCGTTTTGGCGTTGCAGGCAGTATTAAAATCATACACACGAGATGATGGAAATCATATTTTATGCTGAACTGTTATTATGATCCCAAAATTTTGTTTGTGACATCTTTGCAAACCTAGTAACTCTTTCATGGAAGATTTGCTGGAGAAAGATGATGGTGAAGACATCCATGTTATGGAATAAAATCAAGAACATCATTGTTATCACCATGCTCATGTTTTGTTTTGTTTTTTCTTTTTCCCCTCCTTGTCTTTATGATGTCAAATTGAAAAGCACTTGCAACACAATTAAGTGTTTCTCTTTAAGAAAAAGCAACACTGATTGAGACTTAGCAAGACTAACAGTGAGTGTGTTGGTGTCTCTCGAGGCTCCAGGAGGAGCAAGCTGCAGAAAGACCGGCGGCCTGTGGGAGGCTCTTTGATCAGACATGCGCTTAACAGGATGAGCCTGGAAGCCTGTGGTGGACAGTCTGAAGGAACTAATTACCCTCCAAAAATATACCACTGACATACAGTCTGAGTTTCTGTGGAAAGAATACAAAGAGAGAGGGAAGCAGTGGCATGAAGAGATAGGAGGAGGAAAAGTGACAGCAGGAACATGCACAGAAAAGCCAGATGGCATGGCTCTCCAGGGTTTCTGATGCCCTGACTTTGACATGATCAGTGACGTAAAATAGGATCTACGGTGATTACCTTATTAGCCATGACCAGCTTATTGAGCACAACTACATTATGAGACTCTATATATAGGAGAGCTTGAAGAATACACAGCCTAACGACTTGTAAGATTGTGAGCCAATGTGCCTATATATGACAATATTTCTGCATGTAAAGATCCAAATTGAACTTTACATGCATGGATCTTTGCATGGATCTATACATGCAATCATGAGCTGCTTTTAAAGATAAAATAATATACATATTTTTCAATCTTTATTTATTTCCATCTTCACTAAAATTGCATTTATTCTAACTTTTCTAACTAATCCCGTCAGTTTATTAATTGAAAAAATAAAAAAAATAAAAAAAACAGAAGATTTTCCTTATTTAAATTACAGGGCAATTCAAAGGGTTTTACATGATTGACAGAAGAAAAAAATTAAGAAAACAAAACAGGCAAGCAAAATGTTACATTACAGCTGTTAAAAAATTGGAAATTAATTACACTATTTGGATCTTCCACTTGTTATTACCCGAAAGCAGCTTTAAATGGGGAATTTAGGCCCTAATCAATAGAAGCTTAGTGTTTTAGTAGTTTTGCCGTTTACAGGAAGTTTGTTTCTGGAAGATTAGGATTCCATACACAATCAATGCTGCATTTCCGTACTTCCATCTAATTCTGGGTATGCAGAGTAGACTGGAACCAAATCCTGAGTGTCCTGAATAGTTGATGCAACAAAAAGATCTTTAAAGTATTTGGTTCTAAACTGTTGGGATTTAAAAATCAACAAAACTATCACTAAGTCAGCTCCTATGAGCCAAAGGGAACCAGTGTAAGGCATTTGGAACTGCGTTGATGTGCTCTATTTTCATAGCTTTAGTGAAAATACGAGCAGCGGCGTTCTAGATCAGCTGCAGCTTTCTGACTTTTTAGGAAGACATGTGAAGAGTCAGTTTGATATACAAACACATGAAGGGATTTTTCAAGATATTGTTGAGACATCAGTCTTTAAATTTTTTTAAATGTTTTTCAGGTGATAGTATGTCAGCCTGTTAAAATCCTTTTTATGGGCAGCATTTATACATCTACAGTATGAGTTTTCCTATATTTTAATCCATGTTTTTTTATAGAAGGAAAAGAAGAAAAAGTACTAACAATGTCACCTAAAAAGCTTAACAACTCTCCTGTTCTGCAGATGAACAAAATGAAATCACCACAATGTGTTTGCCCTAAAAGATCCTAGGGTAGGACAGCCACATTAAAAAGATTTTTGTTGCAGAATTTCTTATTACACCAGAATGCTGTTTTAAACCTGTAACCTTCAGCAGCCGAGCTAAAGAAATACCTACAGGGAATCAGTGTGTGTCATGTCTGTCCACAAGAGACGATGGATCAGGCTTATCTATCATGTCTGTCAGTTGAACTGACTGAATCAGGACTCGTGTGTCCCAAAGTAACAGCAAAAGTAAAATTGTGGTCCTGCTTTTAAATCTTTAAGGAATACGGATGTCTTTGTTGTTTATTTCTTTCATTGGTTTCTGAAACTCTTTTTTTCCTTCACATTTTTTTATTTGTATTAGCATAAAAATCCTTGGTGAAAAAGTTGTAGACTTCCTTTAGTGGGTGAATCACAAGGGTCCTCTTCTGACAGTGTAAATCATCATAAGCTTAAGACATTTAATGTTTTTTTGTTTTTGTTTTTTTCATGATTACCCATGAACTCTCTGGTGAGCAGAGCGCGAGTTTTGTTACACAGAGATTTAAAACACTAATTACCGTGTTATCTTAGCAAAATATCTTTAATATTAGGGTAAAAGAATAATTAACTTGTGGTCTTAAGATTACTTAAACGTGACTGTTCTTTGAACTCAATGGGACAATTAAAGGAAAAAATTCAAAGATTTTTATTCACAAAATAAAAAATATTACTTTTATTACAACCAATCAACAGCAAAAGTTATATCCATGTTATTTTTCAAGGACTAAAATTTGCTTTTCTCTGGTTCTCCTGAATTATGCCCCAGTCTTATTTATAATTTACTCCCTGGAGAGCAGACAATGACTTTTACAGCGTAATTAAATACTATAGAATAGATGCTGGGATATAGGGGGGTAGTAGTAAAGACTGGTGGAAAACAGTGGCAGAAATCCAAAACAACAAAACCACAGAGGAAAGCATGGAGAATAATCAAAATAAAATATGAACTGAGAAATACTATGTTTCCTCTTCCTGTAGGCAAAGCTTATTTCTTCACAGGTCATCTTTATGTTGGACAGACACCTAACAGAAGACATATAAAGTGAAAGTCTAAATGAGTAAAACATATTAATGACCTTTAAACAACAGCCTGCAATGTCACAAAATAGTTTTTTTAAGAGATTTATTATTGTGATATATAGTTTAGCAGCTAAACTTGCTTTAATTTGAATTAATAATCAGCTAAACTGCTTACCCTTGCAGCAAACCAAAGAGCTCTTATAAATAAAATATGAAACTGATTCACATTTCGTTTACTTTTAGTTGATAACAATCCAATCGCACAGACAAAATTGTTCATTACAGAACCAGTTTTTCCAGGCTGTCGAGATTAAATACTGAAAGTCTAAATGTTTTTGTTTTATAATCCTCTGACAACTGGTCTGACATACAAAGAAATTAACTGTTTTTCATAGGTATTTAGGTAAAAGAAGCTGAAAGGTTTGTGACAAAATCGTCTTTTGTCCATTTCATTCAGTCTAATCTCTTTCTTTTTACTTGCCCTATTATTTATTCTAAATTGTACCGCATTGTCATTTCAAACACTTGTGATTTGGGAAGTGTTACCATCTTTAAAGAGTTGAGTTGTGGTCTTTAAGTTTGAGGGGACTGTGATGTTTTAAGCCCTTCCATAGGAAGGTGGAAAAAATCCTTCGCCTTTTCATGGCTACACAGCATGTGTGCACCGGCATTTGGTTGCAATAATCACATGACAATCGTGTTAAGAGGATCCTCAGGCTGCCTCACGCTCCTAAAGCCACACACCAGCATGTACACAAACATGCACACTGGTTGCCTCTCAGGCTTTAATGCAGCTATATTGCTTTTGGGAGCAAAACCAGAGAGCTCTTCTGTATTGCACAGTAAAGCTCAGATGAGCATTTAAGTCTTTGGAGGCAATATAGCGGATGATAGTAGGGTGTGAGTGGACAACTCTATACAAGAATGCTTAGATAACCGTTCCAGAGACTTGATCAAAATCATTTATATCGTGGTGAAAGGCAACTGTGTGTGATTGTTGCACTGCAACCAGTTCAGCAGATTCAAAGCATTCACATCTAATGGGTTGTGCTTTTCTTTTTAAGTATCAGCAACCTGCAGTTCCTGCTCCCTTGAGTCAAGCTAGTTTGAATGCAGATCCTATTAAAATGCACAGTAAAGTGAGATAAGGGGTCAAGCAGAAACTACAATGCGGATTAGATGAGGCGTGGTTGAACATCTCCCTCAGCTATTTTTTCTGTTGGAGAAGATGCAGGCAAGAAGCTGCAGGAAAATGCATTATGCAGTTTTTAATCACTCCCTGTCAGATCTGAAGGAACCCCATCCCGTCCTGGAACATGCTGATGCATACCACCATTCTATCCTGCGGGACGAAACATTACTTTAAATGTCATTTAATGTAATTTAACAGACCACTATAGTTCATACCTCTGAGCTGCTTCAGTCGGATTCTATTTTTAAATAAAATACCCCAATCCAATGGACCGTAGGATCAACATCTCCTATGTTTTGGGGACAAATTACTGGATCTGAAAGGAACGAAACAATACAGTTTTGAAGCCCACTAAGCAGAGATCCCCACTGGGAGTAAATGTCTGTATGTCTCAGTTGATATTTTCAAACAACTTATCTATTTAAACAGCTCCTGTTCAAAATGGAACAAAGTGCTCACTATTAAATAAAAAGACAACGAAGGAAGAAAAACAACAAGCATAGAAAAAAGTAATCATTGTTTATGTTTTCCTGTTTCATAAGTCAAATTAAAAACGTCTACCTTTAAACATTGCACATAATCTCAGCTGAGCAAAATCTGTTCTCCTGCGAGAGAACTGACACTGTCACGAATTCAAGGAACCGCTTTCTACTGGAAACCTCTAAGATTATCTAAGTTCAAGGACAAAGCTTCAGCAAATCTCTGATGCCATAGAGAATGACACAGAAGGGTATAAAATGAGGGAATCACAGAGTTTATCCTTTATATTTTATAGAGAAAAGCATTCATCCTTTCAACTACATTTGTGTGTCAGGTTACAGGACGTGAGAAGACACCGACTTTCACACAGCAAACACGGCATGATGACATAAAAGCACTTAATACGGCTCCCAAAGGGAGATCTGCAGGAACCATATCTGGAATACAGACAGGGGTTTGAGCTAAAAAAAATTACATTGACAATGCATTGGATCATCTCAGTACATACGAACGCTCATGAAACTGGCAAAATAACATGTCGGTTGTGAAAACCCAACAAAAGCCTTTATAATCTGTAGAGCTTTTGTAGCATCAAGTAAAGTCAACATGTCCAAAATAATAATCCTGCCTACGTCATTCTTTTTTAAATTCCTCCAATTTGTTTATTTGAGATACTTGATTAATGATTCTTATAAAAAATCACAGCTAATTTATGTACATATTATAAATCTAATGAAAAAGCATTTGCCTTCTGAAATGCTTTTTATTCACTGAAGCCCATGCAGTAGCTCCAGGTAGAGTAAACCCGACAAGCTTGTTTTGTGATACTAGGATAGAAGTTTTTCTTTTGTTTGTTTAGGTTTGGTTTTAGTTTTTTTGAAAGACTTAAAATCTCCCCCTTTTTAATCTTCTCTGACTATTCACTCCATGAGGCAGTAAACTTTTTAATTATTGTTTAAATCATAACTATAAGTAGGAATTTATTTTCTAGTAGCAGTGAACTTACAGTACTATAAAACATATTTGCCTCTTCATATATTTCATGTGAAAATATGAACACTTTGAATTTAGTCCTATTTGAAAAAATTATTGCCTCCCAATCCTGGTTGTGCCATTGCTGGAAGTAAAAGTTGCCATATGTCTTATTTAGGTTTTTGTAAAAAGTCCTGTGCAGAGATTGACTGTGGAAAACAAAGTTATCTAATAATGAATGATGAGATGAAAATGCTGGGGAGGATATCATTCAGAGCAACACCTGGTGTACAGGCTGTGTAACAGAAAAATCCACTGAAGATCAATGAAAAGCCACAAATTGAAATATTGAGAAAAGGGTACAAAATTAACAAATTAATCAGCAGAACTGATTGGACCAGATGTGATACAGCCGTGGCATAAGGCAGGGAAGCTAAGAGAGGGAGAAACTTTAGTACAAAGGAAACTGAATTATGTCATAAAAAGAAAAACACTGATCTAAGGGAAATGAATCTAAAGGCACATCAAACAAAACACGAGAGCTCAACACAACGAAACAAAACACAAATGAAACAACATGGCAAAATCTTTCAACTAACAGTTAATACAGAGAACTAATCAAGCATAAATGAGCAGAAAGAAAATGATTAAAGCACAAACAGAAAATAACAAAGAGCCTGACTACATCAAGCATTAGCCAACACTGCTGGTTTATATTGATATCCATAGGGGAATCTTGTCCAACTCTTCCTTGCGGAAATGTTTTAATTCAGACATACTGGAAGCATTCAAGATCAGTCCACTATAAAAGATCCAGACTACTTTACCAGACTGAATATTCTCAATACCTTTCAGCTTGTTTTATTCCCCTTTAGACATTTGGGGTTAACATTTCACATATAACAGCTTGAGTAGTTGGCTTATCTGGAGTTCTCACAACGTACAAAATAACACAGTGCTGAAGGTGGCTCTTGATTCTTTAGTTGGCAATTTAATATTTTTTTTTTATACGTGACTCTTTAGTTGTCAAATAAGGACTGCATTACAAAGGGAGCCTGATTCAAAACTTGTTTCCTTAATTTTGTTTGTAAATTATTTTTTTAAATTAATTCAACAATGTGTAATGTTTAAAAAAGTTGTTTTGTTTGTTTTTTCAACACCTATGCATGTTTTCCCACTAAGTCTTTGATCCTAAAATAAAAAATGAGTGAAATGTTAAAATTGGGGTGTGAGGTGACAATTTATAATAAATCATGTTGTTAGCCTATAATCTGAAAGTGTAATATCTTCAGATATTATTTTATTATAAAAAAAAAATTTATTATTAGTAGAAAACTTAAAACTAGGAAAAGCAAAGAAAATCAAACAACTTTCCAAACCCAATTTTCTTGTTACTGCTATACCTTTATACTATTACTCATCCACACCCTCAAAATGGTGACTATATGTAATATAGGTTTTTTCTTTCATCTAAATGCTATTTTAACTAGGTTAGGGTAAAAAATTTAAAAAATGTACAAAAAAAATCCCAAAATTTTTATAGTATTGTGAAATATTTTGGGCAATAACACTACGTATCCAATCTTCTTCTATTTTTTAGTTTGTAAATCTACAGTGGATACTAGAAAATGCTAAATAGAATTAGAGCCTAGAATAAATTATACTAAGACATTTTACTTTGCAATTAATATTAATATGGATTGTGATAAAGGCACTATGAATGAAAGCGAATGTGACAATATCTAAGGACGCAAACAAGAGGATCCTCATGCTATCTTACGCATGTTTAAAAAGCATAGCACACAAGTCACAGTTTTGATTGTCTTCCAAATGTATTTTACTGTAAGTATGTCGAGTGTCATTTTAGATTGTTATACAAATTGGTAAAATGCGAATGAAATGCCACATTTTAATAGCTCAGAATTTTGCTATTTGTGAACACCAACATTGGAGAGTACAAAAACAACTGCAAAACAGTGCAGCTAATGACGAGCATCATGGCACGCTATTCAGATCCTGCTTCCACAGCTATTTCGGGCAACCAGGCAGTCTAGGTTTGCATTGTTTTATTCATCAACCCATTAATTAAGCTAATTCTCATCAAAACTCAATAAAAACATGCTTTATTGTTTAGAAGATTTTAACAATAAAACAAAACCATACACAACAAGCTGCAGTCTGACAATTTAATAATCCAGACGTTTAAACTAAAGTATGGAGTTTTATTGGTTTATCATTAATTCAATAAAATTAAATAAGGGGCATGACATTGTAGTAGCCGAGTCGTTCTATGTTTAACATGGAATACCCATCACTGTTATTAGAGTCCCTTAAACCTCTCACATTGTTTTACCTTACAACTTCTATCTATATTTTCATTCAATTGGATTTTATATGATATATTAACCCAAATTAAAGAAAATTTGGGAGATCAATTGTTATATGCCTTACAGTTAAATCTGGAAAGTGTGGCATGCCCTGTTTTTAGCCTCCTCCTACCTCTCTGAATCTAAGAACCCTAAATGGACTTAACAGAGAGAGTTAGTCTGTGAACAACCTTCTATAAAACCTAAGAAAACACATTCAGAGTGAAATTTTGATGATGTTTGAAAGGAGATTATGTTATAAAATAAAACACTTCCTGTGCACATCTTAAGGAGAACTGTTCAAGCTAACCTACAAACATGTAAAGAGTATGAAACACATGTAAATAAAAAACGTCAATTGAACCAGGTGATTATGATTAGAAATTATATTTAATCTTCAGCAGTGATAACTGTGGGGGAACTAAAAGGAAAAAAACAGCCATAAGAAAATTAATTTGCTGTTTGTCAAAATGCCATGAAAAAGACTCAACATTGACCGTGTAAGCAGGTACTCCGGTCAAATGAGACCAAAAATAAATACTATGGCGTAGATGTAAGATGCTCCATGTGGAAGAAAACTAAATTTGGTAATTGCCTAAACACAATTCCTTGATAAAACATGGTGCAAGCAGCATGATGCTGAGTGGATATTTCAGGGATGGTGAATCTGGTTAGAGTTTTTTGTTTGTTTGTTTGTTTGTTTTATTTTTTGGGAGGGGGGTTATCAAGCTAACATACAGCCAAATAAACAATGGAACAATTTAGGAACATGTATATGTCAGAACATCCCAGTCCGTGTTTGCACTCAAACAGGAAGGCTTGAAAACAAACAAAAAGAAATTCTTATACAGCTTATTTTGTGTGATTTACTCTGTTTTACGACAAGACCATTTGCCAAAATCTTACTCTGTGAAAAGCCAGTTGAATCTAAAAAGACTCACAGGTGTAACTTTTACAAAGGTTCTGCAGGGCACTGACTGAAATGACCTGAAAGTACACGCTGCTGGACTTAATGTGAAATACAACACAGTGAGATTTGTGACTGTGAAATGAAAATTTGAAAGAGAAAAGGATTGCACGAGTCATGAATAATCTGGTAAGAAACTGTCTTTGACTGGTATAAAATAATAGACCAGAGTCTTGGAGATAACCAAGGATGAAGCCAAAGCCATTAAGGTATTACTCATAAAAAAAAAATTTTAAAATTTAAAAAAAGCTCATGATTGCTTTGGATGGTTATTTTTACTAAAGCTATAAATTCTAACAAATCACGTAGATGCTCAGCTCGTTTTTTGGTGAGAACGTCTTGTAGTATAAATTTTCATCTTAGATCTGAAGTGTGTACTATTAGTGCAGTCTTTTTTTGTGTTATATCAAACTGTTACAACATGCCCTCATTTGTGTTGCGTTTGCGCCCATAAACTCCCAGAGGAGTTTCAGGCTGTACTAACTATCACAGGAGCTATTAATCACCGTCAAAATGCCTCATTTTGGAAAAATGCAGCACAAGTTAACTTTTACAACTACTCAAGGTGACATTTGAACTTATTTCTCTGTGTCAGCTTTGGTACATATCGAGTGAAACCGCTTATATTTTTGCGGAATGCAGCGCGAATGAGTTAACTTAACGTGCCTTATTCGTACAAAATAAGATACACAAAAATATATTTTAAAAAAATGCAGGTGAGCACGTATTACCACTGAGACAAAACGGAGTGCTTGTTTGCTTGTTTCAGACAAGGAGGCGCTCTCTTACCTTGCGCTGTGAGGAGCGCCAGCAGCAGGAAGACTGGTAGTTTGCTGAAGAAATTCATGAAGAAACATCTGAGTCTGGCGATGCCTTTATAGAACAAAACGGGTTCCAGGATCTAGGATTCCCGTCCCTGTTTACCTGCATAAGTCTGTGAGGCTTGAGGATCCCTCTTTACGCACGGAGACTGGTGCGCTCTGGATGAATTGTCCTCGTTCCGCCCTCCTCCACCATCCCCGGCAGCAGCAGCAACCCTCCCTCTCACCCTGTGGGTAAACCTAGCGACCTGACTCCCAGTGAGTCAGACAGGAGGAAATAATGAAATTATTTTCACTGATGTAGCTTCTGGGGTTTTTGTCCTTGCACAAACGCAGGCCGTTATTGGATTAGTTTAACTCTTTCCAACGGATATACTTGTGTTGATTTTTGTTTTGTTTGTTTTTTTCTAAATGATTATTTTATAAAAAGACTGAAACAACCATTTCAGTAATTGCTCACCTGCACTCCAGAAGGATCCCATGTTTTCACCACTGAGATGCATTTGGATCCATTTAGTAACTTAATTGATTTTTTGTAGGCACAACAATGCTTAGGAGGCATAAAGCATTAGTTGCTCCATAAGAGAACCTCATAGGGCTGCAGCGTCTGCCCATTTCATATAATGGAAAGCTATTGATGTGTCATGAAAGAGCAGTGAAATATTATCAGGCAAGTCCAGCTTGAAGCAGTTTAGAAAGTGAGAATCGGGGCTTATTTTAACACGTACTTTAAGCTACATTTACAACGTTTTCAATGATTTCCATTTTTGCAGGAAAATCAGCTTCATCTTTTTGTCTTGTTACTGAACTTTGACACATTTTCTACAACCCTTTATATTATTAAGGTTTTGTATGGTATACACCATAAAATTGTGAAAGGAACATTATTTAGGTATTGAGAAATTTACAAATAAAAATAAATACAAATGCAAGCCCAGGAAAACCCAATTAGGTCACCTAATTACAAAAGAATGTCATAAATACAGACCCTTAAAAAAATAATCAGCATTATGAGGGTAAATGTGTGATTTTTGTAAAGCAGAATTTGGTTGTTAAAAAAATCCATCCCGTACATGGACAACCAATAGCAAACCTATCATGGTATAGTGATGACGAAGCAGCCTACACAGGTTGGCAGTTTGTTGTATGTGGACACTGCAAATCTGGTCATATGAGGTCTAAACTAAGCTAGCCTGTTTTCATGCAAAACTCTTTGAAGAGAGGAAAACTACATTGCTTGAACACACCATCCTCAAAATGAGATATGGCAGTGGCGGCATCATGCTAACGGGATATTTTTTCTTCAGCACTGAAAGGGAATCTGGTCACAGTTGAGAGTAAGAATATAGAGATAGAATAATCCTAGATTTTTTTTTTGTTAAAAGCTCTAAAAGGGGGAATTTTTAGCCAGACAGCAAGACTAAATATAATGCCAGAGCTAAAATAAAATGCTTTACTGGTCTAAATTCATCAGAGAAGCATTAATTCGACCTTAAATCTTTACTGATGCGTAGATGTTTAACCCTGGTAAAGGCAGACATTGCAGCTGTAACTACTGTAAAATGTGGTTCAGGCAGCCAGAACACAACGTCATGAAATTTTAGGGGGAAAAAACTACTTTAAATGTTTGCACAACTTTGTCTATAACACACAATATAAATAAAATGTATTGATTGATTTGGGTTGTAACATTATGTGTCCATGTTTTAGTAAATTCAGTAGACTTTGTTTTGTTTCAACTTCCATTATACAACCTTCATCTTTGTGCACACAAACACATTGAACAATTGCACAAATTTTGTGTAAATCACTCCATTCATACCATATCTTTTGCATATCAGGGGTCGGGTTGCAGAAGCACCAGCCTAAGTGAAGAAGCCCAGACTTTTTCTCTCCCCAGCCAATTAAACCCGTTCCTCCACACTATTTAAGAGGGAACTTTTACATTTGCACACCAGTGTGCTGTAGTGTGCATGAAAAGTTGTGCAGGTTCATTGTCAAGAAGCAATAAGGAAATTTCACTGTTGAGTCTTTTTTTTATGAGTTTCGGAAGGAACATTCAAAATTACTAGAAAAACTCCTTAGGGGATCACAAAAAAAAAACAGAGATGACAAACTGAGACGAGTGCATAGAATGTGTGATCAATAAAATTAAAGAGAGAAGAGATTCAGGCCATTTGACTGTAAGTGTAATAAAGGGAAGAAACAAGAAGGCGAAATGTGTTGATATGTCCCAGCACAAGAGGCTCAATTAGTGAGACTATAGGAGAATTGTCTTTTTTTTTCTCCTACTGATCCATTTCAGTTGCTTCATCGCCATATCTGAAGCAACGTTTTTAGGTTTTAACTTGCTTTGTTTTCGTTTTATTATCGTTTGTTCTTTTTAGACGAATGCTTCGTGCTTCTTTTCCCAGTCTCCAGCGGACACTAACAACAGTCGATACTTTGAAGCTGACGAAAGAAGTCAAGAATTCCCCTTGCATTGGTGTAACAAAGACAAAAAAGGTATTCCTCTTAACTTTTGTCTGTTTTAGAAACCTTCGTATAAAAAATGGAATATTGGAAACTCTCAATTCTGATCTAACACTTACATTCTTTTACTTTTACGAAACTAATTAATTAAATTGAATATACAACTTTAGGAACTAATATGCTAACATTTAAAAATGTATTGATGTATTACACAAAAAAGCATATGCTTGAATATTGTATGATGACTAATGATAAGCAACAGGATACATATTTAGGAGAATATAAATGTTAAAATGTATCTTTTTGAATGGGGATGAAACTGCACAATTGCGCTATAATTTGTTCTGCTGGGAGTAGTCATGATTGTTTATTAAAGCTGCCGGAAGAACCAACTTTCAAAACCACACATTTACAGCATCCTGTCATTAACTGTATTAATGCGATAATGAACTATTTGTTTTGTATCATTTGTTATGTTCAATCTTCCAATAAAGCATAGTACAGAGTGCGTATCTCCACAGATGGGCCACTGTAACCCTAAAACCAAAACTAATTGGATAAGATTTCATCCATTCAAAGTGGGGCATGTTATATAAATATACCGTAACTTCATCTTTCTTGTCCTAAACTTTAGCCTGTCGTTCCCATAAATCCCTTCTTTTCTTATGCTTTATCTAATCTCATGCTCCACCATCACCAACCTCTTTTTAAAAGCTTTCAGCGTCCCCTTTTGCCCAACTGTTAGTCCCATGCCAGTCACGCTGCACTCATCAATCCCGCATTCGTTCAACCCGTTTGTCCTCAGATGTACCTTCCTCCCACAGCCTCATCACTGCGTACATCTTCTCTCTTCATCTCAACAGCCTTTAAAGGTCTCAAGCTTCCAGCCTGCTTTCCTATCACCCAGTGTCCATGATGAGAAAGCCTGCATGGTCATGCTGCTGCTGGGTTCAGCCATGAGCTACTAATTAAATCTCTTCACTGCTATCTGATTAAAACTCAATGCTGCTAATTAAACGACAGTCTCTCTCAGACAGGTTTTTCACACAAACCCCCTCTGAAATTGTTCTGTCCTCTCATATTAATCGTTAAAAGAAAACTTTGATGATATAACTTTGAATTAAATTTCATATGCTTTATATTTACTTTATCAAGAATCAAGAATCAGTTTATTTATATAGCGCCAATTTACAACAGGTGTCGTCTCAAGGCACTTTACAAAAAATCAATTAAAATCAAGGATACATTCTAACAAATCAATTTGAAAAAGTTTCCAATCTAAGGAACCCCAGCAGATTGCATCGAGTCATTGACTTGCAGCATTCACTCCTCTGGAATCAGCA
>JAVLVB010001163.1:1822061-1855544 GCA_032876305.1 Orestias chungarensis
CTGTGGTACTCCACAAGTAACCTTACAATGCGGAGAGGATTTGTCATTTAAATGAACAAACTGGGATCTATCAGACAAATACGATTTAAACCAGCCTAGTGCTGTTCCCTTGATCCCCACAGTGTGTTCGAGCCTCTCAATAAGGATATTGTGTTTTACTGTGTCAAAAGCAGCACTGAGATCTAACAAAACTAGAATAAATACTTTATCATTCCTCTGGCTCTAAATAAACAGCAGTGGTTGTTGTGGATTTTTTTTTTTTTACCAGTTTTACATCTTTTTTGTGGGTCAAGCACGTCCAAGTATTGACACATTTAAAAAAAGGATCCAGTACACAGAGCGCTTCTTTGTGCTAACGCAGATGATGCCTCATTTGTAATCAGTTTCAAGGATCTTAATAACATGTCAATTAACATCCTTTTTACAATCTCAAGGTAAGAGTCTACACACGCTCCTGATCTTGATGTCTTTCTTATCGCAGACGTTGAGACAAATTATTGGCTTTTGATCATGTTGATGTAAATTAGGAGGGGCTTAATGCTGCGTTTACAAATCTGTCACTAATGTTTAAAAATTAGTTTCAGCATTGCTGAATTTTGCAGTATATAATTTAGCCACTAGAAGGCAGCCTTCAGCCCTTTAATCTGTCACCAGGTGCTATAGATGTTAGTCCCTGTAACAGTGATGCCTGAAATCCACTTTAAATCCGTTGAAAATGTTGAGACCTTGCATGAGGAGGAGCCTGCCCCCATCAAGACTGATGGCGGTTTGATTCGACAGCATGGGAGCTACACCTTTTGTAGTGCACTAATGCAGTTCATACATATCGACCTTTGAGTTGTAATGGCAGGTATAAATCCTGAAAGAATGTCCTCCAGAGGATGATGGGAAAAAATCAGCACAGCAACCAAATACAGGAAACATTATTATACAGTTATAATGCCTCGCAAAACTATTCATAGGTGCTCCTTAATCATTTTCACTTTTTGTCACAATAAACTCGCAAATATCTATGGTTTTTAATGGGTACTTTGTCTAATATGCTATGTAAAACAGTTTATATTTAGGAGAAAAAAGTTTCAGGATGTACAGTATCAATCCCTCTACCATGTTCCCCCTAAATAAAACGTAGGTTTGTCCAAATCTCTTTCACCAGGGGCCAATGTGTTCATTTCAGTTAGCCTATACTTGTAATATTAAAAACATCTATATTTTAAAAAGTATATTTAAAAGTAATAGTATTTGTGTAAAACACACAATGTGTATTTTAATGTATTGGTATTTTATGTGACATGTTGAACTGCACCCAATGAATGGGTCACAAGAGGGTTTAAGCAGAACCTGTCGGTGCACAAAAGATCTGAAGAAGAGTTTAAAATGATCTGTGTTGGAACGGGAAAACATCTAAAACACACATGACTGCCCTGTGATAGTCACATATGCATTTGTGTAGAAAGAAGCCCCACTTAAGGCTTCTGATGCATGCAAATAGAATAAAATAGAACAGAACAATCTATGTAATTGATTCTTCCATTTCTATTAAGAAGAAATTCAAGGCATGCATTTTTTTTAATTTCACTTAAAACATTACTAAATAAGCAATACTTTATTTTCTTTAGGTATTTAATAAAATGTTTACATTTGAAAATATTTCCAATGTACATCAGCTCTTACATTATGTTCTGATGCTGTGTCTGCTCACATATACATTTATATGGGTTTGTCTTCCGGAGAAAATGAAATGCTTATTGATCTCCAGCTGGACCCGGATATGGTCTGTAATGTTGCGTCCTCAGTCAATCTCTCAGGCTATAAAGGTCCCCCGGGTCTCTAGTTCATGACTGACCTTTACCATTGCTGTCATCCTCGATCTCACATCTCTAACTCCCCTTTCGTCCTTCCTTTCACATATCTCTTTTTTCAATGTCTAAGTTTTACCTCTGAATGCAGTGCTCCATTTCATAAGTAGTTCCTCTAAATTGGTTACTATTTTATTCACACAGACGCACTCAATGACTTAAAAGGCTGGTAAAAAAACCCAACTTGGAAAGTCTGACGTTCCTCACCAACAGCTTCCTAAAAACACAATTTAGCCATATAAAATATACTAATAGCTTTTATAGTAACCTTATTGTCACTTTTAATTAACGGACTAGCTCTTGTAATCAGTGAATATAAATTTTATAACCAATGCTAGTTATTGCGTTATTACAACTATTGTATTGCATAAAGATGCAGAGTTATGCTTTGCTACTTGGATGTACAGTAGCCTGGTCACTGAGAACTTCCATTCATATGTATTTAATACCAACATAACTTGTTTTCAGTGTGGCAACCACAGGGTTACAACCAAGAGGCACGGAAAGATCACCAGAGACAAACAAGACAGATCATATAAATACCTAAAGTAAGAGTGGCTAAACCTGACATATGTGTTTTTGGACCCTTAAAAGGAGCCAAAATACCCACAGAAAACACACAAAAACTCACAAAACCTTCTTGCATGATGCCACCTTCACCGTACGCAGTAGTAGGTGAACCAAACCAGTTTCAGACTTGTAATTTAAATACTGCTAAGTTAGGCTAAATATGTTTTAAAATCTAACCTATGCCTTTTGAGTTAAAAGAAACAGTAGCATTAGCCTATATACAGTTAATCAGTCAAACAAAAATCCTGAATTTTTTCTTGCTCAAACCAGCGACCCAAAATACTCTAACCAAGTCTGCATAGGGAACTTTGTATTGAAGTTATTTCTTTTTAAACTTAAGCTTCCATGTTTGTATGAAAGGGGGAAACTTTGAAAAATAATTTTGCATACATCAGCTGGAATGACGCTGCTGAGCCTAAAGAACCTATTGAATGAAGCTCTCTGTGCACTATTTTTAAGCTAATCTGAAGGCCAGTTGAAGTCTGGAGGTCTGTAACTGTTGACATCCCAAAGTCGACAACCTTTACAATTATGCATAGTCTGCCTCTCCACAACTTACTTAATCACCAATAACTTTGACTTAGTTATAATACACTAAAAGTCGCATTATTGCAAAGTTTTTGCAATATTCACAATTGCAATATTTAGTAGTAGGTACATTTTTGGATTACAGCATTAACACATATTGTTTGTTAAAGCAATAAACATGTTTCAATGATTAGGTTTACACATCTGTAGAAATGTAAGGGATTGGAACACCTGAATTAATGATTTGAATGGGTGAGGGAAAACGTTTGGCAATAACGTGGATTAAAATTAAAAGGAAAACAAACAGCATTTCGTATTTAAGCAACGTCCATGGAAAAGAGGCTGCCTGGAAAAAGTGCTTTACGTTTTTTATGTAAAATTGCTATACGTTTGCTCAATATTAAAGTCAGATCTATTTGGAATCATGTCCTTTTTTGTGCTGCACCATATTTAGGAAGCACTGGCACTGGTATAAAAATAGATGGAGGAAGCTTGTCATAATCCTGATGTTACTTATCAAGAGTGTCTTCAGCCCCGTCAAGTTTTTTTCACACGGACTCAAATGCTCTCCAGACATTCTTGCTCAAATTATATTTATCTTTCGTGAACCATGTGGCAGTCCAAAAACCCTGTTGCCGTACAGCTTATGAGTACGGCTCAATTAGGGAAAGGCCAGCGGTATCCTCCAAAAAAAAGGTCAACAATAAAAACCAGAACATGTTTGTATGAACTGGAAAAAAACCAGTGAGTATAAAGTTCATCACAGCTTTTAAAACCATCATTGCTCAGTTTATATCAAACATCAGATCCCATCACAGTATGTTCAAAAAACAAAAAAAAACATATCATTTGCCAGTTTCGGAGGGAAAAAAAACAACATAAGGTCCAACCTTCACTGATAAAAAAAGCTATTAAAAAAATGTAGTAATATAGTCAGTAGAGTATTGTTTTCTCCAGTAAACACTAACAGGAGTGATAAATATTGCATCATGTCAGTGAAACTGCACTCATGTTGGAGCAGCCTATTTACTAACAGCAGTGATGAAGACAACATTTAAGAGCACACAGAAATAAACATAAACAGACTAATTACATGACATAGATTAATTACATGAATATGAGTGTCGCTGGTATCATAAGTGATAAAAGAAACAGGATAGAAAATCTAAAAACTTGACCAAAACTTTTACAAGAAGCCAATCAGCCAGTAATGGTCAGATAAGAATAAAACAATTTTTTATAGCATTGTGTAAAATGTTGTTTTCATTAAAGGTTTTTATCATTTTTGATAAAGTTGGGGAAAACTTAAAGTCAAATAATAATAATAATAATAATAATAATAAGTATAATAATAATGTCATTTGCAGGATTCTGGAGAACCTGACTGATAGCGGTGAATTGTAAGCACACCTGTTTGTGATCAGTTTTATCTTAGTAGGAAAACTAGTGAAAATCATTAATATTTTACTTAGTTACTTTTTTTGCACTCCTTTTAATCTAGGCTGCTGACCTGCAGGCTTTTAACGTATCCCTGTTCCAACAAAAATGATTAAAATAGCAGAATTATCTATGCATTATAACATCAAGTTATGTAGAAAAAAGCAAATTACCAGATAATTTGACTCAGTTGTGTTGAACCAGAGAACATCTTAGGTATGTCAGACACTCACCTCTCAGGACTGCCTTTGAAAATCACTGGCTTATCACATATACTCAAAATAATATAAAAAACACTACAAGTAAATCAACAAAAATAATTATGTTGGTATGTGGTGTGTAGCAGATTTTCAGATCAGACGACTGAAAGTGAACAGGTGATAAACAAGGACTGGGTTGTCTTTTGTTTTTGTGTCAGAATTTAATAAGCGATGCATGTGAAAGATTTACGTGTCAAACATCCTATCAGAGATCTGTTTATTTTCAGAGTCATGTTAAAATTTAAAGGTGGAGTTCTGGGATTCATTTATGCTCTGTGTCTTCAATAACTGGGGTGTTGTAGCTCTGGAACAGAGGCTGCATGAAAAGTCCTGCAGTGCCGACAACGCACACACATATGAAAATCCACAGGAAGAGGCGGTCGATCACCATGGCCACATATTTCCAGTCTTCAATGATCTGCAGAGAATCAGAGAAATTGTTGAATACTGTCACTGTGTTGTTTGCACTGTTAAGCCAGAGTAGTTGTTCTTTATTTTAATTTAGTAATGTTTGAGCGCAACAATTTTACACAAATGTCAGTATCTTTTCAATCTGTGTTTAAAGTGGCTTTTTATTTCATTCTGTGCAAAACTGGGTAATGAATCTTTTAAGCCTGAACCTCTTTTAAATAATAATACACTGAGACTAGGGGGACAAATCCTATTAACCATGAAACAATTTCCAATATTAATCAAATTTATGATAAATATCTAACCAACTATTTATGACGACTTTATAGACTTCTGAAAACCTGCCTGAAAGATTATCTGAAATGCAATCATAACCATATCAGCAACAAGACATAGAATAAGCCAACTCATCAACTGAATTTAAATATTGTTTTATAGAGTTATATTCAAACACAATGTTTTCCAAAAATTTGCGTGTAGCATTTTAGCAAAGTTTTTTTTTATTGGATTTAAATTTAATAAAGTTCAACATTATCTCTGAGTTAGATTGTTTTACTTTAATCCAAGATCTCAACAGTGGTGTCACTCCAAGTAGTAGAAATCATTTCCATGCTTTTTCTTGATATTGTGTTTTAAAAAAGAATGTAATCTGTAAAAATGCAGTTATGCCAAGTTCAATAAGCAAAGATAAATAACCATTACAATAGATCTACTACAGTAAATATAATTAAAAGCTTCTAACAAGTTTTATTCTTCATAAAGGCAAGGCTAAAATCTGGTCCACGACTTCCTAGTATACAAACAAAAATAAAAAATAAAACTGTGATTTTCTTTTTTTTCTGGAAATAACACACTTTCACAGATATTTCTCTTTAAAAAAAATACACAATATCTTCCTTGTGGGAGCAGTCGATCAAGCTGTCTCATAGAGACCTGCAGGCGTTCAGCAGATGGGAGCAGCTCAGCTAATTTGCAACGTAATTTGTTGAAATCTTGAGTGACCCCAAACTTCTTCTGCTCTCCTATTTGTTTTGGTTGCATGGAGCCAAGCTCATCATTTTTAAAGTTAGATTGGTTTTATGAAAATATTGCTACATACAGTCATTCCTTTTAAGTCATTCAGCTTCGTACATAGATTTTGGTGATACTGAATAAATCAAAAATGATTTAGGCAGAGGTTTACCTTCCAGCTTTAAAACAACATTAAAGATACAAAGAGAGCTATGATAATAAATGTTTAGATTAGAGCTTGTTCATATTTTGGGGAGGGGGGTAAAAGCCTATGTCTGAATCTATTACATATAGTCTCAAAACTTTGGTTTCCAGTCATTCTGTATCCAGTCTAAGCTTTAGTTCTTTTACAAAGCAGAATATGCAAACATTTTACTTTTTACATGTAAAAGCTAGTAGACATAGACAAGACTCCCAATTGGTAAACCCAGTGAAATTTGGTTCTACAACAAAATTTAAACCAAGGGGGCTTAAAACAAATGAAGGTAACACTTTTACATACAAAAATGCAAGAGATATTCACTTTGCATCTATGAACTATTTCCTGTTGTTCTTTCACTCTAAAATTCATTGAGGTTTCTGATCAAAACATGACAGAAAGTTCACCCTGTATTATTATGTCCTCTAAATACTTACCCCCTCATCATCATCTTCACTCTTCATTTTCTCAGCAATGTAGCGGACCCCATCCACTGCATCCTCCACGTCAATATTGCTCTTGAGCGTCATCCTCTTCCTGATGTCTTTGTTCTCTGATAAGTCACGGATTCTCCAGCCATAGCGCTTGGCTGACTCCTCGTTGACAAAGAACGAGGAGGAAGAATCTCCCAATACAGCAGACACGCCCGTCCCGCCGTCTAATCCACAGGGCCTCTGATCCGAGTACTTTTGCCTCTGGTGTTTTTTCCTGAACCTTTCACGGATGTTAGAGCTGCCGGGTCTCCTCATGAAGAGAAAAGAAGGGAGCCGGTGCAGAAAGACCCGTTTCACCCAAGGCGGCATGGTGTGTGTGCTTGGCGACCGATGGTGGACGTTAAGCACGCAAACGCTTGTGACAATGGAGAAGGTGACCAGCACCATTGTAAACATTAGGTACTTCCCAATCAGAGGCACTGCTAAAGATGTTGGTGGCACTATCTTTGAGATAAGAAGTAAAAACACAGTCAGCGCCAGAAGGACGGAGATGCAAAGTGTCATTTTCTCACCACAGTCTGATGGGAGGTAAAACACCAGGATAGCCAGGGATGTGATGAGGATGCAGGGAATGATCAAGTTGATAGTGTAAAACAGAGGTTTCCTCTTGATGATAAAGTCATAGGTGATATCCAGGTATCTGATATCATTGGGGTCTTCGTTCTTGCGTCCAGGCAGGGAAACAATATCCCACTCACCGCTGGGTTTGAAGTCATCCCTTGATGCATAATCACTGAGGAGGATGAGGTCTATTTCTGTGTGGTCGTACGTCCAGGAACGAAACTTCAGGGTGCAGTTCTGCTGGTCAAAGGGAAAATCCCGGACTTCGATTTTGCAGGCAGATTTGTAGATAGCTGGTGGGAGCCAGTCAACATCTCCGTTATTGGAAACTAAAGCATTGGAGTAGAAGGAAACCTCATATGTCCCATCAGCACTGAAAGAAACAAGGAGATCACAAGGAGAGAGTCAAAGAATGTAGGAAAAAAACCTCTTCATTCATGACTATTGTCCATTGTTTTGTCTTTTAATTACACAACAACATTAAAATTATTTGGAGACCTAAGAGAAGAATATGGAAAGAGTTTGTTACTAATTCTTCAAACTGAAACAAAAAATAATAAAACAAGGTACAGGCGATTTTAAGAAGAAATTGTTTCTGTTTTTGTTTTCATCATTAGAAAAAAGAGCATTTAAGATATTTCTTTACTCTTTTATTAGCATAACACCTATGTTGTAAGAAAAATCAA
This sequence comes from Orestias chungarensis, assembly GCA_032876305.1. NCBI lineage: Eukaryota > Metazoa > Chordata > Actinopteri > Cyprinodontiformes > Cyprinodontidae > Orestias > Orestias chungarensis. The sequence goes on from JAVLVB010001163.1 coordinate 1,830,078, forward strand.
AAAAGAAACACAATAAAAAGATAAATACGTCATTTTTATACCACTATGTCATTCTAAATAAGGTAACTTTGGAATACCTCCTATAGAAAAAAGTTATGGACACAAATATGATTCACAGATATATTTAAATAATAATTAAATACACAAGCATACAATAACAGACAACAAAGAGATACTGCATTTATATATACATTTTTAGTTAGTTAGCTTGTTCAAATAACCAGATGATAAATTGCCATAAATTTGGAAATATCACCCATCAGACCTACTGAGACAGTTGTTCATTTTCCGCAAGTCCAAGAAGAATGTAATATATTATAAATTAATGTTCGATAAATTATGAAGGAGAACAAGCTTCACATTTGTTTCGGAGCTGCAGTGAATTCACACTTATTTAAAAATACAGAATCTCCAACAGTTTACTGTAACTTCAGATTCCCTGGAGTGGGATGTTAACCTGAAGACAAACAATAGAGTTGCTAGTTATTTTTAACTTTTCTCTGTGTCCCTGAGGTCCTACTATTCTCACAATAGCTAAATTTAAAAAAAGCCTGAAAGAGTTTAGAGTTTACAAAACAATGTTTAGGTTTGGGAAAATTCTTATCATGAGCATGACAAATGAGGCAGGTCTAAAGGTTTAAACTACTATGACAGTTTTTGCTGTGTTTTTATTTACTGGTTTCTCAACTATACACAGAGTATACATTTTTTCACCCCAGAAAGAGCCCCAGTTTGCCTCAAGTTGAAACATTTCCATTTCTGAGAGAGATTTGTACATTTTAGCATGAAGTTAAGAAAAGTGTAGTGGGACCTGAATGACGATGATACAGGGAATTTACCTCCTTCGTATAATGGAGGACATTTCTTGCACATTTGAGTCATTACCAGTCTTGTGTTAAGTTAATTGTTAATTGACACAAGTTTTCAATGTACTTTACTTTATTATTTTACTTGTAAATGAAATTTGAAAGTAAATTTAAATAATAAAGTAGAAGAAAGGAAGTGAAGTCCAGGTGGCATATAATGCAAGCCACAGAAGTTAACATAGTTTCATGCCTACTCTCCAATAAAAACAGACAACAGAGCTGTTTTATGCTTACTGCTGCAATGTCTTCTAAATAATTCACTCTTTGTAGCTACTAGAAGGATTCTGATAACTGTATTAGCATCAAACTGGAGCTTTTTATCTGCAAATTATAATTAGGTGCTGCACAGGATAAGAGTTAGATGGTTAAAACAAGAAAAAAATGGTATATTTAAATCTGATGACAATTTGAGTAATACATACAGGCTAATGTTTATGCTGTTGGACTGGGTTTCCTCGCAGGCTTTACTTGTGGTTTTAGCTGAAAACTGACTATTTATAAAGAGGAGAACATTGGAACATATTAGCTGAACTGATAATATATGGAAAGATGAAAATGTTAGGTAGGAGTAGACATGAAATAGGAGGACTGCGTTCCTTTCTTTAACCCCAGATTGTACTCCTGCTGTTCTCACAGACATACATATTCACTGCATCTTTCAGAAAAAAAAATATCTTACTTGTTATAGAGGACGATATCTGGCAGCCAGATGTGCTGCGACGGGAGTCGAATTTTCTTGATTCCCTCATACTCATTGGGATCCCACATTAATCTGTAGTCGTTCCATCCCTGATGCAACGTTGCAATTATGGAAAACCACATAAATTAAATTAATACATTTAAAAACATGCAAAACCTCACTCAAAACAAATGTATTATTACTATTTACAAAGAACTTCCAAAGGATGAACAAATAATTGTAGCAAAACAAAATAAATGAATTCTGAGTATATATGTATGTTGGTTTACATATGTAAACCAACTGGTTCATCCATAAAAATATTGGTTGAGTCAGCTGTCAAAGTGTATTAGGAAAGCAGTAAACCAGACTTTGGCCAAAATGCTGCGAGCTGACCTCATCAGTGAACTTGCTTTACGTCCCTGCACAATTTTCTACAAATCACTGCACTGCGACAAACCTAAATACATTTATAAGCATATTACAGTGACTAATATAACTAAAAGTATGCAGCAATTTGGTTTTACACAGACACACACACACACACACACATATAAAGAGAAAAAACAATGTACTTCAAGGGAACCAACCTGGGTTAACCAACAGTTGGTGGTCATAATCTGCTCCCTCTCGTTCTGAAACGTAGACAAACATGGCGACGCAGTTCATACACATGTAGCAATCCTTTAAAATAATGATTGGTAAGATGTGATGGTGTGATACAAGCATATCTGTTCAGTGGTGGGATCCTGTATTCAATTACCACATTGATCAGCTGGGCCAGAGACACTTGTATGTTAATGGTGACCTGCTGGCTATTGTTGACAGCCGGCCTGATCAGCTTGTTATATCGCTCCGATGACAACAGGTGACTCACCAGCCTCTCCTCTACATCTGCACACAGGGTAGCTGGGTAAACACAGAGATAAACAAGCACATAGACAAAGAAAGCACAGTTAGAAACAAACTATACTGTATTGCACTATATTTTGCTACTGAAATACATCCCTATTTTATATTAAATTAAAAATCTCATTCATGTTTAAAATATGCCATAAATTAAGCATTCTTTTAAGAGACTTTTGTTGTGTAAAATGTTGGAAATGGCTTGATTAAGAGATAATATTCAAATAGAGAAAAGTAGTTTACAACAATAGGAAATAAGCAAAGGCTTTGTAGTGATCATGTGGGCTCTGCATACTGGATATAAGCTGCTAAATAAAAAAGGGTGGTGGGACACGTAAAATAGACTTCGTGTTGGAGGTATTAGTCCATTTTTTGAATGGTTTTATTTGACTTAGGTTATAGTATAGTGGGTAGAAGATGGGCAGGAGACACAGCACGAACCAATGGATGATCTGGAACCACTGCCATAAAAAAAACCTGCCAGCCAAAAGCTTCTGCAAAATACTACTTATAATACTACTTATAAACTGGAACTAATATATATATATATATATATATATATATATATATATATATATATATATATATATATATATATATATATATATATATATATATAGTTGGAGATGGTGATGGCTGTGGGCAGGAATGATCTTCTATCGCGGGCTATTTTACAACTAAGCTGAACAAGCCTCTGACTGAAAAGACTTTGTTTTCCAGTCTCACGAAGAGAATGTTCAGGGTTGTCCATGATTTTCTTGATTTTATGTAAAACCACCGGACCGATTTAAATAAAAATATACATGTGAATTAAAAAAATGCAAAGTCTAAAAAATAGATGTAAATAAAGATATGTTTTGAGACTTAATATTGCAAAGATGTTGATGGCCAGTCTGGCTTTGAAAGAGCCGTTTTGAAACTAGACAACAGAGACTCAGATAGGTTAAAAAAAAAAAAACTTTGTGCCAGTCCATCTCATAAAAATGTCAAATAAAATACCGTAAATGAAAGTTTCTGGTTAAATTGTGAACAGTGTTAAAAGTATGGGTGGAATTGCACACATGCTCATAAGGACAATGGTTTAAATTTCAGGGATGAGTAAAATCTAGGCTTTTATATCACCTTGTTTTGACCTTGCTGAAAGGGTCCTTTTAACTGTGTTTTCCTCTTGCTATTTTTTCTTCAATTTTCACTTTAACAATGTAAAAGAGGCCGTACAAAAATAAACTGGCCTGCGAAATATTTATTTACTCAGGAAGATGGATGTTTTTTGGAGTTTTCTGCAAGGAAAGAAAAACGTAAAGAAGAGCAGTGTGGGTTGTATGAGGTGACATATGTGTTAACTTTCACGGGACGACTAACTCTGCTCACAGAGCAAATAAGTAAAGGATAACGTGTATTAGCTGACGTCAGCTAAAAGAGCTTTGTGTCTACCAGTGTGTCTCATAACACATGTATGCACACCCACAGAGAGAGACACTTCGGTCTGCCTCGATGCACTCTCCCGAGGTCAATAATTCATGGCCACTAAAATAAAAATACCATCATCTTTGGGGTAGAGAGATTCAGACATAATCAGAGATAAACCTTCAGGTCTTTCCCACTCATGTAAAAACTGAACAAAAGATCAGAACATAGATGTATGTATATATCAAAAAAAAGATTTAGACATCTGGTCATGTTTAAATGAAGGATGATCTGTTGTCAGATGAAGGAGAAAAAACTTCATATTCTGCGTCTTTTGGGTTTATTTTAGGATAGTAAATAATTTAAAGGAATCCCATCTGTGGTAGAATAAAATAATTAAGGCTTCAGTGGTACCTCAATTTACTCAGTACACTGCTCTAATCGCTCACTCTATTAAAAACCAGACCTTTTCCGTGTTGTAAGTGACCCTCTTTACATTTGGGGTTTTACGTGTGTGATCTCTTTTGATTGCGCTGTTGCAAACTTTTCCTCCTTGGAGAATATTCCTCGTTTTTAAAATGGAAAAGAAAACCAACCACTGACCTCATTCTCGCCACATTCTCCTACTTTTTTTTCTTTCCTTCAGTGAAATGAATGGAGAAGAGGCTGGTTTACAACCAAGAAGAGAGATGCCGAGCTCTGAAAATGGCTTTCTGTTCTCTGCTCCCACATTTTGGCTTTTACATAAAGCCGCAGTTTGGGTTGGACCTAACTGCGGTTATTGGTTTCTCAGTTTATCTGCCTGTTTCGCTAAAAGAAAACCATCACCACAACAACTTTGGTTAAACAATGTTGAAACATTTATAAAAGTAACTAAATTTACTTATTGAAAGATTGTAAAAATTATTTAAATACAGAATGTTGTCTTGAAGCCATATGTCAACTAACTAGGATTTTCCACTTTGCTGCTAATCTAAACACAATTTTTAGGACTGGAATACCAAATCAGATTAATAAAATCTTTTAAATTAGAATATAACTCCCAATTATAATCACAGACTAATTACATACAATATTTTGATCTAAATATTTTAACTGTTGGTGCTGAAGGTGTTAAAATGTTTGTAATAAGTACAGAAAAAATGATTTTTTCTTTAAACACAATTGCTGGTAGTTAAATCATTTTAAAAGTGGAGCTCCTGCTCACGTGATTTTTTCAAACACAGCAAAGACGGACTCATTCACCAACAATTGTTTTCTGCAGCAGACAAAGAAAGGGCGGCATGGAAAAAAATAACTCAGAATTGAATAGTTATCTTGGAAAAGGAAGCTTGTAGGTTTAATTCTGGATTCGTCCTTTCATAGTCTGATGATCAAGGTACGTAAACTCAGGTTGGTTCCCAATCTTCACATCAGTGTGTAAGTGTGTGCGCTTTGGTGAATGCGGCTCTAGTTTAATGTGCTTAGAGCGGTCAGTATGGGTGTAAAAGTGCTATAAAAGTTTAGTTCATTTGTCATCTGCTTCTTCAAATAGCCCCGGAAACCTTGTCACAATGATAGCATCAGGAGCTCTTTGAAATACAAAGATCAAAATGGTTTAAATACACAAGATCCACTTTTTTCTAAGGTTATCTAAAGTCCCAAAGATTATGCACAGGGAAATGGTCTCTGTGTGAACTTTAAACTTGTGAAATGTTAAAGAAGAAGAACAAGCATATTATCTTATTAAATATAGGATTTGATTTGTTTTATAGATGTTTGAAATATCCTCCTTTATAAATTTTTTATAATGTTTTTGTCAATAAAGTTGTCTTACACTGCATCACCTTGTTAAAGCCAGAAATATAACGCATACTGCAAGCTTAAGATGAATTGAGAACTGCAAACTTCATGCGTATGAACTGAACACTAGTGCAGCCGTCCCAAAGGAAGTGAGTTTTTTTAAGGGAGTATAAAACGGTAAAAATTTGATTTAAAATGCTAAATGCATTTTAGACTATAGTGACTCAAGAGAGAATTGTTCATAAATTGCAACAATTGTAAGATGACTCAAGGTAAGACCAACTGTTATGAGGACTCATTAAATACTTGTGGTCCCACAATTCAGCCACCACGGGCAACCGGTAAAAGATGACAATTTCATTGTTTTCTTTTACTTTGCTTTAATTGATGTGCAATGGTAAGCATGATCTACAGTAGAGAAACAATGAGTAGGAATAAGTGAAAATACACCAATATATATATATACATATATATATATATATATATATATATATATATATATATTCTACTAACAATAAACTTACTTGTTGTCATTTACTCATGCTTACACAAAGAATCAGCAGGAGTAGAAAATGGAGCTCAGGCTCCAGCTAGCTGCCAAAGAAATTAATTCAAACCAGAAGAAAACAGACATTGGCTACTCAGAATAGATACTGAACCAATCAGGCAGGCTGATTCTCAAAACAACTCTCTCTTAAAGGACACTTGTCAACTTTAGAATATTTTCAACACCAACTGTTAAAGATGAAGAGGTTCTGTTTCACTATTGAAGATAATGGTGCATCACAAGAAGCGAATATAATTATAAAGGACAAGAGATATCGAGATATCAAATTCCTAAGTTTTACCCTAAACCAACAGATAGACTATTGAAACTCAAACACATCTGTGTTTTTCCACAGTACCAAGATCCCAAACATATTTTCAAATCAATTTTGAACAACCAAAAACAAGTAGGTCAGTGGGAAAAAAAAAAATATTCATAATACTCAGTACAGCTGTATATTAGCCAATGAATTACATTCTACTAATACTAAACATGTTGATTTGAATAGGAAAAAAAACATGACAGAATAAGCCTTTACTAATTTTATTCAATAGGGAATCAAAAAACACACTTTCACACCAGAGCTTTGTTGTAGACTGAACCAATTAAATTATGATTTTTAATTATACGAATAAGTAATTTTTTAATATTTTGTTTTCTTTTGAGCTTCTTTGGGTACCATAGGCAGGTCTAGAAAAATACTTTAGCTCCTTATATTTGATATGTTCAAGTAAAGGCACTCATGCATGGACTTTAAGATAAAGGCTTACCTCATCTCTAGATGATTCAGAATCATTTTTAAAACCCATACCTTTTCACATTTTAATTTATTTTATTGAAATTTCAACTAACACAAAAAAGTATATATTTATAAAACAAGAGTAGTTTTTTTTAACATTATGACAAGTTATTACAAAACTTAAAAAAATAACATGCATTGTTGTTATTCAGCTCTGATAACCCAAAGTAAAATCAAGTTCTTTTAAAAGTTTTTATAAGTCACAAAATTAAACAAGAGACATCTTGTTCTCAGAGGTTATTCAGTATATTTGTTAATAAACGGCTTCACAAAGATCAACAGACAGGTGAGCAAAAAAGATTGGAGAGAGGTTTTAAGGAGGGCAAGGATAGTATACTAATATTCCAGGATTTGAATGTCTCACATAGAAACGTCTAATTCATCATCCTACAATAGAAAAAGCACACGAGCAAATCTACAAAGAAATGGTTCTCCGCCCAAACTAGACAAGCCAAACAAGATAATCAATCTGTGAAGCTGCAAGAGGCCCAGGCGGACTTTTATCCTGCACATCAAAAACACAGAGATGGCAACAAAATGGTAACTTTTGGCAGTAATCCACAGAAAGAGAATAAGCAAAATGGGAAACAGAAAAGACATGGAAGAAGTCAAACCACTTTACACCATTCTGCACAAACCTTTGTCATATTATTACAAGGTGGTGACCGTGTCATGCTGGGTGAAAGTTTCATTTTTCTGGAAACCTTTTTTCAGAGGGTTCAGCAAAGCTGGTCCAAATTTATTGTTTATGTAATTATAACAAAAAAATTATCCATTATGGAAAAAACAATTCAATAAAGTTTGTGGAAGTAGCAAAAAACATGAACGTTATGAGGGCTGTAAATATTTCTTAAGACACATGTTTTTATATCTTTACACTATGTAGATCGATGAACCTTGATTGTAATAAAACAGAGGCTATTGTTGCTTAAATGAACGTTTGAGGATAAAGAGTTAACAACTCACTCTCTCATATCACAAATCACCTGAGTTATGATTCTTTTCGTGAGTTAATTTAACCGCGTGCTTTAATAATTTAATCCAACTGCATGAAGATGTTTGATACACAGTAAAAAAATCAATCATTTATTCAGGATTTACATCAAAATAAACACATGCTATGCTGCCCAGAGTTTGTCGCTTCAATAAGTCAATGCTTTTGTGCATAAAACGCGGCAACTTTCATCAAATATAATGGCAAGGGGTGATGGTGTAGATAGTTTACTGAACATTAAACTAAATGCAGTCCAAATAAAACGAGGAACTGATCAAACTACTAACCTGCTGCTGTAAGAACCAGGAGAGCCGAGGCTGTTTTAACCAGGACAGACATGCCTTCCTCTCCTCCGGCGCGACGCGCGCTCCAAAAACTTCCAGGTGTCAGAGTTTTCTCCAGATCAGTAAAATGATAATAAAATAATGCTATAGTGGTTTCATCATGTTAGATTCCGCAGTTGGAAGCTAAAATTTGATGAGGCATTAGTAGGATGGGGAGGGAGACCGTCTGCAGACTGAGCAGAGATGAGGAGGCTGGATGTCTTCTGCAAGAGCGAACCGTCGCTCCAGCTTCTGTGATTGCGCGCAGGGTACAACCGGAGTCCTGCCTGGTTTTTCACCCTTCACTAGATTTCCTTAGCACAAAAAATATTGGTTAGGAGCAAAAGGTACGTGGGTTATTGTTTTCAAATGAAAGATAAAATCTGTTGAGTCCAACGTCGCCTTGGATGCTTCAGTTTCACTCTCCGCTGAAGTGAGCCACACAGTTTTAAAGCAGCGAAAAGAAAAACATCAACGTTTCCAGAACACTTACAATTTTACTGAAACCAGAGCTAATTCGATATAGGTTTCCTGTGCTTTTTAGGTTAATTGAAATTGATGAAGTTAATCCTTTGAGAGTTGATTTGTTGGTAAAACTATAAAAAAGTTCCTTAATCAATTAGTAATGAGCAAAATGTTAATTAAACTATAAGGGGAGCCCCCGGGCTATAGAAAAAAGTGATTTATCTAAATCACACACACACGATTATCCTTGTTTAACTGAACTTCTGAACAAATGTTGACACCATAAATAATGAATTTTCAAAAATTTATATCTGTAAATAGCTCAGAAGTGTACAAAATCCATCCACAATCAGTGATTTTTACGGAGCCCCGCAAGTGCCAGGATTTTTAAAAAAAGAAAAAAAGATAAGAAAGAAAGGAAAAAAAGGGGAAAAATCTGTGCACACAGTTTATTAAACTGTGCTGTCAGTTTTGCAATCTGTGCGCACAGTTGAGTAAACAGGTGGAGACCAGAGGACATCAACGGGGAATTTCTCCCCAAAGAAAGGGCCCACCTCATCGTGTTCCGCATCCTGAAAGGCCTGCACAAAAAAAGTGCAGTTAAATAAAAAGTTAAATCCAGTGTGATCCAGTCCATAGGTAAGAACCTTCACGCTACTGCCTTCTTTGTAAATTGCTTTGGATAAAAGCATCTGTTAAATACATTAAAACATAAAGTAGTGTATCTTATAAGAAGGACCCCACACACCCAGCACACTCACTTTTTGTCCCGCTCCCCTCAGGCAGGAGGATGCGGAGCATCAAGTGTAAAACCACCAGACTGAGAAACAGCTTCATTCCTAAAGCTGTGAGACTCTCAAACACACTCAATTACAAATGAAAAACACTTTCTCATTTAACCGGCACTGTTCACTTTAATATCACACTTTAAAATGTCACTTTAAAATGTCACTTAATATGTCACTTGCACTCCGAATTTTCATTGCTGCTATATTTCTTGTAAAGTTCTTTATATTATATTATATATATTATTTAAAATTGCTATCAGGGTGTAAACTGGTCCAGGGGGATTAGAATTTCGTCCCACCTCATGTACCACATGTGATGACAAATAAAATTTCTTGATTCCTTGATGTTCTATCTAGAAAAACAATTTAGCATTGATTTTTATTAAGTGGGTCACATGAACTGGGAACTATTCAAGAAATATGCAACATATTACAGTCAGCAGAGAGCAATTTTAACATTACAAGCATTTTTACAGTACATATATATATATATAGTGGATTAAACTTGAATAAAAACAATCTGTATCATCCTGTGGAATAATTTCATAGTATTTTTTGGCATTGGGTTCCTAAAGTGTTTGATTCTGCAATGTATTGATGATTCCTAAATCAATAACCTTGTTTCCAAGGAGGGAGCGGCTCAGAACGGCAGGCCGACATCTGAGTTACTAAATTAGAGCAGCCCTGAACTAGAAGCCGCTAAAAACCTAGAGCTTGAATTTCCAACTTCAAATAAAACTTCAGCGCAGTTCCAAAACCCTCATGATGTCCTCACACAATCTGAGACGTACCGATTGTAAAACTGTGAGCACAGAATTCCACTTTTTCTTTTACCCTGGCACTTGCGTGGCTCCATAGATTTGTTAAAATTTGAAAAAGCAACTATATTATTTGAGTAAAGGCTGCTGGAGAAATCATAACACAAAATACAGACATCATATCAATAAGAATCTTTACAAATGTAACAATAAGAAGGGCTTACACTATTCACACAAGCGTTATACTTCCTATAATATAACACCATTGAATAATCTTTATGCATGTTACACGCCCCAAAGTCTAGGGATTCAGGGGCAGAAACATAAAAATGTCAAGAGATAATATGGGATATAAAAGGTTGTTTTTGTTACAAAAAGAAGGTTTCAAAAAACAAAAAACACAATTTAACCCAAATAATACAGAAAAAAAACAAGGACTAGCCAACTGAAGGATATTAAGTGCCAATCAAATTACAAGGTATCCAAACAAGTCAATCCAAAGTAAACTCAAAACAACCCAAAAAGGTGAAGAAAAATCCCACAAAGTGCCCACCAAGCCTTCCAAGCACAAGCTTGAGGCTTGAGAAAGCAAACACAAATCAAACTGCTTTAGCAGAACAACCAACAAAATGTTTTCGAAACTGCTAAAAGCAGTTGCAAATTGCAAATGTGGGGAAGAGCTGAACAAAAACTCTTGCTACAAGCTCCCCCCCACTGGATGAATGCTTTCAGGTGCCTTTTATATGGTGCAGGTGGGGCTAATCACCATCTGATTGGCTTGCCATTCTCTGCTGCTCTCCAGCAGTCTCCAGGCAGCCAATCAGGAAAGGTGTGCCCTCACAGCTGAACCTGTATAACAAAAAAAAAAGATAGCCTGCACAGCTTCAAGAGGCCAGGGGCTGTAACCACGGACGTAATTTGTGGGGGGGGGGGGGCACAGGGGACATGTCCCCTGCACTTTTTCAAGTGAATGTCCAATTTGGTTCCCTCCACTTTTTACTGTCCAAAAAAGTAAAATTGTCAGCACTAGGACCCAGCAGGAAACAGCCGCTCAAGCTGAAGCCCGCTTCTCTGAAATTTAGATCGCCCACCAGCACTTGATTGGCTTTCTGTTGTTTGGATCTCTTGTGTGATTGGCAGTCTCCACCGTCACTCATTAGAACCTAACTTACAATCAGCGCCATAGAGAGGGTTCGAAGACTCCCATTGACTTTCATAGAAAGAAGCATGGAGCTGCTAATAGCTCCAAACACCAGCAGTTCCAGCATTGGACGTTGTGCATTCTGTGATTTCTACGGTAAATTGATAAAAGCACAACTTTTTTTTTTGCTGTTGTGAAGCGTTAGCTGACTGTTCCATATCACAGTAACATTTTACATTTCCAGTTTTCGTTAATTAAGCATTTGAACTTGCCAACTTAACTTGCTAGTTGTGTTTTAGCTGCTCATTACAGGAAAGCTTGGCGAGTATAGACGGGTCCGTCTGATTCAGTGTTTTAAAATTTCCATCACAACACATTCTGAACTAAAATAATTTTCTATTTTTTTTCGGCTAGTGGGGGCTTCTACCAGCAGCTTCGCCGGCTGGTCCAATGGGACGTGTTCCGTGCGGACGCTGCGACGGCAGTGTGGCGCGCCTTCTTCTGCGCCACCTGTTCTACCTGGTGCTGGAGAACTCACAGCACACGGACTACATCACGGAGAAGCTGTGGAAACCGTGTGTGTGTGTGTGTGTGTGTGTGTGTGTGTGTGTGTGTGTGTGTGTGTGTGTGTGTGTGTGTGTGTGTGTGTGTGTGTGTGTCTGTGCGCATATATATATATGTGTGTGTGTGTGCGCATATATATATGTTTGTGTGTAAATAAATCTAGCATAGAAATAGCTTAGTAGTCGTAGTAAATATTAAAAGTGGTTCTTTATTTTAAAGCCTGGTTCGCATTTTACTTTCTTTTTTTTTACATTTTACATATTTTACAATAAATTGTTTGGTCATTTATTTTTGCACAATTTAGAAAAAAAAAGGTTTCAATTAAATGACAGTTTTAATTAGTGAATTATAAATAACAATTCTCAGACTACAAGCACAATTAACTAAGTTTGCATGAAAGCAAAAATTGTAATAATTATGTCTTCTACAAAAGTTAAGCATTCCTCCCAGGTCTTCAATCAAAACATATACAGCAACATGTTTTTACTTCTGTTAAGGTTTTGGTATGTTATGACACACTGTGGCCATACTCTCATGTTAGGTAAGTAAAGTTGTGGGGGAAAGTGAAAAAAGTCCTTTTCGCAACAGAAGCCGTTCAAACTGATTTACCGGGCTGAGATGTTTGGACCTCCTAGGTGGAGTAAATTATTATGATTTAACCTGTTGGGTGGAATAACCTCAAACTCTATATGTTAAAATCAGGAAAGATCTCTGCAGTCTAAATAAAAGGTCAAACACCTTGGGAAGCCAGGAAACTAAATCTGTGGTGATGTGGGGTTTTGGATAATTATGAACATAAATGAAAAATGAAGCAAAAATATGATAATTTTGAGCCTTTAATCCCAACCTAAATTAAACCAAGTTGTTTTTCCTTCCTTAATTTCCTGAAGTCGTGCTACGTATTCGTTGTGTAGTTCCCATTTGTCATTGAGGACTAATGGTGTATTGTTGTGGCCTGTTGGTGCAAACTGGTTTAGATTCAGTCTATTACATTACATTTATAACAAAACAAAAAAATCAGATGGCTGCATTCATTGGATGGATCAGAGATGATGCAATAAAGCACTGGCGGGCCACTTTGTGCTTTACTGGACAACAAACTGGACTGATGGTGCAATAGTGAAGCTCGTGTAAGATTGGAACCTAATACATATGCATAGTCTAATCTAATATACTTCAAAATGCACTTTATACTTTCAGGAATAAATAGATATTATACAAAATAGTCACAGCTCCAATTACAGTCGAACTCTATTATCCGGCCATCACACCCTTTTACAGCCACACCTAAGTAACAAGCAAGCATTAGCCTTCCAGAGTCCCTGGCCGCTCTCCTAATGAACACTATCTCTGCATCCTAAAAGCAAATAAAAGAAAGAGAGATTTAATCAGGGCTTCTGAGAGCCCAGTGTGGAGTCATCAAACACACAAGCATGAAATATGTTGATAAAATCCAGGCTCCTTGTTTTATGTTCACCGTAACTGACGTGGAAGACATTAGCTGTATCACATGCCTGACTCCTAAAGTAGCAAAACTCATTATGGGATAGTTTTGTTTTCTCGGTTTGGAGAATCAGGGTGGATTCTAACTTAATGAGTCAAGCAAGCATCTAAAGTTAAAAAAATTTATTATTTTTTTCAGAATACTAGAACTAGCAGAAGCCAAATTACATTGACTACTTTTAAAACACAGCACCTTTATTTAATACAGTAGATTTTATTTTCCACTTCCATTTATATTAGAGCTATGTTAGTTGGGAAGTGTTTAATCATAGTTTACAAGCCTACAAAACTGTACACTGATTAAATTAATGTGTAATGCCATTTTCAATTAAGCTCCTTTTGGAAATAGAGAAGAACAAGGTTTGGAAAAGTAGTAAAATCAAATCAAAGACATCAAGCCATTTCTCTTATAATGCTGACTCAGACGAGAAAATGATAGGCAGACAGACCAAAAGAGACACATAACCAGAAGCATAATGAGAGTCTAATCAGATTTTTAAAGACCGATCCACTAAAAGATTGTTTTTACCCATTGAAACATCTTGGTCTGTTTATCGTCTAACCTTTAATGTTTCTGCAAACTTAGTTTATTTTGTCTTTATGCACTTCTTTTCGGTAAAGATCCCAGCTTATCCGGTAAAATCTTTTCAATTTTTCTTTTACAGTTTAGGTATTAATCAATAGAAAAGTACGACCAAATGTCGATAACATTACACCAGTGAACTAATTGCCTCAAATACCTTTCAAATTTCTGTTTTGTTGAATTTCATGTTGTTTATGTTATTTTTTGCTTGTTTGTTTCTGCTTTATGTTTATGGTTAATGATCAATATATTATTCCTCTGAATTCCTATGAAACTCATTATTATGCTACACTTAATTATTCAATTAAGAATTGACTCATGGTGATTTTTGTTAATTTAGGCAACAAAAAAAGGTATTTAATGAAATTTTACTAATTATTATTTATGTCCCAGGACCCAGCATGGAGTTATATGTTTAACTGTGTTCCTGCATTCACCATATATATATATATATATATATATATATATATATATATATATATATATATATATATATATATATATATATATATATATATATATATATTATAATTCTAGAAATCATTGTACACAAAATGCTAAAATTAAGATATTTATTTCTGACAAATGCCTTAATATATTTGAATCTGTCTACAGATTTATTGGATGTGCATATATAGTCAGACATTAACAACACCAAAAATGTATGCCAAAACAAAGGATTTCTGCCAATATTGTCTGTTGTGACCTGAAGAAAGGTGTTAGTTGCAAGTTGCTGGATCCAATAGATCACATACAACACAGGACTTTATATACTCTGTACATGTTGACCTTTCGACAGTTGTTGTGGACAATGGATTGTAAAAGAAATGTGGTACTTAAATTTGTGTTGATATTTCCTCCCAATTGCAGGACTAATGTTCCAGGTTTAATAAGTGAAGTTTGGTTTGCTTGTATTCTTGAAATCCTGATAAAGTAAAACATACAGAAGGTTGTCCTTCGCCATGCCAACTTCAGTTGACAAGACCTGTTCAGGTAACTGACGGCAGTCTTTTTACTAAACATTGGAGCTGGGTCAAGCATTTGTTAAAAGAATGGTAGCATACGAAAAGTATCTGATTGTTTAGTGCAGCTGGTACGTTTTACTTCCTCCCATTTAACATCTTTTTCCTGCATGTGTCAACATGATTTAAAAAAACTTTTTTATATATAAGTTACCAGTTGCAATCTGGTCTATTGCTCTGTTTTTAATATGACGCCATGTTTTTCCTGATATTTTGACTGTAGTGTACTTTGGTCAGTTTCCCACCCGTATTGTATTTCACACAATTTGACCTGGGTGAATTTATTTGATTTGGTCCTTTTATCAAAAGCGTCCTTATCAGCTTCCTACAATGTGATGCATCTCTCCCTTCAGGCAACACAGTCGGTAACATGCGCCCTGGGGAAGAAACCAATTCCCCTCTTGCATTAAAGTTTTCATAAATTCATATCACAGAGTCACGTTAGTGTCTTCCTCTGACAGTATTGGACGGGGCTTTCTAAATTCCCGTCTGGTAAACTGTGAGAGTGAGATATTGTTTTGTTGAACTGAAACAAGGGACTTCCTCTTCTTTCATCTTGCATCCGATTGTCATTTTGAATATTTAACTATCTGCCCAAAGAAAAGTCCTTAAACTCTGTTTCAACCCTTAGGCTGTAATTTTCCCGCTCTGCTATTTACTTCTTCTATGCCAACTCTCACTTTTGAGTCTAAACTCTGAAACTAAACCAACAGATCCCTACAGTTTTGAAATAATCAAACTTAATGCAGATCCTGTTCATCAAATAAATGTTAATGTCTGACATACAGTATATACCCTTATCAAATGTTGCGTAGGTTTGAAATTGCGGTTTCATTTGTTCTGCTAAAAGAACTGACCAAACCAACCTTGTCTGATATGAAAACCTAATCCTCTACTAAAACAAAAACTGGTTGTTCTAATTTCGGAAGCAAAATTGGGTCAACCAGTTTTAAATTAGCAACATTTTGATGGTTTTGAAGCATAAAGGACTGTTTAAGGATTTGTGCCTAGACTTAAATGCTTAAGCTTACAGTAAGGTCACAAACTTTCAGAATTTTCTAATATTTATGGCAAGTCGTCCATGTCTATTATCTTTTGATAACATGATGTGGGGGGTTTTTCGGGAAATGCTTCCTTATTTTCAGCCCAAATGTAAAAAGACTTACACCTTCCAAAATGTTCCTTTTAGTTATTACTATTATAAGTATTTCTTTTTTAGAAAATGTTTTTTGGGAAAATGGGTGTAAAAAAAGGATTTTTACTCTGGAACTATTCATTAGAAACCTGGAAATTTAATAAAGTTCTTCACTCTTTCAGATTCTGATCTTATTCGTTTTTTAAACTCCTGGATTAGTTGAGGGCTTTTGGTGTGATTTAAGTAAACCTGAAAAAGTCTATCACTATTGTTATGGAAAACAGCTTTTACTTAAAGCAGCACTAAGTAACTTTTTAAACTTCATAAAAATATTTTCATAACTTTTGAGATCATGCGTCGATTTAAAGCTTGTTGAATGACATATCTGTCATAACCCGAGGGGATCCGTATCGCTTCAACCAGCACTAAGCAACTTTGAAGAGGGTAGCAGGAACCCTGCAACACAAAACAACTACAAATGAGCTGACTGCTTTACGGCATACGTCACCTCCCCAGTTTCTTTTTTTCAACATCATCATATGACATTGCTTCACCACTGTTAGATTTAGTACCTCATCGCTATTCATCCTTCACACAGCCACTGGAAACGGAAAAGTACTTCAATCCAACTGCAGACGACCGGGAGATCAGGATTTTTTACGATGCCATGCTCTGGTCCTCATGGAAAAGGCAGTTTTAATTCAGGTAAAACACTACAGCTTCTGTCCACACTGGGCACCAAAATCGACCGAAACTGAGACTTCTTTAGTGTTGATTAAAGCGTTCTTCCAAAGAATTAAGCTTAGGCCTTTTGTAAAGCAAATTTAGACTGATTGATTGATCTCAATTATAGTCTTTTTTTATCTGCTCTTAACTTTCCTATTTACTTATCATTCATTTCTGTATGTATTTAATCAGATCATACCTTATTAAAGGTTGATTAGTTTTTTTTTTGTTAATTTATGGGAAGACAACAGTTTAGCCTTAGTACATTGTTTGTCAATCAACTTTTAATTATTACTTTTTGTTTGTCTACAGCATGACCATTTTTGTTTACACATTTTTGGGGAGTATCTAATCATATTTACAGCTGAGTCGGTATCCGAATCGACTTCAACATGAGCAGCAACACTCATGAATAATAAAATGTCCTGTACTATTTTGCAGGCTCTGCAGTGGTTCTCGGCTAAGTTCACGCCACATCACTGGATCTCTCTTCAAGTACTTGGCCGATGACTCACACGTAATAAATTAAACAACAGATGACTGACTCAAAATGGTTCCTGAAACTGCGTTGTCTCCTTTCCTTTCAGAGCTACGATGTCCACAGGATACAGTGGTTTAGCTTCCGTGCAGCTGCATCACCTCAGCTCCAGTGCGCTTGACCAGCTTGCACCGCCGCATGAAAAAAAATACAAGTCGTGACTATGTGGGGCAGATCATAAAATGTGCTGCTGAACACAAGCCTCACGGAAGAGTTCAGAGCGAGAGCACAAAAGGGAGCCCCAGCCGTTACAAATCCCAGCTGAAAACCAGCAGAGCAGCTGCATGATGCAGGTTTTGAGGGGCTGTTGGGTTAACGTGGAAAATGACCCAACATGACAGCACTCTTTTCTACTCACCAATGTCAAAAAGCATGAAAGCTACAATATATTCCCCTTTAGGCCAATGAGTTTAGTATTCTACGATTTAATAACTGCACCATATAAAGTAGATTTAAGTTTGGCTAGCTTCTTTAGCTCAATAATATCTAGTGACTCATTAATGGGAAAAAAACATGCAGAAGATAGAAAACAAAAATCATACACGGCAAGCATTTGGTTGTTTGACTCTAATCCCTTTTTTTATTGGACAAGACTAAATTTAGAGCAGGCTCAAACAAATGACTTGGGGAAATAAAAAAATAACAATAATGATAATAAAATGTTACTTTAAAGGCAGAAAAAGTCTTTTGATTAATGTTTTGTTAGGGACTAATCAGATGGATGGTTAAAGTAATTTTGCATATAGATGCAATGATGAACTCAGATTCTTTTTGGGTTCAGTGTTTATGTGCATTGAAATGACAAACTGTGACACATTAAAACCACAAGTCTTTATGTATTTTAAGGATATATCAGTACTATAGCAATATGTGTCTGCAAACTTCTGAGAATGTGATTATTCCGTGGAAAAGTAACAGAGAAACAGTGGACATCGTCAAATGAGTAAATCCTGGTAGACTGTTTCGGTTCAATGTTCGCCAGAGAGTGATCCATCCGTACAACCAAGTCTGTCAGACAGAACTATGTTGCCTTCCTTTTTTTTTTTACCCCACAGTTAATCCAAACAGCTAAAAGGTCTGTGTGTTTTGGGGATATTTCCACAGTGAAAAAGATGAGATGATTTTTTTACGCTCACCCCCTGTAAGAGAACAGGTCATGTGTTTGTGACCTTTTCAATTTGAGACAAGGTGTTAGAAACTGCCTTTGGTATTAACTTTTGTGCTACTGGTTAAGTCTATACCAACTGACTGGACTAGCCCCTTTTATTAATGTATTTTATTTCACCATAATTAAACAGAGCTGGTTAACTTCAAGACAAAGTTTCCAAGAGTCTGAGGAGTTTTGACTAATCAGGTAGATACCGCAATAGTTGCCTCTATTTCTGTAAACGTGTATTAACTTGAAAAAATAAATGTAAACTATGATTCCAGTATTATGAAGTGTTTTTATCACAGTATTCAGTTTATTTTTTAAGAGATAAATTATAACACTGAGTAAAAAAGTTGGACTGTTGAATAAAGCACAAGAATAACTTAAAGTAATAAGTAATAAATAAAAGTCTAATAAATAAAAGTAATTAAAGTAATAAATAAGACTGATCTATAATTAATAAGTGGTAATATTAGGGATGCACCAATATGAAAATCTGGGTTGATATCGATACCCAATGTTCATATTGGAGTTATAGTCAATAAGTGATATTTACCGATATAATTATTTTTCCCCCTGCTCTTTCCTTTTGACTCTGGAGAAGCGATCACATGACCAAGATCATTTATCTGCCTCAGTTAAACATTTACTGTCTCACTATAATTAGAATATGACCAAAAAAAAATCACATTGCAAACACCCTCCCCTCCAGAAATAAATGCACAAATGTTGCGACAGCAGAAAAAATACAAATCAACTGTTAATGTTTGCCCAGTTTCACAAATTGAAACGATACTGACATATCAAAAAATGACAGAAATCAACCAATAGGGTGTTTATTATATTGATTATATATTCAATATCTTGAGGTGCTCCTAAATAAACTCACCTACTTTATAAATTTAATCCACCTGCATGTAAATCCGTCTCATTGTGAATACAGCTACACTATGACACTGAAGTTCATGAGAGAAGGGGACTTGATACATTTATTAAGATTATTATGTTTTCTTCGTATGTTTTTAAGACACTGGCCCGCAGAAAGAGGAAGACGTTAATGTGAGACGGTGTAGAGAAAGAGCAAATAGCTTTACGTGTTGTTAGATTTTGGAGCAGGCAAAGGTTATACAGAGGATAGGAAAAACAGGTGGAACAGATCTAGAGGCGAGTCGTGGTGGATAAATAGAAATGGGGTCGGACACATAGAGGCAAAAACATACAGATAGATCCGTGGGGTAGACATAAATCTGTGGTTGTGGGGCAGTAAACATGGTCATTGGTCGTGTGGAAGCCAGAAACCTGTGAGGTGTCTTAAAGGGCAAGGGAAGCAAATCAAAGATACATGATGTGGTCATGAAGAGGGCAGGCGAGGAAGAAAGACTGGAACACAGGTTTACTATGTGAGGCAGACGACCTGTCTAGTTTTCAAAGCTAGGCTTAAAACTTTACTGTTTGATAAATTTTATAGTTAGTAAGAGGTGGAGAAAACTCAGACTAAACAGACAGTTCTCCTTTGCTATACCTCTCTCTTGTCTCACTCTAAGAAGATGAGCCAAAATCACGGCACAAACTTGTATGACTACTTTTATTTGAAAAGTTTGAAAAACCTGAATCAAATATAAACTAAGTGTAATTATAATGGTTTTATATGTAACTTAACACACAGACTTAACTGATCGTGTTTTATTCCCAGCAGACATCTGCTGAGGTTAACTTTTAGCCAACAAATCAAAATGGTGAAAAAAGATTTATCTGTAACCGTTACTGTGAATGCATACCATACTGAGAAACTTCTGCTTCTAATAATGTTTTCCTTTTCTGCTAAGTGATTGTCCAAATAATTTTTTTAAGTCTTAAATTGTACCGTCACCGTAAAGTCTGCAACTACATCCTGGATGAAAAACAAAACAAAATAAATAATAAAAAATTATTTTGACCAAGGAATAACTGGATAGATTGAGCAAAATCCAGGGCCATGTTCAGGATAAAAAGTCCATTGATTGAGAAGATTGCTGACAAAAACTAAAGAAAGTGATCCTATCTAACCTGGCCTATCTATTCAGAGACCAGAAGGCACCTGGGAATTGTTTAAAACCAAGAACTTTTATTATCACTTGTTTTTAAAACCACCTGCTTTAGTTTTTTTTATTGTATTGATAGCTTGATAATACACTTACCTGATGGCCCTTCTCTCAACCCTCCTTCAGAAAAAACATATTTCATCATATCCAGCTAGAAAGAAACAGCATCAATTTTGCAAAGTAATGAATTTTGTGTATGTGGCTTTATCTGACATGATGGCCTGCACAAATATTAAAAAATGACTTTAAATATATGACATCAGCCATTGTGTTCACACCGTGGAAACCAACGGAAAAAAACATGACAGTAAAGCTTGGTTGTTTGCAAAATATAGAAGATGGAACCTTTGATTTTTTTTTTATGAGAATTATTCAGGGTTAACTTACTATAAATTGGATTTTGTTATTTTGTTGCATGGTAAAAATCCTTTTAAAAAACTATTAAAAAAAATAATTTAAAAAAAGCTTCATTACCTTGGTCTGCATAGCTGACTTTTGGGCCATGTCTCATTTCTGTGGACAAATGTTATAAATATATAAGCCTACACTCCTGTACTGGATTTATAATTGAATTCCTGCTGGGTGAAGTGAGGAATATGGATTTCTTGATAAAAACAAATAAAAAAAGACACAAATGACTATCAGAAAGAATATAATGGTACACCTCCTGAGCAACAGCAACAAAATACATTTTTAAGTTGTTTTTTCCGAGTTAAAAGTTTTACTTCAAACTTAATATATTTAAAATGTATCCATTATATTTGGATGCTCTAAAATGTTAATCAGTTTTAGTGTCTGTTTTGCACACACACAAAAAGAGCAGTCAGGGTTTTTATCTCGTCGGATGACTTGATGCAGTTTGCTCATCTCTCTGGAGAGGGAATGATCCATCAGTCTGGCAGGCTCACCAGAGGCTCCTGTTTTTCGTGTTCATGTCTACCATGGCACATAGCGTGTTGCTGTAGACTATCAGACAGAAAGGTTTTGTTGTCGTTTCTCAACTTTTGCATTATCAGAGTCAGAGTTTTTGTCCGATTTTGTCTTTATCACTTAGAGAATGGAGGAAAAAAAAGGCTGCTTTCCCTGCTCCACACATCTCTGTACCTCTTCCACCTGTCTTTGTCAGAGACACACCTCAATGTCAAACGAGTGACGGTAATTTCCTCTGACAGTTCAGATGATGATAGCTTAGCCAGCAGCATCAGAGAAAAAGGGATCCCTATCAAATAAATATTGCAAATAATTCACTGGAATGGACGGACATGGAATAGAGAACCTGCCATGCTCATGTGTTCATTTCATAGCCTCAACCTGCTGATAGCGGAAAGTAAAAAAAAAAAAGAAGAGTTTGGAGAAAGGCAGAGTGTGCCAGTACATACCCGCCTACGTGTGAATAAATGTGAGGCAGACTGAGCTTGATGCCCTGCACTTTCCTTTTATATAATAACAGGATGGAGAAGTCATGTACCCTGTCAGCCTGGAACAGTCTGCACTTTAAACACATGCTCTATTGCTCACACAAAAGTAGAGTTATTCTTTCTTTTGCACATAAAAAGCTGAGTACAAGAAACAGAAGAGACGCCTTCTTTTGTGTGAAACACTTAGACTCTCATCTAAACTATTATCTAAAGGTTTCTTTTATCCATCAGCCATTTAAATATATAGTTAACCGTCCATATATCCATCTATCCATTTGTGCAGCCATCCATCTGTTCACCAATTCATCTATTTTTCCTTTCAAACCACCTTCCCATTTATCCATTCATCTCTGCATTAGCTGCCTATCAATCTATTTGACATGCATCCATTTATTTACCCATCCATTTCTTTATAGATCGAGTGTCCAACCGACTTTCTGTTTTTTTGTGTGGTTTTTCCATCTATCTTCACTTGTGTTTATATTTTGAGGCCAGCAGTTGTTGAGATGTCTCAACAACTGCTGAGATATAACGTTTAAACTTTTATATTTGTACTTTAAAAATGTAGCCTAAAAACAGACGAATCTAAAAAGGTTAGCCTGGACGTTTATAAGATTAATGTTGAATTTGGAATACATTTAAACATGTAAAGAAACTCTGAATACAGCAAACAGCAAAAGTTGGCACATGTAATCAGAATAAATGCTTTCTCCATTGATTACATAACCCTTCAGTGTGATGTCGTGTCTCCATCTCTCGCTTTCTAATCTGATAGTGACAGACACAAATGGAGAAAACTGATCCTTTTCACTGTCATATCGAGACGAGCTGTCTGGAACACATCAGCCGTCTAGGCAAAGCCTAAAGACATGGACACACACACACACACACACACACACACACACACACACACACACACACACACACACACACACACACACACAATACGAGTGCCCAGAGTGAGACTAACCAACCAAACAGAACATTCAAACCAGAACTTTCACCACTGGGACTCCTCTCGGGTGCTAAAGCTCAGCTGTGCAAAAAATAAATAAATAATAGACGAAGCGGCCCATGAGTAAATCAAATGTGATGCATTTTAGAGCGTTTTGTAACTGTTACAAATATGGGCAATGTTGAATGTTGAACAGAAACTCTTTTTTACATAAACTCTACGGTTAGACATTAACCTGTTAAACTAGACTCAATACAAAGAATTTTTTTAACAATAGCATTGGATCTGCTACATTTAGGCTTGAGAAACTTTAACCAGCCACCAAAACATAAGACAAGGAAAACTGCCTCTGTTCCAGTTCCAGACAGAAATCCCCCATCACTTCCTATTAAGAGCAGCGGAAGCAGGTTAAAACAGTGGCTGGGGATCAGGGCAGGAGCAAAGAGGCAGAGGAGGAGGCTGAAAGGGAGGATGCATAAGTAAAATGACAAGAGGCCAAGGAGAGCCAGGTTACAACTGGGAAAGAAAGAGGCGTTTGAGGAGAAAGAAAGAGAGAGGGAGAGAGCAAAGACAGGAAATGAGGAGATGGAGCAGAAGATTGAGATGGATTAGAAAAAAACTGAGGTCTGGAAGCTAGAAGTCAGATGGGATGAAAAACAAAGGGCAGTCACTATTTAAGCCATAAAAAAAAGAGACTCATCAATTCAATGAACAGAAACATTAAGTGGGGAGGTTCTGTTACACTGCTGCTTTTCATGCCATGTATGCTGATGTATTATGTAAATAATGAAAATTAAAAAAATATGCAGGTTTAAATATCAGAAAATGAGGCGATTTCTGTGAAACAAAGTCTGCTCATGCCTTTTTTTTGTGTTCTTGTGTTGTTGATTTACAAGTTGCACATCTAGTGGAATGCAGCCATGTTGCATTACAATCAGAGTAAAAATTGCCGTTAGTGTAGTTTACATTGTGTTGCAATAAAAACGGTTGAAAAAATAAACAAAACAAAAAAAATTGATGGAAATGTATCAAAGTTGCCATGAAAATAAATGTTCCTCCATGTAACTCAAACATTTGTGTGTATTCATGTAAACAGCTAATTTTATACAGTGGTTTTACCAAATGTGTCTCATTACATCTTCACCTCTACATCAAATACAAACGTGTTGTTAAGTTTAATTGTGACACAGAAAAGGCTAGATTTTAAAATTGAATATGATGAACCTACTTTAAGAACAGTGACGTTTGTGTTTTGTGTGCCTCACTCAGCCCCGAGCAAGCGGCTCGCTTGAAATGAGGCCATTCGTGCAAGAAAGCCTAGAGGTGACACTTGGCCTTTGAGTTTCCAACATGATATTTCATACGTTTGTACAGCGACACAGTTGCTATTAATCAACGGAAGGCACGGGACAACAGCGCTGCTGTAGGGAGACATAAGCAGGACAAATCCTCTGTGGACCAACTCCTCATTGACGTTTCTGTCACCGTAAAGTCTAAAAAGACTTTATCAACAGCAGAAGGTCACGTGTAAAAGATTTGAGTTCCTAAAGTTTTTTAAACCCCAAAATATAAAAGGATTAGCTTTAACACTTGTTTTATTTTAAACGGATATAGGAACTGTGTGTTCTTAAAAACTAAGTAGGTACGCTGTAGGATTCAAGCACTGGTTTATGTAGTTTGTAACCTCTAAGTCCATTATTTTTCAGTGAGAAAGATCAATCACGTTTAAAGCCTTTGTCAATAATCCCAGGTTTTGAAGCCCCAAAAAAATCCACAAATGGTAAACTCTCTCACCTGCAAACAAACAAACAAACAACAACAAAAAAGCAGCTACAATAACTTTCAAGCACGGTAATAGAAAGGTGATGGCCTCCTTGGGATGTTTTTGAAGCCAAAAAAAAAGTCTAAACTGGATCATTGTTTTCTCATAATTTACCTTCATATTTAATAGTAAATGTTCTTTCTCTTGGGCCAACATACTACTGAAGAGCAATGGCACCATCAGATGGACTTTGAGGTTATGGCACCCAATAAAGTCAGGATACTGTGAGCTCGTTGCTTAAACGTGGAAAAGTAAAAAGACAGAACAGTGGTCCTCTTTCTCCTTAAAGATAGTCGAGACAATAATAATTTAAAAACACAAAATTTAAAAAGTTCATATCAACCGTTTTATTTTGTATATAGATATTCATAGAATTTTACAATATATATATATATATAATATATATATATATATATACACATATACACATATATATATACATATATATACACATATACATATATATACACATATATATATATATATATATACACATATACATATATACACATATA
>JAVLVB010001163.1:1855644-1930308 GCA_032876305.1 Orestias chungarensis
AACAAAATAATGAGGTAACTTTCAGGCAGGAAAACCAGCTCTAGTAATAATATTAATAATAATAGTAATTCAAACAGGAAACTGATAAATACAGTGGCAGCATGGACCCTTAGTGTCAAAGTAGAGAAAAGTCTATAACATATGTACACACCAAGTATGAATACAGACAGCGCATTAACATATAAACAGGAAGAAAAGTCGATTATGAGCGCAAATAAGAATAACAAATAAAAATCTTATCACTTTTTTTCCCAACAAAGTCATGTACCAAAGCCCTGCATTACAGAGCTATGTAGACACAAACACACAGGAAGGTGGGTCATTCACTGAAACATGAAGACCCGTGTCTATGTAAATAACGGAAAGGAGTGTGCCAAAATGTGTCTTTAAGGAAATCAAATGTACAACGCTTTTCTTCAAAGAAGAAACTATGGAGAATAAAGTGCTCCACCAACATGTTAGGTAACGCTGCATGTGTCTGGTGTGCGGGCGTGAGCACGCAGATGTGCATGAATTCATCCGGAGCAGGCAGTGCTAGTAGCGTTAGGCC
Source organism: Orestias chungarensis (assembly GCA_032876305.1). Lineage (NCBI taxonomy): Eukaryota > Metazoa > Chordata > Actinopteri > Cyprinodontiformes > Cyprinodontidae > Orestias > Orestias chungarensis. The sequence goes on from JAVLVB010001163.1 coordinate 1,856,195, forward strand.
GACAGCAGGAAGTGCACGGTCACTCCGAGTCTCTCTGGACCTCCGAGGCATCGGCTCGACAAATGGGACACGTCCTGTTAGCCTGAGGTGACAGGTGAGAGATTTTCACGATAGCAGCGTGTTTCTCAGCTGAAATCTAGAAAGACGCTAAAAGTTACAGCAGATTAAAAGTTTCTCACCATGAATAAAGAATATTCGCACTCAATTTCAATTCTGTTCCACACAAAGTTACATAAAAACGTAAAAGCACTTCATGTTTTCAGCTGCTAACAAACCTCCACACAAAACTAACAGACCTGCTTTAACACCTGATGAAATAGCTGAAGACTGTTTTTAAACAAACTAAGGATGGACAATGAATCAGAATCAACATCAGTATTTGGTATACTATTATAATTATTTTTTTAACAGCCCAATAAGTTAAACTGAGCTGAAATGCAACTGATGTTTATCCTCATTTTGCCATTTATGTTTCAGGAGAGCGAAGAGAACAATAATAGAAAGATTCAGAGTTCTAGACTCACGCTGTCGTTGACTCACCCTCAGCCACTTGTCGACACACTTTCCATGAAACTCGTGACTGCAGGGAAGGACTCGCAGCAGTTGGCGGGACTCAAAATCACTCATACATACCACACACCTGTAACCAAACATGTGTTAGTGCACCGCGCTGCAACACGCCAATCCTACTGTGAAAAACAGACGTTAAGCGACACCGAAAAGTAGTTAGCTTTTGCTCGTCCTGTAAAAAAAGGTTGAGGACATTATTCTGAAGGAGCGCTTCGGTTGTCTTAAAGTACCAAAATCACCTTCAGGCACCATGTGAAGAAACGTCAAGTTGCTTCTGGATTTAGAGAAATGTACAAAATACGCAGATTAAAGCTATAACTTAGAAACTGCAAGGTAAAGAGAAACACTCGCCCCTTATCAGCATGGAAAGGTGCTAGGAAAGGGCAGCACTTACAGTGTTTGCTCAGACTGATGGTTATTTGGGTTGAATCGATAAGAAGGGAGTTGTTCGATGTCTCCCTTGGTAAGTCCTCGGAGTTTGGCCTCTCCCAGGCGCTCGGCAAGATTCAGGAGGGCCTTCAGACCACAAATCAGCAACAGCGGAGGAGTAAGAGTCTGGCAAGTGTTTGGCAACAGTAAACATATTAACAGTGGCAGAAAAGCAAACCTCATAATTCTCCACTTCTCCATCATCTACATCCAGTTCCAGGCTGATGGCGGGACCTGTTGGCTGGACTGGCAGCATTGATCTGTGCAAAGAGAAATCCACACCGAAAACAAATAAATTATTGTATTCATTTAGGTTTTTTTTGGGGGGGGGGGGTTTTAAATAGGCAAGTATTCAAGCGGACTTACAGGAAGTAAGGCAGGAGGCTGGGGTGATAAGGCGAAGGTGAAAGTTGCTGCAAACGGTACCGTCGTCCAGGGAGACGCCGAGGAATGAAGTTTGGATAAGACTGCAGGGAAGATGAACAACATCGACAGGTCAAAATAATTTCCCCACACACAGGAAGAAGTGTACACCTTCAAAACTCACCACTCCAAAGAACTCCTGAGGCAGGGGATCATGGGAGAGGAAATGCAGAGGCGTCGAGTGTGGGGTGAGAGCTGGGTGTGTGGCTGGGGAGAAGTGAAGCCCTGCACCCTGAGACAGATGCTCCCCCAGCAGCTCCACATCATTTTCTATCCTCTGTAAAGGCTGGAGAGGAAAAGGACAAATCAGTATAACATTGAGGAATGATTCAATAGCTTCAAATCTGTCCAAAAATAACTATGAGAAAGACTGAAAAACAGGCTTTAGCATTTATTGTTATACGTGAAACCAAAAATGTGAACAAATCAATTTGGGTCTAGCTCATTTGCTTAACGACAAATTGTTAACAAATTAGAGATTTGAAAAAAAAGTCTTTACATCATCAACATTAATAACAAAGCAAAGCTTTTGAAAAATGTAAAGTTTAGAGTCTACCAGATTAAAAATTGTATTCACATATAAAGGAACATCCTTAGTTTGTTTTTGTTAGTGCACAAGAAAAGAGTGAAGATCTTCCAAATAGATGTTGCTTTACAAAGCTTTTATATTTACAGATGTCAAAACACAGCTGCATTTAAAACAACAGGGCTTAGTTCAATATTAGTTGAAATCGCTTTTGGTAAACACCAAAAAAGATGTCTGAAAAAAATAAATAAAACCTTACTTACAAAATACGTCCTTAGTTGGATTAAGAGACATTCTCTGTCAATAAAATCCTCTGATTACTCCGTGTCATCCAAAAAGCTGAAGGTAAACTTCAAGGAAATATATACTATGCCTAGATTTTCTGAGAATTGTATTTAGAAAGGTGATATTCCATAAATTTAAAAAAGTCTTTACAATAGAGGACTTGCCTATGATTGGCAGAATAGCAGAAAACAAAAACTGCAATCAGTCTGAAATATTCATAACGTGGATTTAAATGCACAGAATGAAGAAAAACAAAATATTTTTCTCTGATTAATCTCATGCTTGTTTCCTTTTCAAAAAAATAATAAATGAAATAAAAAAGAAGGGCACAATGGACAGAAGCCATTATATAAGTTTTAGAGCAAGCATTTAGCCAAAATGAGAGACAACTAATATTCTTTAGATCAAGAATATACTTAAGGACACAAATACAACAGCAGAGGAAGAAGAATGATGCAGCCTTTAGCATAACAAAGCGATGTAACAAAGACGTAAAATTCAAAATGAATGTTAGTGAAGCAGAGTTTTGACACTGATTAGAAATTCTGTGCACTTAGTCCATGTTTAACACAGGTCTATGAAATAATTTCATCATCATTTAAAAGTGAACAGTAATTGCTAACATGCACAGTTTACCAAAGGCCAATTATTATTACAAATAATTACAGCAACATCCCTCTCTTGTTATAATTTATCAAATGCTGTCCTCATCATTCATCGTGTTCATGAATGCAGTGTACTATTAGCTACTTCATATAAAAGTAGGAAGCTTTAAAGGATTAATGAAACCTACATGATACAGATACCTTTAACCTCAATGTGAAACTTTCGGTTGTGTCAAGTCGGTTTACTCAAAGGACGCTAATTTTTGTTGCTTCATTAATGTCTTCTCGGAGGAGCACAATTCTTAGAGACGGCTGCTACGAAGTTTCTTACTCACCGATCGAGCTTGCTGCGCCTGATAAGGTCCAAACTGTGGCGGCTGCGGCAAGTGAGGCGGGTGGTGGGAGAGATGCGGTGCTGGGTGTGTGAGGTGAGGAGGTGGAATCAAGAAGGTTGGGTCACTCGACAGCAGTGACGGGAATGGGTAGGGCATGGGCAAATGCTGAACAGAGCAGGTCTGAAGAACCTGACCCAGATACGAAAGCAAAAAATTTTAATTAGCCAACAATGACTTTTGAGAAATTTGTAAAGTATACAGAGAAAAATACTCGCTACAAACAAACTTACAGAAGGGGGGACACTGCAGACGGGATAGTGTTGCCCGCTGAAAACCACGGAGCATGCGGGGATCTGTTGCGGGGTGGAGCGAGGCGAAAGGCCCTGTGGCACGGTGGGAGGAGACGCGGGATACAGTGCCGGAGCCGAACCCTGAAACAAAACAGAAAATTCACAGCTGTTTTCAAACAGACTGATGAAAAGCTGAGCAGTTTAAGTTACAGGAAGTTATCCATCTTGGAAAAGATGTAAAAAAAAAAAAAAAAAAACATTTCTAATGAAGATAGAAGACAAATTAGAACTACATTTTTATTTGACTTGGCGACTATCGATCAGGTATTAGCAACTAATACAGAGGCGAGCAGTCTTGCTTTGAGAGGCAGTTTCTATTAAGCGCGCCAGCTTGATTTTTAATGAGCCCACCTGTTCCTGGAGGTCTAGAACCCCACTGCTCTGTTGCTGAGATGGGTGGGGATGTGGGTGCTGTGGATGAGCTCCATGGTGCAACAGCCTGGGAGACAGGCTGGGCGACTGGTGAAGAGGCCTCGGGGAGGGGTTGGGGGGGTGGTAGCCCGGGCGGTCTTCAGGCCCGGAGCCCGGCCCTCGTGGAGTCTGTTGCCCGTACGGCGGGTAACCCTGAGGAGGAGCTGGGTGGCGGTAGTTCTCGTCCTGATGACCCGGCGACGGGCCGTGGTGGGAGTGAAGATGGTAATGGTGGCTGTTTGGGTGGAGATGGTGGTGGTGATTGTTGTTGCCATTATAATGGTGGTGGTGGCGCGTCAGACGGTCTCTTCGGCCACGCTGGCGTCTCATTGGAGGACTGAGGTTAAAACAGAAGGGAAGATTAAAGAAGAAGCAAAAGGAGCAACAGCACTAATCTAAAAAAAATATATATATATATTTTTTTTTTTTACTGGTTAAACCATGAGGATTTAGGGAAAAACACCACAGATTAATAAGGGTAAGCGAATGGATAAATACAAGCTGAAACATGATAATGAAACAAACAAGGATAAAACAATAAATAAATAAATAAAAATCCAAATAAATTAAATTTTCTTTATAAAATAAATGCTGATAAAAGCAGTAATCTCCAAACTTCTATGCCATGTTTCTACTTAACTATGCAAAAATATGAATTTGTCAGATACTTTTCCAGATACAGTTTCTTCATTCAAAACTCACAGAAGCTTTTGAGACACTATATTAATAAGAAGGAATAATTCTAATAATCTTATTGAAACAAATATGTCAAAAGACACAAGAAAATTGTACAGAATAAGTCCTAACAAACAGAAAACAACAGACTGAGAAAACACAACTTATTACAAATAACATCACAGCAAACAAGCAGATTTGAAAAGATTAATTTTTAATGAGTTTCAAAATCAGAATATTTGTCAATATCCAAGGTTTTCCGAAAAAGATTGGTCCTATTATATAAATATAATTAGCACACATTTAAATCATATATTCATTCATGTTTCTATTCTTCCTTGTGCGCCCTTTATCACATTTACATATTTATATTTAATAAGATTTGATGTTTTCTGTGTATAGTCAAGCAAATAAAAACAACCTTTTGGTAAAAAAACCATATGAGACATTTGTCACAAAATTAAGATATGAAACTCTTTTTATTGTGTATTTGTACAATCATGGAACAATCTCTTGGAAAGAAAACTGTGTCACAAACATACCTGCGGCGGTTTCTGACAGGTGTGTGGCATCTCTCGGGCATGTAGTGGGGGTGCGGCCTTCGGCTCTGAGGAAGCTCCCAGGGCCGAATGGGGGAGGAAGGAGTAGAGGGGGGAGCCGAGCCGAGCTCCAGCATTGACTGCTGGGAGAGACGCTGCCTCTTGGGGCTTGGGCTGTCCTCCATCTGGATGTAAGAGAGAGGGGATTATTAAGAGAGCAGAGATAAGAGAGGGAGGCCTAGGATTTGGTAAACAATGAAATACAAATTGTATTCAAACCAGGAGCAAAGCAGAGAGGTCTTTCATCCTTACTTTGTCTCGATCCTCACTGCATACATTGTCTGGATGAAAATGAAGCACTCCTCCTGCAGATCACAAACAGAAAAAGAAAAAAGAAATGTAATCAGATAACAACAAAGCTGAGAAAAACATCACAAGACACTGAGCCACGCATAGCCATCAAAAACACATCGACAATGAACAAAGGGGATTGGTCGTCCTTAATGAAATGCTCTACAAGCAGTTTGGTCAAAAATTGGGATAAACATTTCATAACACGGATAAAGAGTTTTTACATTTTAAAAATTTAGCTTTTCCTTTAAACTGTTGCTTTAAAGAAGAAATAACATTACAAAACACCTCACAACAGATTAATTTTTTCTTCTGATCCAACATGCGAAATTATGAAATCACACCAGGGTCACACAGACCATGCAGGAGTTAAGTACATTATTTACTTAAGGAAATTAGTCATTAATTTGTTTATATCAGATTTTCAAATTACAAGGTTGACTTTCGTTGTTTGAGAGCGCCGTAATCAGAGTATATTTTCTTTACAACTGCGGGTTAGCTAAAGAATGGACATGAATGAAAAATAGGTGAAACACTATTATAACACAACGTATTATCAAGTGTATTGATTAGCAGGGAAGTATAATATGCCAAAACAACATAGTGAGCTCTAAGACTACCCACAACTGTAACCAGAAATAAAGCTTAAATACAGACTATAAGATTCCCTCATCAAAACAAATAACCACTCATGGCAATTCAGCTGTCCTATTCACCCACCTTCAAATCTACTTAAGTAGCAAAACCGATTACTTTTTAGCTTCTTGTATACAACACAAGACTAAGATTCGTCTTTATACGGTAAATAAATCATTTTATTCAATTTTTTCAAACTTTTTAACTGAATAATAATGTTTTAAGTGAATAAATATTCACATAAAACATTGCCTTAGCTTAAAGAATAAATGCATACAGCAGCTATAAAAACTGAAACTCTTTAGTGAAGTTATACGGCATCGTGCTTGGTAAATAAGATTATTATATTATTATTATTATTATTATTATTATGTAGGATAAGACTTTCTTAACAGGACAGCATTTACTAGAGGGCAGAACAGGCACCAAACACGAATATGTAACATTTTCCACACCTGATATCTATTGTCAGATTTATTTATTATAGCTTAGATATAATGAAAAGTCAAAATCCATGGTATAAAGAAATTCTGACCTAAAATCCATTAAATAAAATAAAAACTTTCATCTAAAAAGTGGACTTTGGAACAATGACCAACAGATAAGACGCTTCTGACATCGTCTCTGATTCGAAAAAAAGCCTTCATGCAAGATATTTAAACATTTTAAACTTCTCCTTTCCACCAAACCTTCTATAAACAAACCTCTGAACAAAACCCATCTTTATAAATGCCGTTTTGTGGTTAACCCTACTGTAGGTCATTTTCTAACATAAAAGGCCAAACGCAGATTCTGGTTCTAGTTGGCCAATTTGGAAAAACCTGTGAACTTGAAGAATCAGCAGAGATTTGTTCAAAGAGCCAGTAGCTGATTATATTTGTGCTTATTCAGAGTTTGAGAATAAAGTCAAGTCAAACACCTCAAAGGTGTCTTTCTGTGTTGTGTAACATTCAGCGATGACGATTGGTTCCCAAAACTAAAGCTCTCACCCAAATACACCATTTGAATGGAAATGAACCGAATCGGATCCAGAACAAGACGTCTTTCTATTTAAATGTGATGTTTGTAAAGTGTGTCAGTGTCTTTCAAAGCAAAGGCTCAGAAACTAATTAATTCCATTTCATTTTTTCCACAATACTCAAATTTGAGGTTTCCTTAGCGGTGAACCATAATCATTAAATTACAGATTTTAAATATATGTTTATATAGGAATAAAAATTAAAACGATCCTCATTTGTCCCATATTTTAGGATCAAGAATTTCAGTGTCACCAAAATGTTGTGAGATTAGTTCTCTACTGCTCATTTAACCTGCCAATGTAATAAAACTATCAGCACAATACAAAATAAGAATATGATCAATTAACCCGTTAAAAAACGGCCTACCAAAGTTTTAGGAAAGAATCCCTTTTCTCTCTTTTTGGCATGCGGATGCAGCATGTTCAAAAACACATTTAGGAAACTTTTTCTGTTGCCTAAAATAAAAGGGAGGTTTTTAGCTTTATACACAAATCCCTTTAATTTCCTTCCTTTTGTGTCATCATTCTTAAAGCCATGTAAACTCAACAAGTCAAACACTGTCAGCAGCTGATTTCTGCTACATCAAGCATTGCCGATGTAGCGCCACACCTGTATATATATATCCAACATCCCATTTCTTCCTCTTTTACACAGTCCAGACCCAAACACAACCATTTTAGGTGGAAACTAGGTCTAGTTATGCAGATTCCTCCCAAGGGGAAAAGGAGAAGGGATTTGAAGCCAGAATGGACGGGTTTCACAGGCGAGCAGACGCGACCCGGTTTCCTTCAAGCGTAGTTGCTAGGGAAGACTGACACCATGTGTCCTTTCCAGACAAACGTGACAAAAAACTGAACAGAGAGCATTCCATGCTATTAGCCTTCATACAATCGCTAGATTGGCTGTTTTTAAAGAAGCAGCCAACAATAATAGGGTGTTGGAATTAAGATCTATAAAACCTGAGAGGTTATGAGCCAATGTGGGTGGGATGTGACATTGATTATTAAAGCTGCTTTAACTGCCAACATGCTTCAGACCGTGTATTCTCAGACATATACAGTAGAAATTGATGCCAAGGGACATAAATGCTAAGAAACTAAAAGCCACAATCAAATAAACAAACAGTCTTTGGTTGCACTGATATTATGCAGATGCTCAAAATATTGTGTTAGATTAGGGAAAAGCCTTCTCTGTTTTGGGAGGGGGGGGCAGTGCTGCTCATATGACACAGTTCTGTTGAAAGATGAAAAATTTAATCAATCTAAGAGGTTTCTGTTTTTGATTTAAAAAGTCTGCAACTGCACAAGCTTTTCCAGCATCTTTTCAGTGGTCAGCAGGGAAAAAACTTCCTGAATCTTGGAAGCAGAAATTAAATGAGAGCATCTTTGTTGCAACTTTATGTTAAAATCTTGGAGATTTCTGTCATCTCAGGGAACAAACACAAACCTGGTAACTTGTGCATTTCAAAACGCTTCCCTTCTTCTGCTGTCAACTAAATGACACCAAGTCTGATCATTTAAAGGCAACTCAGAGGAGGTTGAAGGAGGGGTGGCCTGATACAATATTAAATTTAAATATTGGTTAGCGGAATAATCTAAAATCTCCGATATCAGCACTCCAACACAAGCAGCATGTTCCAGCATTTGATCCGCTCCACCATTTCAAAACTTGTCATTTATTTTATTCAGTTGTAGAATCTTCTTTCTTTCCTCGAACAAAGTTAAAATGTTATATAACCCGTCGATAATTAAATAGATCAGGTTTTCTTATAACTATTGTTGTCACCTATTGTTCTCTGGATATTATCACTTAATAAATTTCTAACATATCCCACTACAAAAATAATAAGTCTGTGGGATTAATGCCAATATCACATCAGGGAGTAATGAAGAATGAAATATCGGTATCAGATTGGAAGTGAAAAGGTTTAATGGTGACACTCCTACATTTAAGATTATTAATGGTCATGGATGCAAAGACTAACATGCTGAACAGTATAAAACCAAATTGGCTGATGTCGCAGCAATAATCACTTAAAGAGAAAAATCATAACCGACTAAAAGAAAAGTGTTTATTTCATTCTTGGGCGGAATTTGATTGGATTTGTGACCTGGGAAATGTTTTGTTGGCCCAGAAGTGCAATTCAAAAAGTATATTAATGTGATCACCCAGCAAAGAAGGGTAACGCCAATGTAAATTAATTTACAGCACAAGTTGGACCCCCATACAACTTGTAACCAAAACAGACTTGGGTAAATCAATTTACTAAACTTCATTTAAAACAGGAAAAAACAAAGTCTGGATAAATACCAAATTATGTTTATTTGTGTAACAATTGTCCTAAATACTGTATGTATATACATTTATAGTTTTTCTCTTATTCTACACTTGATGTCATAAGTATACTTTTTTTGTACATAATACTTTCTCTGCTTTTTTTTACCATTTTATTTTGTTTTCCTTGTTGTTGCTGCACCAATAAAGTCCATCTATCCATTTATTAAAGACCCAAAACAAATTCAATATGACAAAAATGTATTTGGACTAAAAAGTAATAATGATAATAATTCCCATGTTTTACTATGGGAAGCAGGCAAGACTCTTTGCATTTCACACTATAATAAAAAAATTTGAAAAAATATGTGTGGCATGTAGTCACCCTTTTATTTCATTATTTAAGTACTGACAAATAAGCAAGGAACATTATAACCTGCTCAAAGTGAGTACGATGAAGCAATACTTTTACATCCTTACCTCTTTTTACTAAGAAAACATTTTGCAAAAAAAAAAAAAAAAAAAGATTGACGTATAGTTTCCGTATATAAATTAGGTTATGTATGACTTATCTTTTGTATTTGTATGCAATTTATTAATGAGTATGTCATTCGACTCCAAATTCTTGTAAATGTATAGTGTGTTGTTGTTATTGATGTCACGTTGTGCAGGCTTTTTTATTTCCCCATTAAAGTCATTCTTTAAAGCTCCTCCACACTATTCTTTTCTTAAATTTCCTCTAACCTATATAATTTTGGGGGAACAGTTTCACCCATCCACTCTTCTGAAGGACACATATGAAGTCATCTTCCAAAAAGAAAAAGACTAAGAAAAAACTTTAACAAGCAGCTGGCTTTGTATGCAAACACTAAGAAGCTGCAAGTGATCATGCCTGCATCCCTCAGGGAAGTGTAAGGGTGAGTCCCCTCCTGTGTAAGGCACTAATGTTGCATCTGAAGGTTTCGTGGGCCTGCTTACCTGCCCCGGGGTGTCTGTGAGCTCCGTGTGGAGAGTGGCGCTGTCCCCCTGCAGACAGGTAGCCGCCCTGGGGGAGCTGCTGCTGCTGAGGATGCTGCTGTTGATGCTGGACCTCCGGGTAGCTCCGTGCTCCGTGGTGCGGGGCCCAGCCGGGGTTACTCGGCGCCGGGTAGCTCACCCCTCCTCCGCCGGCGTTCATCAAGCCTCCATCATGATAGAAGCCAGACCGAGAGCGAGAACGAGTCCTGGGGGGGTCCATGGCTGGATGGATGGATGGATGCACAAAAAGCGACGCCTCTCCAACTTAGCAATTACTTGTGAGGATCAACGACTCTTAAGTGATGTCCTCTTGCATACAAAAAAACAATTAAACCAAATTAAGGGGTTCAGCTTTTTTTAAAGCATACAAAAATCCACTATGTCTGCGTGGAAACCCTTATTTAATATTATTAATACTAATAATAACGCAACCAAATATCTCTAGTTTCTATACATGGTGTAAAATAAAACAACAAGAAAATGTTGTTTCCTAATGCCAGCAAAAACAAAAAGCCACTTCTTTTTCTGTTTTCTTTATGACGACTTTAAACTAAATTCAAAGTATTTTAAATACAAATATATTTAAAATGAACTCTTTTTTATGTGTTCAAAACCCCCCGAAGCGAGAACAACTGTCCAGCCGAGCTAACGCAGCTAACCGAGCGGAGCTAGCAAACAGACCCGGATGCTGGGAATTAAAAATAAAAGTTATCAGGAGTCGATTTATGAGGAGCGACTATCGCAGTCAGCGGAGGTAAACCCGCCTCTGTTGTCCCGGCTAACTATACCTGCTGGTTCGTTAGCATAATGTGGATTTTCCAGCGAGCCAAAGGCTAACAGGAAGCGAGGTCTGCGGGGGGAAACAAGTCCAACCGTGCAGCCGACATTTACAGCCCAGCTAACGTCGCCACGAAGCCGACGCCGAGAGGCCAACCCGCAGACGGCACCGACCAGACTGTCGTTGAACGAGGAAACGGTCCCAGAAAGAAAAAAGAAAGAAAGAAAACCATAAAAGCGGACAGTTTTTGTCTTGGTTTAAATCCCCTCTCACATTCGCTATCGGGTGTTTTCTCTGGTCAGCGGGGAGTGGAGTGGAGATCAATCAATGGGAGGCTCGCATCTCAGTCGAGTCGCGATTAATCGATGACAACGAGATGTGTAGCTCTTCAACGTCGAACTCTGCGATATATCTCGAAGTATGTTGAATTAAAACAAACAAAAACATGATTCTATCTTTTTTAATTAATCAATTTAGCATTTTCCGTTCATATAGTTCTTAATGTGTGATTTTAAATTGGGTGGATTACATTGGACTCGACTGCTTTTGTCTGGAAAGCCCTCAGGCAGCTGCACTGCTCATTAATAATTCAGCAGCTTCACAGAATAACTACTATGAGACAACGCTTTGGGAAAAACAGAGAAAAGACTGGCTTCACACGGCTTTTATTTGTCTGGAATAAAGAAATGCACAAAGTTATGCAAATAAATCTACCCACTGATTCTTAATAGCACGGACACTACCCTTTTCTGCAGGCTGAGCATTGTTTTACACGCAGAAACACGGTTTAAATGTCACAATCAACAAAGGGAAATTTGTCAACCTCGCTGTTTACTGCCAGCCATTGAAATTGACAGTTAAAGAGAAAAAACTATTGGGATCACGAAGAAGCACAACACTGAATTAGATCAACATTATTAATTTAACCAGTCTGAATTAAAAATAATTTATTCAAACAATATACTTATATGATATAATATATGAAAATAGTAGCTCATATAGAAAATCTTAGATTATTTTATTAGGATCATTATTTATAATAAAGACGATTAAAATGTAGTAGTCTTACGACTGTAATTAAAGTTTTAAGATTCCACCTTAAATCCCTCATCCAGCCATATTAATATACACATTTCTATAACATTTTCAATGCAAATAAACCAGATTTTTATTCTATTTGTGCAAATATCATATGGTAACCAGCACCATATTACACTATGTCTACACACTTGGTGTGTGTTTCAGTTCAAATGGTCTCTCTTTATGCATAAAATAAATACAATATTCAAACAGACATTTCTACTCAACAGCATAACGGCAGTCTTAAATATAATTTTACAGTCTGCTGCAACATATCATGTTTCAAACTTTCAGTTTACTATTTTCATACTGCTTCCCCATCTCTACTGAGTTATGCAAAAAAAAAAATTGAATAATGGCTTTGACATGAATGGGAAACACATAGGGACCAGGGCTGCAAAAGTAAAGGAATGCATTTACAGGACTACTGATGATTACTGTAATGACAATATCCATTAATATTTGCCCACATTTCTTAACCATCTTAAGATGAAATGTAAGTATCTTAGACACAGAAACATATTTGCATTATAGCCACAAAGGGTAGAATGTCTCGCAAAATTATACTAGAATGCATAACTTTAATGTAAATATTGAATATATCCTTTTAAATATTGCACTCAAGCACTCCTTTGCCACTGCTATATATTCCACATTGCAATAAAGACTGTGATTCAGATCTACTAGAACGGAGTAAAATAATGTAGCAAGGTAGAAAAGGCTGGTGACTAACGTTGTTTCCAATCATTTGGGACAACCAGTGAACAAAGGATTAGCACTACAAGTATCAGTTAGGAAACCTGCAACAACCCATTTGTGGGGCCGCTTCTCGTTTAAGAGGCAGAAATAAATGTATTATTGTGAGATTCTTTTTTTTTAAATTTTTTTAAAGGATGTATAAAAATATAAAGGATGACTCTTCACATTAATCAAATCTATTTTCAAGAAATATTTTTATTTTATAAAAATACATATAAACTTTTGCAAAACTGTAAAAACTTTCAAACTTACAAAAACACTTTTAAACCAGATTTTTTTGAATATTAAAGTTTCTCATCAGTTTTTTGTTTCTAAATTTGCGTTTAGAAGTCATCTTTTTCATTTCAGTTTATTTCTAATTGAATTTAAATACAAAGTAAATTAAAACATATTGATAATTTAATGCAAATAAAAACACTTCTTTATCTCCTTCGGTGACGAACTCTCTGTTTTGGAGACAGAAAGTTTTCGCTTCCAATTTCGATGTCGCTGTGTGGATATAAATCTCCGCGTTTGAACCCCCCTCTTTTCTTCCACCTCTCCGCCTCTCTGCTTTTCCTGCTCCTTTTTACAGCTTTCTCCTCTCTCCTCTTCTTCTCCTGAGGGGGTTTGGACTGCGTCTGACTGTGTAGTATTTGTCTGAAGGGGTCGGCAGTGCAAAATGCCTCATCGGACGTGCAGCAAAGCCTCCTCAGAATGCCTATTCCCCTCTTGGCCTGGGCCTCCCTCCTCAGTCTCTTCACCTCACGCCTCTCTCTGCGCCTTTCAGGCCACGTCTTCCTCCGTCCAGGATGGACACCTGCATCTAGCTTTGTCTTGCTTCTTCCCTGCACCGATGATTGAACTCTGAAGCAATCTCCTGCTTTTTGCCCCAACTGTTTCTGCTGTGAAGAAGGAAGAGCTCCAGCGCTAACAACCTCTGAAAACACAGACGACATTGATTAACCTATACTTTTTTATAAAAGGAAATCTTTAAAACCCTTGTTTTTAAATTACTACAACTAAGACACATTGATATGAATGCAGAAAAAACATTTTACAAAAAAATTTTAAAAAACTTTGTTCACCCTTTGCTGCTGTGAGTGTTTTGTTACTCTGTTGGAGAATATCCTCCAGGGTATCATATCGGCAAACGTAAGGCAGTGAAGCAAAAGTGCCGCTGATCATCCTTCTCTTTGTGCATTCCTGACACCAACAAGGACCCAATTGAGAGAGAGAAAAAACCTCAAGCAACAAAATTCATCAACAGAGCAATCCCGACTTGGTAGAATGCACCAACTTACATGACCATAATGTCCCCGTTTTGAGCAGTTGTAGCAATAAGCTAGATGACTCCTATGTTTGAGACTGCAGAGAGCTCTGGGTCTGAAGGGAACCCCGAATTTTACCTGGATAAAAAAAAAAAAAAAAAACATAACTTTGGTTGTTTGCTACATATTGTATTAAAATCCAGGGGCAAATCCATGTTTTAATTGCAACAGAGAAACTATAGATCATTTCCTTCTTTTTTTTTAAGTAGATTTGTCTAAATGGAGAGTCTGTGTAAACGCTGATTTTAAAATGGAGCTGTAAAATATTAAAAAACGAGTACGTATATCAGCAGCAATATAAGCCTGTTTTTTTCTTTCAGTATTGAGCATTTTTAACAATTTCAGTGTTTTGTGAGATGTGAGCTTTTGCTGCCAAAAGACTCCATCCTACTGGCCCAATATCGCATCAGCATGAAGAACATAACTTCAGAACTCTTGAAATATATTAGCAGTCAATTATCCAAATACTCCCTAATGATGTGTTGCAATTAATAATACTGCGATGACATGATATAGTGTAGTGTCAAGCTGTTTTCAGCCTCTATCAGGACTCCATACCATGATTACCTTTGGGGATGGTGAGTTTATACAACGATTTTCTTAAACGGTCTAAAAGTTACATTTTGGTTGTATTTTACAAGGAAACAATCTTGCAAATGTTTGTTGTGTCCCTAACACGGTTTTTCGCAATTAGGAAACGTCGCTTTCTCCTTCCCTCTCTGTTTATGTGGCCAGATTTGTCCCATACAATTCCTTTTGGGGTCGTACCATTCAAAACCTGAACAGATTAACGTAAATCCTAGATTTTCCATTTAAAATAGCTAAACTAAGCAAAGAGGAAATTAATAAAACACTTACAGTAAGGTGATATTGCCGCCATGTATCTGGGCAAGCCTGTGATAAAAGAAATAAAAGAACAGAAATTTTCCTTTTAGCACCATAAAGCAAAACACTGTAGTTTTTACTAAAGATGAGACAAATGCAGAATCAGAGGTTTAACAATTCATACAAAATTGGGCTCACACACTCGCCTATAGTTGCAGATTGATTTCCTGTAACTCTCAAATACTAATCAACCAATTTAAGGCGTTTCTTATGGGATCTGACCCTCAAACTTACATCAGTCGTGTGGCCGGTCACTCCACAGCGCTGGCAGTGTTGTTTCCACACTGGAGGCACTCTGCAGGGCTCGAGCGCGTGTGACGGTTGCCCGCAGGTGGAGCAGGGCCGGCTTGGACAGTCTCTTCGGACGTGGCCCCGAACGCCACAAAGGACACAGGTGGGACATTTCTGTGCACAGATTTGAGGTTTTATGATCGATGACATGATTATGTCAATCAATTCCTGCAGATGCCCACAGGAGAAAAACAACACAACACAGGCGAGTGTGTGGATGTACCTTGTAGAAGCAGCAGTTTTTGGCAAAGTGCCCTGTCCTGTTGCAGATGTTACAGATGGATGAGCGACCAGCCATGAAATAGCGATTCGCCAGAGACTGAAAGTCTCCATACTGGGACAGATTAAAAAATCAAAGTTATGCAGAGTAAAAATAGACTTTTTCTGATCTTTGTGACTATTTTCATACCGCATTTCTTTTGCTTTTCCATCAACAAGCTCATTCGCAGTGTGTTTTTAGCCTAGATATTAAACATTACCTTGTCTCTATCTGAGACCGCCCAGGTATCACTTTCTGATTTCACTTTCTCATCTGTTATATGGAGAGAAAAACTGTTACTATAACCAAACACCTGAGTCGCTACCAAACATGCACAGTAGTAAGAAAATATGCAATAATATTAGTAAAACTGACAATAATGACATGACTCGGTATGTATGTGTATGTTTTGCATCAGTGCTCTAAACATAGCTGAACCAAATGCATATATATATTATCTCTTTAGGATGCCATCAAGTTTTGCAAAGACCTGACAACAAGATATAAACTTGATGTGTGTAAAAGGGGGATTTAGTTTCAGGATAGCAGTTCTGGAGAACTTCTTTTAGACATTATTGGTTTAGATAATTATACTCAGGCGTAACCATACCCTGTAACTTTGAAGAATTCACAGAAACATGTTAGACATGCACGTGTTAAGAGTGAATCAAGAATAAATCTAAGTTCAATCACTATTTTGCAACATAATGACAGCCGCAGACAGAACAGTCTGACAGGATTTACTTAAAATGCACATCAACTACAATACATAGAAGACTGTGGTTTTAACAATGGAAAGGCGCAAAATGTCATAGATTTTGCTTAACCTTCTTCTTTCGATGCAAACTTTTTTTTTTGTATACCTACAATAAAAAAGATGTCTAACCTTCATCTTCAGAGTCCTCCTCAGAGCTGACCCAGCTACCTAGGTTGAGCTGGATGCTTGGGTCCTCCTTCTGATCCTCTCCTCCCAGGATCATCCACTCCTCCACGGACTGATCACTCTCCTCCTCCGCCTGCTGCTGTGAACCAGGACTGGAGACGCTGCTGGTTTGACGCTGAGTGTCCCCAGCAGAGATGGAGAACGCCAGCAGGAGCGGAGGAGACCTGTCTCTGCTGAGCTTCGGGCTTTTCTCAGCTTGAATGCAACCAGAACAAGTTTCTTCTTCGCTCTCAACATAGAAAATGTGGTCTTGGAAATTATCTGCACCGCCCGAAACCTCATTTTTCTTTGCAGAGTTCATAGTAAACCTTTGGGTTGATTTCACAGCAACATCCAATGGTGACTTTGTGTACTGCAGCTACACACTAACGCCTTATAAACTACAGCTTAGTCGTGTTTACCTAAACGAAAAATAAAATCACATAAAAATAGCTCTAAACTTCTTTTTTTCTGATACTTCAATGGATGTTGTGTAAATATTCCCTTCGTACCATGTTACTTTAAAGCAAGGCAGCATTGCGCTAGCACCTAACAGGGAAGCTAGCTGAGCTAAAACAACGTGGTGAAAACAACAAACAAAACGCTTTTCTCTTGTAAACTATGTTACTTCTCTGCCTTTGGGAGCTTTTAGCTCTGTTGACATAAAACGTGTTGCTTCAGCGCTCCAGAAACAAATACAGTTTCGATCAAAGCAGATTTGTATTTCCGGAAAAAGTTGGACGACAAAAAATGAACCCGGAGTTTAGACAGAAGCGCATACTATTCCGGAGATTTAAATTTAAGGAGAAATTGCAAGTTTGCTTAAATGTATACACATAATTTTTAAGAATTATTATTATTAATATTATTATTATTACTAACAATCGTTCTACTATTCAATTCTTTTAATTTCTATTATTCAATTCTATGTTGTCTTATTGTTGAAGCTGGACTGGATAAAAGGTTACAAACCTTTCTTTCTTAGCAGAATTGCAGTCATTACAGGATAGTTCAAAAGTTTGGAGTGTATTTTTTGTTTGTTTGTTGTTTTGCTTAAAAAATAAACTTAGGTTTTTCAATGTGTATGTTTTTAGTGTTTTCTTCTAAATCTAAAAAAACTTATATTCATATAACAGATTGGATTTGCTTTCTCGTTTGTCACTTTATATTTACAAACTTCATTGTATTTTATCAGTAATTTAGATAATAAAGCAAGAAAAAGAGGTATATAACTGAAGTGAAGGGAAAAGGGATGAAAAAATGCCTCACACATTTTCCAATAAAATGATGTCGAAACCTTGACTAGACCATCCTAACACATTGAGCTGGACTACTTTACTGCCATACTTGTCTGTCAGGTTGTTGCGTTCATCATTTTGCTGAAAGTGTTTAATGTTTTTTTGTTTGTTTGTTTATTCTTTTCAAGAGGACTGAGACATTAAAAATAAGTACAGAGTATTAAGAAAGGATTTCCAAATATATATTTTTAATCCAACAGCTACATGGTTAATGAGAGTTGTTGTACTTTATAAACAATATTACTTGTGTAGGCCTCATTACTGAAAACTGTCTGCATTCATCTTTGCGTAAAAGCGCTCCACCCAACATGTGCGTTCAGAGGCTTCCAGCGCTGTTCACAGACCAGGTGCTGAAACCAGCAGAGAGGCCGCATGATTTTCTAGTTTGTAGTTAATAAATTATATTTTTCCAGTGTTTTTAACACCTAGTATTGCATACAGGTTTGACCGAAAAGCTCAACCTCAGCAAACATCGTATGTCTTATCCAGAACTGGGACACAGCCCGTGTTACTTGCTCAAGTTTCTGTTTTTCTGTCTAAATGATAGAACCAGGTGGAACCACGGTCAGCAAATCACGCGTGTTTCAAATCTCTGCGATGGAAGTAAGTTTTGGACTGGTTCCGATCACCTTTACGCGCAGTAAGTATCCCAGAACCGAGCGGTTCGCCTTCACTTCACCCGCCTCCCTGCGGCTCGCTGACGGGATTATCCTCCTGTTCCTCCAGGGCCGGGCGGGATGAACCAGCTCGGCGGGGTCTTCATCAACGGGAGGCCGTTACCGCACGAGCTCAGGCACCGCATCGTGGAGCTCGCGCGCCACGGCGTGCGTCCGTGCGAGATCTCGCGCCGGCTTCGCGTCAGTCACGGCTGCGTGAGCAAGATCCTGACCAGGTAACCAAACTGCATTCAAAGCGCAAGACTGAAAAGTCAAACATCTTTGAAGGGTTATGCATTTAATTTTGCATGATCTGAACATTAATATGCAAAACATTTATTTGATAAACAAATAAAGCAAAAGCCCTTTGTAACTTTGAGCTTTATTGTCGGTATGTTTTATATTTTCTTATAAAATTACAATTAAAATATAATGGAAAAACTTTTTAAAAGGTGACAAAGATTTTAATTCTTAAAACTAACCATCCTAAATGTATTTGTTTTTAATCTGAATTCTGTATGATGTGCACATGTACAATGTATTGTTTCTGATTTTTTTTTTTTTAATAAAGCAAATGCCGTTTATTTTTTAGCTTTATTTTCAGTAAAATTATATAATTATAATTACAAGATGTTGACATAAAGTCCGGTCATCTTAAACCTTTTTAAAAGGCGACAGCATGTTAAAACGTAAAGCCAAATATCTTTAGTTTTATGCATTAGCTTTTACTTTGAAATTTGCATGCTCTGAAAAATGTATATTAGTTTTTGCATATAGACGCATGATCAAGTAATTATAGTAGAAACAATATTATATTATATAATTATGATTACAATATGTTAAAAGAAAGTCAGGCCATCTCTGAACTTTTTAAAAGGTGATGAAGATGATAAAACCTAAAACTAAATAGTTTTATTCATTGGTTTTTATTGTGAATTTTTCATGCTCTGCACTTGCAAAATGTATTTTTAGCAGGATATTTGAAATAAATAGAAGAGTTGTTTTTGATAAACTAGTAAAACAAATACCATAATGCAATAAATGCTTTATTCCATTGTACCGTGATAAAAAAGTTACTGTTGACAGTTTTTTTTTACATGTCATAGAAACTTTCTTAACAAACAAGGATCTGTCAGCTAAAAATTATTTAATCTTATCCATGCACATTGAAACTATAAAAAGTAACAGTTGGTAGCCAAAGTTTGGAGATTTGTGTTCATCTTTCCTTGGTTGAACACACGTCTTCCTATTGACTACAGGTACAATGAAACGGGAAGCGTTAGACCAGGACTGATAGGTGGCTCCAGGCCCAAGGTTGCAACCCCTGCAGTGGTGCAGAAGATCCTGCAGCTGAAGCAGAACAACCCCACCATGTTTGCATGGGAGATCCGAGACAGGCTGGTGCTGGAGCAGGTGTGTGGCCCAAGCAATGTTCCCAGCATCAGCTCAATCAACAGGTGAGACTGACCGTAATGTGTTTCAACGTCTCCACTCCACAACAAAGGTCGATTAAATAGGAGCCGATTGTTTTGCAGGATAATAAGGAACAAGGACCAGGCCAAGCTTTGGGAAGATGGTGAGTGTTTCTCTGTCACCCTTCTGTCTGCTCTGTTTTCCTCTCAGTGATGTTTTTTTTTTTTTTTACTCCGTATTCACAGCATCCTTGGTTTCCATGGGAACAGAGTATCCCTCTGAGTCCAGGTTTTCAGTGAGCAGCAGTCTGGGAGTCACAAAACCCAGCAAACAAAACGAAGGTCAGAGTCATTAGCAGTCACGTGTTCATCATATAGTGAGGGGGGAAAAAATGAGCACATTCACATAAAACTGACATTTATGATTAACATTTGAAATGTGACTCAGTGATTCAACATCATGTTCTGTGGTTTATGGCTTGCAAACATCTGGGTTTTGAAATATGCTTTAATCTTTAGTCTTACACTTTTAAATTACCATTTCGTAAATTTCACAGCATGTTCATTATGTTAATCTTTTATTAAAAAAGATTAAATTAAATTAGAACGAGTTATGGCAACTGTTCGGTTTTTTTTCATAATCCTATTTCTTTGAAGCAATGCAATACAGGAAGACTGTCGAGTAAGTAATTTTCTTGGATGAAACTTTTATTATTTGTTATTTTGTGTTATAATTTTGTATACATTTTTACCTACCAAGTAATTCTAAATCAGGACTTTCTCATCGTTCGAGTCACATTAGTTTAGAATGTCATCCCTTATTTTATGGAGTTTGTTTGTTTATTTTTTTCCAGGTAACCCCCCTTAAATGTCATCTAAAGCAATTTTTTGTGAGCTGAGTGTAGATTTATAATGTTTCTTTGTGTTTGATTATTTAAATGAGTTGATTTCTTCAATAATTCTTTCATAAATTTGTGTATTCCAATATTTATTTTCCTATATTTATATAATTTGTATGAAAAAAGATGGAAAGATTAAGCTTAATTTCCTGTTCCTTACTGTAATTTACCTCTTTTGTTTTAATTAATTGCTAAATTTCTACGATATTCTCATGGAGTTTCAGCAGAAATAGAGCACTGTTGTAAATGATAGCGATTTTCTCCATATTATATACAGTCTCTATATTATTTCTTTTTACATATACAATACATCACACTTCCATGCATTAAAATCAATTAAAGACAGAGCTTCAGTTTTTATGTGAAATTGTTAAAATAAAGTTACCACAGTAGAAAACAGCTATTTGATAAGATTTAACTTATAAACACATGGTGAACATGCACAGGATTTGGGGAAACGGCTTTTAACTGAAGACCACACACATAATTTATGCAGCAGACTTCGTGCTTTATGTTAATATTAGTCAGACTGAGGCACTGTAAGCAGCAGGAGGTCCACCTTGCCTCCCCAGGTCTTCATACTCCTCTCTGCCTCCCCGTCTGTCACTTAAACCATTACAACAGAAGACATATTAGCTTAGTTATCTGTAGGAATGCACACGTTTATGTGGATTGTTTTTCATTCTTCTAATTGCAACAAATGTAGTAATTTTGCACTGAAGCTGTACTGTTTTTACAGGGGTGGACAAGGCCTGCTGTTGGCACCACACCCAGGCGTGTTTCTGCTTTAACACCTGGAGAAGATCTGACCTCGGCTCTGCGTTTCACCATCAGCTGCCAGCTAACCGTGATTCAGACCTGTTAGGTTAGTCTGCACTGATCTGTGATCACGTATCTGCTGGATCGTTCTTGTTCTCAAGAAGAATTTGTCAAGCTTGTTAAACTAAATGAAAAGCATCCTCCTCTCCTTTTAATTTATTTACATAATTTGGAGGAAAGAACAACAAGGTTGCAGTGATCAGTTCAGTGTTAGGTCCTGTCCCTGTGGTCATTTCCTGCTCAGTCAGTGGCTGCAAAGCAGCATCATTAGAGGCCCCATGATGGACAACGCTGGCTGTTTTCTCTCCTTTGTGTCCAATTCCCTCACCTGCCCCCGTGGATGAGGAATCTAAGATGTTGAGAGCCACTGAAGGGACCAGCAGGGTGAAAAAAGATATCCAGGCAATTCTGTGTTTTATTATGTAAAGGCATAAAAAGACCAATGAGCAGATTCATTCATAATACCAATGCTTAAATAATGCAGCAATTACAAGTTTTCCGCATAGAGCTTGCATGTTCTCTGCATGCAGGTGCGGGTTCTCTGCTGGTACTCTGGCTTCCTTGAACACTGTAAAAGCACGACGGTTAGCTTAACCGGTCACTCTAAATTAATAAAGCATTAATGTTTGCTTGGACAATTGTTGGTTGGTTATGTCTTTTTTTTTCTTCCTTTAGTTACTTAAATTGTAGTAGTAAAATATAATTTTACATTGAATTTGTTTTATGTCTGAAATCATGTCATTTTTTTTCCATTAATCTGAATTAAAGTTTTAGAAAAAAAACTTTACATGAATGTAGAAATGACCAAGGGGTGCTAGATCTGTGCTTTTTTCCACAGAGTTCTATCAAAAGTGTAACATGTACAGAGTAGACAGAAGCACACATGACACACTGATATTTTTCATAGGCAAAAAAAAAATTTGATTCATTTAAAAAAAAGTAGAAATCTTCCCAAGGGACAAGACAAATGTGTTCAAATCATACCCATCAATACTGAATGATCTCATTAAATCTAATTTACTGATACATTGTGCACATCAATAAGACAGACAAATAGTGTTTATTGTTAGGATAAATAAAAATATCTGAAGGTGAATGACATTAGAAAATATAAGAAGACACTTGTTAGTAAAGGAAGGTGGTTTAGAGCAACCTTAGTCTGTTTCAGCACAGCTACAGTCATAGTTCAAGAGGATAAACTAATCCACACTGACTGTACATTTTGCGAGAAATACATTTTTTTGAAAGTAGACAGTGTGTCTTTCTCAAAGTGAAATATTACTCTTGTTTAAGTAACTAATGGGGTCTCCAGCAAACCTGCAACCTAACAATGAAATGCTCGGTACATCACTGTGGGGGACCAAACTTACGCAGCTCATAAAAGAGGTCAAAGGGGGGAAAAACAGAACTCTGTGAACAAATCAGCTGCACAAACAAAAAATAACGGACCTAACAAATAAATGACATACAAGGGTTTATATGCTGGCTGATCAGAGCATTATAGACACACTAGGGGTAACCGAACAGAATACAATCACTAACTACAAATATCACATTACAGCTAAGTTTGTAAACAAACTAAACACCAAAAAATATAAAGTAAAAGGACTTACACTTTAAACACAAATATTAACTTAAATGAGAGAAACGTATTTAAACTGAAAAACCCCAGTCCAATCAGTGTTTGAATCCTCAGCTCTGTTAAACATTTTGTCAGGCAGCTTCCCCAGGGACTGCAGGTAAATACCGGTAAAAGAAAGCCGAATCAAACAAACAGAAACCATGGATTGAGAAAAAAATACATAAACAAAATACATGTGCGCACTTACAAATAGAACAAATGTATTTAAACCAAAATGTCACCATTTAATCAAACTAAACAGGTGAATTTTTATTATATATAACGGAGTTATCAACATTTCAAGTGTGTCCATTGGTTTGGCCATCACAAGAACATATGGTGACTGTTTCATTTAAGTTGGACATTTATTTTTGGGAGGTTTTCAGGGAGACAAAAAGGAGAATCACAAATTAAAGAAATTTGATCTATTCCTTTAGGTCTCGTTATCTTCAGCAGGTGAATGTTTTTTTTTTTCTGAAGTATTTTAGGAACCCTGATAATCAAAAATTACCCAGTCAAGAACCAACTTACTTGCAATATACAATGAAATATATTGTTTAATTGCTCTAAATTCATCAGAGCCAACTAGAGTCCCCAGAGATAGTAAAAGTAAACCCTAAACACTAAAATCCCTACGAGAAGAGAAAGTTTTAAAAGTTCTGGCTCCTTATTTATTTGTTTTGTTATGTCGGACAGTGTTTGCATGCAAATACTCTGAGCTGCAGATCTCTTCCTTAAATCTTCAGAAAATAACAAAAAAGAACACGACTAGTTTTATTTGAGACTAAAACCACGACCTTGTGTGAAAAAGCAGAGTCTGCTAAGGAGATTCAAGCCGGGCATTTTGTTCCAAAATGATTTTGTAAAGTCAAGGAAACGTTCTTTACTTCAATGTTTTTAATCACACATGCCAGTTCACACAGTTAAATATTCCTGAATATAGGTTGTATTAGATCTGTCAACATATTGTGTTAAGAGGTGTTTCTTTATTGATTAAGTTTCATCCTGCACCTTTGACTTCCTTCAAACGTCCAACCTGGTATTTATCATCAGTCAATCATTGAAAACTTCCCCCTCAGGTGAGACTTTCATATTTCCTCCTGTTGATGACAGTGACACGAGGAAGCAGACAGTTAAAAATGATCAATATTCATATTTTACTGCAGTAATAGATCTCATTTATTTATAGTGATCATCTCAAGTTGATTTTCTAAAAAACGTTATGGCGATCTATAAAGTTATTATTATAAAGTGCAACAGAAGCGTCAGACATACCTTTGCTTAATTTCTATATGTTTCTAATGTGTTAGAAAACAGAAGGAAAGGCCTGTTCTGGGATGTGTTCATGCAAGAATCCTCACAGGTTTTAGGGTTTTAACAACAACAAAAAACATCCTTTTACTTCACTATTTAAATATACAGTATCTATCATGTGTTTGAAACTGCAGTCCACAGGTTATTACTGTACTTTTACTTATTAAACAAGGACGAAGCTGAAACAGTAAAAGATTGTGATTGTTTTTACCCAACTGACAAAGTGACTAAAATAAACCCAAAAGTTCAATGTTTCTTTTTACCTTGACTCCAGATCAGACCAATAACTAGTTAGATTAGATGAACAAATCCTAACTCAGAAGTGAGCACTTGATTGGATCCTTCATGTGGTTTACAATAATCTCTATGTAGCCTTTAACTCAAATTTTTACTGTCCTCATTTATGTTAAAATAGTCATTTAAGATGTTCTACATTTCTAAGAATCCAACAAGGAAAAAAAAAAATAGATAGACATTTTAGATTAAAAAACAACAATTTTATGGGAGCAAAATCAAGCCCAGCATCTCGTCAGAGGATTGAAATGAAACAAGAATCAGAGAAAGTGGAAGTTTTCAGTTCTTAAATTATCTAAAAAGCCAACGGAAGTAAGAAATCCTTGTAAACACTCTTGTTTGTGATTTTTTCAAACACATGAAATCTATAGTTAGAATTTGTTATTAAACAAAAAAATATTTTATTTTATGGGTAAATGCTTGGACCAGGATACACTCCTTGTTTTTTCCAGATATATGACTTTATAGTGTTTTCATACATTTTCAAACCTTTGGCTTGAACAGATGTTTATGTTTAAAAACTATGTCAGTTTTACCCTACAAAGCCTTCTGTCTTAATTTGTCCAAATGTGTCTTTTCACACCTAGAGATTATATAATTGACTTTGTTAATTTCTAATATTTAAAATATATTCTCCTTAAAAAACAGATCTCCCTCTTTTTGGTAAGACTTTTCCTCCAATAAACCCTAATTTCAGCACAAGAGGTTCTTACAGAAGGTCCAACTTGCTCATGTTTACTGAAATAAGGTTTTGTACTCACATTTAGTAATTCCTGTTAGCTAAGAGTAGATGTCTCTTTTTTTATTTCAGATTGTTCAAAGTAGTTCATTTATTTATGAATTCTTTCTTATTATTTCTCTTTTTGTTACATTTAGTCTAATTCTAAACTAATGCATTTTTAAGAAATAAAGATGTAATTAATGTTGTTTAATGGCTTGTTACAATTGTACAGTGTTTTCTTGTAGTTTTAGTTGAACTAATTTAAATAATACAAGGAGTTTACAATATTTTGGATGATTTAGTTTTTTTGTACCAAGCCCCTCTACATTAGTTGTCAATTAATTGTCAAGTAATTACAGGACATTAAAAATGTTCTGTCTAGAGGAGAGCGTACTTTATGGCTTGTGTACTAAACGGCTGTTTATGTTTCATTAAGTGACTTTGGAATGGTTGAAAATGGAAACCTATGCGATACACTTAAGCCATTGTAAGTCATTAAAACTAATTAGAACATGTTGTGAAAAGAGGAATGCCTCCATTTTGAGTATTTTTGCAAAAAAATATTTTAAGAAGACAAGGGAATATAAATCTAGTCAAAAACAAATTTGAAGTCGGAATTCCTTTAATGATTAAAAATATTTAATATCTATATTGTTTATTTTTTATACACACAGTACAAAGTGACATTTTATTGAAGGTTCACTGTATAAAGCATCTGTTTGTCAACTAAAAACAAGACAATCTAGTGCACAATAAAATGCATTTTATAGATATATTACTGATGAAGTTATCAGTCTTGAGAACTGACAGCAGTAAATCCATGATGATTATTTACACAGCAGAAATTTTAATTGACAGAAGTTTGGTGCTTTTTTACTTTGCCTAATAATATTTCCTCTTCTAGGGTATTAAAGGAACTACAAAGAGAAAATCAAAGCATAAACATTAAAAAAAAGAGTTTAAAGTTGAGCCATTGATCTACTCACCTTGCTTTTATTGCTAATTATTAATCCGGCCTTAATTTTTGGAGTTTTGCCTAGGAAGAAGTTTGCATGTTTGTGTGTGTGAACAGATCTCGGCAAGATTTTTTGCTTTTAAGTATGTGGTTCAAATTGTCTGAGTTCTAATAGGGACAAAGTACAAATGCTGATAATTGTTCAATTTTTTTTTTAAATATTTTATTTTTTTTACTAACTACTTCCTCCTTTGTAAATCAGAGCAGCATTTCCTTGTTCACAGCCAGAGGAGCTCTGAGACCACATGACAAAGGTTATCATAGCGAGTTTATAGAACCGTGATAGTCCCAGGCAGTAAATCAGAGCGTTTCAGCTCACGCAGAAAACACAGAGGAGCTTGGTTTTCCCAGGACTCAGCTGAACGGCTCATGAGAGTCAAGGTAAATTAGACGGGGAGAAGAAGCTCTTGGATCTGATAGACGGCTGGACGATGTTGAAGAACCCAAGAGTTATCCACAAGAGGAGGGAGGCCATCACGTCTCTGCCACTCTACCACAGTGGAAGCCTGCTGAAGAAAGGCTCCAAAGAGAAGGTAAAACAACTAAAGCTGAACTTATAAAGAACTTTGAAACTGTAGATATAAAGACAGAAACCATCCCTACTAAACGTATTTATGTGTTTTTATAGTTATATTGTTTTTTCTCATCGGTTTTTAAATAATGAATTAGAAATTTAGATTAAAGTCTGATCTAGTGATTGTGATTGCTTTATAGGTTCACCTAAATAATTTATCAAGATGATAGACGTTTACCTGGACTCTGACTGTTGAGTCTCACAGAAAATCACATAAAACTGTTTCATGGTTTTAAGATAAACATAAATTAAAAGTTTTAAACATCTCATAGAAGAAAAATGTAATTACAGTTAAGTCAACGATAGAGATGAAGAATATTTTTATTGCATTTCACTTCAGTGCAAAGGTGAATGTTTGATCCACAGCAGAAAAGAAAACGCAAAATTTATGACTTCCAGGATTTCAAGTGCTTCTTTGGAGAACTCAGAGGATCAACACTGTTTCTGTACAACAATGACACACAAGACACAGTAAGGGCAAAGTTATCTTTTAAAACTACCAGTAATAATGAAGCAAATGTTTAAACTGTAAAGTGACGAGTTGTTCGCGTGTCAGTACACAGAAAAGATGGATTTGGAGATGGTAAAGTCCACGGAGTTGGATTCTCCCTCTAAAAAGAAAGTGCCAGCCGTTGTCACTTTACATCTGCCCAACGAGGAGGTGCATATAAAGGTTTGTAAAATTTCAGGTTGACTCAGCATGTTTTACAAAAATCTCACAGGCAAATAATAAAAGCTGGATGATTTCATTACATAGCCTACTCCCGACTCTGCTCCCTGGTGAACCATTATTGTGTGAATATGACCATAAAGTACCATTAAAAGATCCAAATGCAAATCACGTTTAACCTAGACAGATTTGTTTTTAACATGTTATGTAATTTTAAAGAGTTTATGATGCAAATAGCTACAACAAGCTTCCTGGGGCCCTTTGGAAAAGAAGCAGTCTCATTGCGTCCTCGATCTTCAGCCATGCGTCACAATGACAAGCCAATAGGGAAAACTCAACCTTACTTTGATGCATTTTACTTTACTTACACACATTTGCTGTAAAAGTCCAGTGTAAATGAGTCCAGACATTTGAAATGTTAGGGCAGAAGTTACTCCTTTGCGTGTTGAAAAGTAACCTTGGAGCTTATTTTACCTTCATTACTGTCCTTATGTTATGATTGCTAAAGAAATATGAGTCCTTGTTAAGTCTTGCAGCAAGTGGCCAGTGACAAGTTATATATTCAGCCCTCACAAACAGTTATTATGGATTTTCAAAAAACCATGATGAGCGTTACAAAGTATTTCTTAGTAATTCACGTGGGAACCAACAATTGTATAATTTGCAGGATTTTTTGAAACAGACATTGGATTTGTTTTCATTTGCGTTGTTTTTTCTGTGACCTGCAGATGGACAATGCTGACACAGGAGAGGAATGGAAAGGCTACATTCTGACTGTAGTTAAGGCGAGTCAAAACTCTGCAAAACAGGGGGGAAAAAAGTTTTTTATTTATTATTGTAGGAAAACAGTTTATTATTATTATTAAGTCAGTTGTGTACTCGTTGTAGGTGCATAAAAATAAATCATTCCTGTGTTTGTCATCATAAAGAGACGATTTTAACAACCTATTTATTAGACTAGTTTTAGTTTCTTTTAATTTTGTGGCAAAAAAGAAATAATAATCAAATACAACAAACTAAATCAAGATTTTGGCCAATACAGAGCTCTAGATGATACATTTTATAATATGCATTTTGAATTTTGTAAAAATGGTTTAAAATCAACTAAGGGACAGCTTGTGTAACTTTCTGTATGATTGCTTAATGCAAGCTTTTACATAAATAAGAAAAAAGTCATGGGAATTTACTTTAAGTTATTTCAGTTTTTAATCATCTCAGGTTTTGGAAGTAACATGATAAAATAGCACAGCTGCTTTGAAGGGTTATTTTTGGGTTCAGAGGATTCAGATCCTTTAGCTTCCGATGTTAATCAGTGTCAACTTGTAAAAACATATCAAATAATATTTTCAAACAAGATATATTTGCAGTACTAACTTCATTTTACTATAAGATTTGATTGTGTTTAATATCATTAAAAAATGTAATAATAATTAACCTATTATAAGTGTTTCCTGGTTTGTTGTTTGGTTCAAGGTGGTTTTAAGGAGAAAAAAATCCCCTCAAAATACAACACTGGAAAAAAATTTATTTGTAGTTATAACTTGCACATATATTTCCGTTCATTTTAATATTTCAAGTCGATGCAAAACTCTCTCTGCTACGTTTTATGGTCAACCATATTTCCAAGTGAGTTGTATTCTGTATCTTATTGCAGAAAGAGATTCCCCAGGACATCCTAATGTTGCCAGGTCAGATGATAAAGCTGGAGGAGATGCTCATTCAGGAAAAGAAAAGAAACCCACAAATGGAGCGCCCTGCCCTGCCGCCTCGACCGGGCTTTCTGCAACCGAAAAGCAATGAGATGCCCATGTAAGTTGAACTAAAAAGCTTCATGCAAATTATCTAACACATTATGTTTGTTAAACTTGTTAATGGGGGGGGGAAATGGAAAATAATATATGACAACAATCAGTAGAAGTGA
The DNA here is from genome assembly GCA_032876305.1 of Orestias chungarensis. Lineage (NCBI taxonomy): Eukaryota > Metazoa > Chordata > Actinopteri > Cyprinodontiformes > Cyprinodontidae > Orestias > Orestias chungarensis. Next base: position 1,886,138 of record JAVLVB010001163.1, read on the forward strand.
TTCTTTCAGGTTCTTGGCTCTAATAGGTCCTCTGAGTATCCTTAGTTTTCTTACATTAAATAAAACTACAACTTTTGTATAAATAAAAGTATGTCTCACTAATTTAAGTGGGACCAACTTGTAAAAAGTTTGTTTCATGATTTCTGTCTTAACAATTATCTTTCCACTTAAAAAATAAGTAACTTAAATAGAAGACACATACTTCTAATTCAATTCTTAGAACGTGTCCACACATTTTTTTGAAATATAAAGTCTTTTAAGGAAACGTCATCAATGTCTTTTTTTGTTGCTTTTTTTGAACTCTGCAGCTGCTTTTTCAACGTGACCCGAAAGGAGGCTGAAAAGATGCTGGAGGAGAACCCAGAGAACGGAAACATCATCCTCCGCCCGTCCACCATGCCGAAGAACTATGCTCTGACGCTCAGACAGAAGACAGAAAGGTTTATGTCAACTCTATTTTAAACTCATTCAGTAGCTCCCATTATCCCACTGAGCTTAGAAATAAACCATTCAACTGTTAAAATATATTGGTTTATGGTTCAGATCGAGGTGTAGAAAAAGACAAATATCTAAAATGTTAAACACACAAAACATGAATATTAAACATTTAAGCCAACATTAATGTACGTTTAGGGTAATGGGAATATCTTGATGTCTATTGTGTTGCAGAGGATCTGACCTGAAGAACTATAGGGTGACCTCTACAAGCTCTGGCTTTGTAATTGAACTGGAGAACCCAGTAAGTCAAACAAGATTTATAATTATGGCTGAACATCTGTTTTCACACTCTACAGCTGCTTAAGCCTGTAAAAAAAAAACAGGGGAAACTCAAAAGATAAATCATCAAAGAACTATTCCAATGTGCTGCAGCACAATTAATGTTAGAAATCTGAATGTCTGATGTTCAAGATTTGAGATAATTTGGGCAAGTATCTAAAGATTGACATCGGTGATCGCCCAACTTCTCATGTGTAACCATGACTGCATACATTTATATGTATCTAATCTGAAACCGAAGCTGTAAAAGGAAGGCCAGATGTCATAGGATCGCTGTGGGATTTATAGGATTGGAAGTGACGGCGCAGTTGCACAACGCTGTAAATGATTCATACCCAATAAATAAAAAAATAAACTCGCGTATTTCCTCCTTGGTTAAATCAGGAGCCAAACCTTAACTGAGCTCGAAGCTGCCCGCTGAGGTTCAGAAAGCATCATCAGCATGTTTCTTTCTTTAGGACGACACACAAAAAAAGCAAAATCAGGTCCTTGTTTTTCTGTCCAAATTCAGTTTTGTTATATTATTTATATTTTATTTACATATTTGTATCTTGCATGAATATATAACAAAATTTAAATAATATTAATATTTAACTTTGTCTATGAAACAGGGTCCAATTAACAAAATATGAAAAGATCTTGAGAAATTTCTATTTTGTTGTGGATTGTCTCATGTATAAACAAAGATCGGGTTCTTCACTTTTAGGATGCCTGGATGATTTAAATGATCAGGGGGAAATCTCCTAAATTACATCCTTACACTGTTTATCTACAAAACAGAAAATGTGAAAGTATTTAGCCAAAGTAAAATCTCCAAAATGACCCATTTAGTTGATTTTTTAAAAACGTTCTGGTTCCATGTAACAAAAATATTAGGAAATAAAGGGTTACCTAACAAATATCCTTAGTTCTATGTATGGGATTTTAAAAAAAATTGTTTTTTTTGTTTTTTTCCAAGAAGATCTGAATGAAATGATATTCATATTTATGTACTTCTTTACTTTAAATGTTGAATCCTTTTCAGGGTTTTGTGTACCTCATTATTACTACTGTGTACTAACAATGCATTTATTACATGCAATTCATTAAAGTCAATGTGCCCTCCAATCTGCAGATGACCGTCCGGACACTGGACGATGTACTGAAGTATTTCCTGGAGAAGACCCAGTACCGCCTCCGTCCTTACATCGTTTCTCAGCCCTATGACACCCGGATCGGTAAGGCCAAGGCCTTCTCTGAGAAACAAAAACTAATAAGGACACAGCTGCACGAATAAACAACCGTTCTCGTTTCACAGTGATGACGCCCCCACCAAAATGTGTCAGCATCCCGTCACCGTTGGTCCCCAAAGCCCAGGTTGCTCCCATGCAGCGCTCTCGCAGCAAAGACAAGGTGCTGCCACCTACACCCAAGTGTGATGAAGGTGAATATGTGATGCCAGATGACTATCCGTTGGATGAGCAAATGATGAAGCAAGGTAAATACAGACTTATGATGACAAATTACTTTGATCCCTTCATCAAAGATGTTTTAAAATATGTAATGAGATAAATTTATGTTTTTAGAAATGTAATTCTTACAGACCTATCAGTGCCACAGTTATTGGAAATCCCACTTATTAAGAAGGAAGATGAGAACTGTAGCAAACATTCGAACTAAATATTTTAAGTTCCCAAAACAGCCAATGGATTTTATCTGCCTCATCAGTTACCAGTGGTCACACATGAGTTTGCTAAGCTAACTTTTATTGGAACCATATGCTTTGTTAGAAATAATGCAGAACTGTCCAAGTCCAAGCACTTTTAGCCGGTTCAGCATTAAAACATTCTATGCCCACCATTGAGTACGATAGAGGAACCATGACACTGTGGGCCTGTCTGTCTACCAGTCACCATGGGAACTTTGTTAGCGTGTATCGCTTCAGAAAACCAGCAAATGTTAATTGAAAACCGGGTGTACTCTCCATGAACAATTCAATTGTGGGGTCATTGGGTTTTAGACGATGGAGAACATTCTTCCATCAATCAATTAATTTTATAGACAATACATATTGTATAGACTGTAGAGATTTTACAAACAAGAAAAAAGTCAGATTTATCTTTCTGTGCATGCTCCAACCTAAGGAAAGGGGTAAAAGTAAATGTATCACCGGCGATTTGGTCATTTCTTAACATGCACATTTGTTTTCCACTGAAAGACATGTTCTAAAATGTTCTGTGAGATGATGCTTTTTCCAAAAAAAAACGATTTAACATTATAACCCAAGCTGCAATTAAATGATCAATAACTTTGTGCCACTTTTTGGGCGGGGGGCCTAAACAGCTCAAGTGACCGGTGAGCTTCAGGCAGTTTTAGAAATGAGACAAGGAAACATCTACGTGGAAGCAGGAATGGACGATGACTCCACCTACCAGAACGGACAAGGTGAAAAATCCAACCGTTGGGTCCATTGGACAACAAACCTCCCCATGAAATGAACTTTTAAACGCTGCCAGTTGAGTGTCAAATTTATATGCGAGTCAAAGATTACATGATTTCCTTGACTTCTTCCACCACAAGAAGGGATTTTAAACATCTGCAGAGGTTAAATCCTCTCAGTTTTGTGTGGGACAGATTTGACACCTTCTTCAATCCAGCATTAAAAACAGCAAAGCAATCATATAAACACTAGTTTGGTCAGTTTTAATACAAAAATACATATTTTATGTTTAATGGAAAAAGGTTAATAAGCTATTTGTTTTAAAAAAAGTAACATTTTAATGTGATATTTGTATTTTTTTTTTTTGGTACTAGAGGACTTTATTCATTAATAGCTGGACAGGAAGAAGGCCAGAGATGCGGTGAAAACGTGCAGTAAATGACCTGGGACCAGAAATTGAACCGAACCACAGGATTGTAGCCTCTGAACATGCTGCAGCTTCTCCACCGCTGGTGTAGCGCCATTTGATTGTGCTGTTAGTTAGGGATCAAAGTGATCATCTAAAGTTGGTCAAATCCACAGGTGATCGTGACCAGTGGAGAATGGAGAACATCTCCGTAAAACCCTTTAACATTTGGTGCTTTTGAAGCTTTTTCATAGGAATTTTGAGGTCACATCTCTCAGACAAGTTAAACATCAAACAGACTTGAGAACCTCGCCTTTAAATCTGCGTATATTCATGTTTTATTCTCATTATAAAGATTTTTAGAAAATTCAGAGCAAGGAAATGTTTCAGTAGGAAATGTCTTCTTTGCATCTTATCTATGCGTTATATGTTGTTTAAATGTTTCCTCAGTGAAACTGCAGATTTGATTTTGAAAACGTCCTATATCCAAATGAAAAGTTGTGTGAAATATAAAAAAACTAATAATAAAAACAACTAATATTTAGGAAAAATAAATTAATCTCTCACTTTATTGGGCATCCATGTGCTTTTGTTATACTTTATGTGAAGGTGAGATTTTTTTTTTTCCGTTTCCATCCAACTGTCGGGTGATTGAAAGTTTTGATGTGAACTACATTGTTATGATCTAATTTGTAAGTAGATTTTGCCAAATGCATTTGTATAAAATGTGATTTTGTTTAACAATTCAGTAAAGGCCAAAAGTGGAGAAAAGGAAATCCTCACATCTTATCAACAAGCATATTTTTTAAAGATCAATATTGTAATAATGGCATGTGAATATAAAACACAATGTAAAGAACCATAATCCAAGATGATCTTTATTTTTTTTTCACACTTAGGAGGAAGCCATCATAAATGTTTAGAAGTTGTTGTTTTTTATTCTTTTTATCTTTTACTGTATTATGTTCATCAGTGTAGTGGATCATATAAGCTTAAAGATCCTTCATCACTCAAGAACAGCAAGACTGTGAAAATATTCAATTAAAAAAAAAAGAAAACAAAAAAAACCTCCCCTTTTCCTCCTCCTTCACTTAAAGTGTACAGTATATTATTCAGAGTAACCCATTTCACATCCTTTCACTCTGTTAGCAGCCTTCATGTGAGAAAAACAAATTGAATATTCGCAATAATAAATGTCTTGGGATTTAAAAAAATAATAAATTAAGGTGATTTTTGCTCAGTGTCGACTCGTCCTGCTGCTGCATTACTTCTCAGTGAGAGAGAGCTGCAGGATCCTCTCCAGCTCGTCCTCTTCCTCTTTACGCTTCCTGGAGCAGAAAGAAGAATGAGGGTTTAACACATTTGACAAGGGAATGCCTGGTGGGTTGAATTTCTTTCAGCGTTTATGCAGTAACATTTTTATTGGATGTCTAATATGTCAACAGCTTCTCTGGATTTTTGGGCCTAAATCCAAGATGGGCATTTTGTAGGTTCTGCACACACTCTGTTATTGCGATCTCACATCTCTGTGGAATAATTTTTTTCCAGTTTTTCTCCATAACGTAGCTTTAAGATAGTTTTAAAGAGACATTAATTCATGCGGCCGTATCATGCTTAAAAACCATTAGAGAAATAGCCTCAGGTTTTGCCTTTACTTTGGTTTATAAAGGAGTTAATATTAGGGCTGAATAATAAATCCTATTAAATAAATCACCTGCGATATATATATATATATATATATATATATATATATATATATATATATATATATATATATGACAGGGAAGCTGGTCAGATGTGAAAGGAATACAAGGCAACCTTGGAGGAAAACCTGTTAGAGTCTGCAAAATACTTGAGACTGAAGCTAAGGCTCACCTTCCAGTAGCACAATAAAGCTAAACATAAAGCCAGGGATAAATTAGAACGTTTTAAAACAAAAAAGTTTCATGTGTTAGAATGGTTTAGTCAAAGTCCAGACATGACCCCAATTGAATCTGTGGCAAGATCTGAAAACTGCTGTTTACAAACGCTCTAAATCTAAATGACTGAGCTCAAAATATATTTATGTTTGTGGCTGTAATGTCATATGGTAAAAGGGGTACGAACTTTTCTGCAACCCAGTGTACTAGAAACAATTTTGAGCATGGGTTAGACCGAAGAAAACCACAATAAATTCAAGGTTGTGCGCTAAATTTAGTTACACTTTGTCTCACCGTATGCTTTGTTTTTTTATTTAGCCTATAATGTAGCTTCTAAACAACAACACTTATTTTTAATGACTTAAAATCATTAACACCTCTGTAATAATAATGAATATTAACAGCTTAGGGTGGAGCGAATCTCTTCCTTAACCTGATTGCATGCAGAAAAGCCATCAGTCACGCAAAAGACTAGATTATAATCTCTTAGCATGATAAATATTTGCCTCCGGTGAAAAACGCGCCGTCACACCTGTCATTCTCCTCGTGCTCCCTACATGACAGCTCCATGGCGAGACGCAGCTGCTCGTCAAAGCTGGAAGGGGCCGAGTTGGAGGGCGGGTCTAGCGGGGACACCGAGGAAGGCAGGCTGGGGTCAGCCGTGTCGTCTCCCTCTCCGCTGGCCAGTGAGATGGAGAGCGACTCCTGGATCGCTCTGAAATGAAACAAAAAAAAAAAAAAGGGCTTTTAGGAGATCATTGCTTAGACTTAATTAAAGGATAAATGAGAGGTGTTTGAGAAGAGAGAAAGAGCCAATTAATGAACTCCATTTTAATATCTGTTCATTAAATTACACTTCAGGCCACAAGGTCTTATTAAGGAAAATTATTTACAGAGACCTAATTAGAACTTCCACTTCTATTTAAATTATTATAGAAACGAATACAAATGCATAGATATTTATGTCCCACAGTTTCTGAAATCAGAATTTTATCCTCTACAAACAGCTCAGTCCACAGTGGATCATATAGGTGCATGTAAAGTAGTTATCACCTCTCCAGCTGAGAGTCATCCTCATAAAGCGGAGACTGCGGCTCCGGGCGGCTGTTCGTCAACGCCTCCCAGATGGTCACCTGGAAATGTAGAGATAAAACACATACCTGGACAATTGAAAGCATTTTCCATAGCGAGTCGGAAAACAAAGCAGAGTCCAACTCTAGTAAACAAAGGAAAAAAGCTGCAGAAGGTAACGCAAACTTGATCAAGCCTACTAACAATTTTAACCTTTATGTGAAATTATTGGCATTTATAACTCAAATTTCATTTTTGAAAGTTGTTTTGGGCCTTTACTCCCCAAATTTGGACACCTTAAATTACCAATAAACTTCTTTTTACTATATTTAAACCTATATTGCATGTGACTGTCAATATTTTTATCGAGTCAGCTTCTTTCACAAAACTAATTACAACTCATGAACCAATCGATCCCATTTTCTGTTTCATTGGAATACGACCGACACAAAATTGTGAATGATTATGAGATAAAAAGATAACAGTTTCTAATATAATTATATTATTTTACAAATTTAAAAAAACTGATCCATTTAACAAAATGTTGGCTGAAGGTGCTGAATACCAACGCCTGGCATATGTTGTAGATTTTAATTTAAAAATACCCTTATAAATATGTATTCTATTCCTTTGACAAATTTTACAAACACCTGGTAAAATGCATTAACTTTCCGGGTTATAATGTGATTAAATATGAAAAACATTAAGGTGAAGACTGAACTGATTTCCCACTAATTGGTTTCAAAATGTTTGTTTTTCCTAATTTTCACAATACCAGATTTCTCTGAAAATCTTACCTAAGCTTGTTTTTCTTTTCTTTTCTTTGAGACAATATAAAATTGGAATTACTATTTAGTAGTGCAAAATAGTGTTTTATGTTTATGAATGTACATAAAGATAAGATGGAGAGCTTAAGTGATGCAAATGCAGGGAAATATTCAATACCTGTACTGAGCCCCACACCAGGCTGCATCACTGTACAGAGTAGTAAAGCTCAGCTTCTTCAGTTAACGGGTCTACATCAATATTTACTGTAGTGAATAAAACCGCAGTATAAAATCTATATACCTCAAACATCTCGACAGGCTGCGCAATAACCCTCAGATGTTTTATTCTATGTTTCCAAGAGCTTTTCATAATCCATTCCTATTTATTACTCGAATTTTATTGCTGGCATATTTCATCACATTCTACTTGTTATAATAAAGCCAACAATCAATACATTTGCCACCTTGTCTATCCTGACCAGAACCGATGAGCTTTAATCTTTGATTACGGGCCTCGGACCTGATCGCTCTCGGTGCCGGCGTCTAGCAGACTCTGCTGGATGGCGAACTGCAGCAGGTTGTCGTCCTCGTCCCTGAGCGGCTCGCTGCGGCCCGGACCCAGGGTGGTGTAGTCCGGAGGGGGCTCGAACACCGACGGGTCCACCTCGCAATTAAACTCAGAGAGAAACTGGCCTGAGGAAAAAAACATGTTGCAGTAATGATTCGATGCATTAAAAGCTTTGTTGCCCATCATCAGAAGCAACCAGAAACTATAATGATTAATTTGTTTTCTTAGTTCAAATACAACATTTCAAAACACTCCACACCAACTGACCTGGTATAGATGAAAAAAAAGAGGTTTTTCATAAGTACTATTTCATTTTAGTTGCATAATTTAATGTGTAATAAAATGTAGAAATTTCCAACCAAGTTATTTTGTTTGGAAAAAGTATGTATTTTTACTGGTTTCCAACATTAAACACTTGTTTCACGCTGATGATTCGGACACCCTGATACAGACAGCCTTATTTAAAGTTTCAGTGCAGCTCACATGTTTACATTTGTGATGGTAGAATAGAAATAAAGTTTTTTTTTATCACCTTAAGGTGCCACTCTTTGCTGCAGTCCTCAAACACAGGGTCCTTTTTTATTCTTGTTACAATTCTGCTTACTGTGTAATTGTGGAAAGATAAACATGGTTCCTTACAAACGTTACATTATTGCCCTAACTGTAGATACAGTAGATGCATTTCCTTTAGCAATTCCCTGAATTAAGAAGCTCAACAAAGAAGAAGCTTATATACATTTGCATGTTCTCTTGTTTGTCCCATCTTTGTTGCATCAAATTTACACCCCAAACAAAAGTAAAAAGTAAAGCAACAACTCACTTGGTTAGAATAGCTGCGTTATGTTCAAGGTAATGTTTTTGTTCTTTAACTGAAATGTACTCAAAATTTAGGTTTGGTTTATTTGTACGAGATTAGAGTTAAATAATAATAATAATAAATTATCCATACTTACTTTTTTTTGTTTTTTTGGTAAATGTACAGGCTTCTGCTCAAATATATTTATCTTGAATATCTACTGTATGTGTGTGTTTTAGTTGAACATACCAGCCTCACCAGAGTTTTCCGGCTGGAGAAGAGTCACAGAGCTGACCGGCTCGTCGCAGCCACACAGATTACTGAACGTCACTCTGGCATTCAAAAAGTGAAACAGTGGAATCTCTAGGAGGCAAGAAGGGAGAATAATCAAATGGGATCGCAGGCGCATCCAGATAATGGCTCATTTTAACTAAATATCTTTTTAAATAAAGGAAACCAGAGAGCATCAGAATCAAGCAGCGTTATAAAACTCTCACCTATCTTCACAGGGAAGCCTGGAGGGAGCCGCAGTGTTATGAAGTCCCGCAGTTTAGCAAAGTGGGCGTTCGAGATGGCCATCAGGTCTATGATGGGCGTCACCTGCTCGGCCAGGGAGAGAGGGTGGGCCTCGCTGAGCCAGAGTGAGGCTTTAAACCTAAAAAATAAAAAACAAAGACAGGAAAGAACATGGTTTGATGACAAACATGCGACTGGTCCCAATGCTGCTCCGCTGCACCACACCTCCGCACTTTGCTGGTGAGCTCAATGGGACGGCCAATGTCCCGGCCGTTCAGATTGAAGTCGGGGTTGAAGTACTCCTCGGCCGTGATGGCCGTGGGGTTGTGAGGACTCACACACTGGGACACATTGTTCTGAAACGAAGACAGACGCAAGGGGGAGCCGTGAGTGCTTGTGAACAGATGAACGAGAATGAAAGACGTACGGTGGAGTCTCTTACTTCGTTGTGAGCGGAGTGCTGCTCTGCAATACCCAGGAAAGACTGCAGGGGCGTCTTTGAGCCTGGAAAAAACATGCGCAACACACTTGCATCATTATGGATCATTTATAGTGTTTTCCAACTGTGGTCTCTGTTGCCAATAAAACTATTTGTTACTTTTTTTTTTTCTTTTTGTTTTTACAAACACAGAGGAGTTAAGCATCTGATGCATAAAGAAATTTGAAGGGTTAAAAGTGGATGTAAGTTATGTTAGTAGCAGCCCTCGTTGCAAGTGGAAACAGAGAGACTTAACTTATAACCTAAAATATCCCATTTGCAATTTAGATCCAACCATAAAACAAATTTTTTCACTTAAATTCATACGAGTTATACGGATTGGGTTGGGATTTTCTGTGAAAATGCACAAAGTAGAGCATAATCTCGAGATTGATTACTTTCTATTGTTACCCGAATCAATGGTACCCAACTTTTTTGCCTATCATATAGAAAACAATCCCTACAGAATAATGCTGCCACCACTATTATCGACACCATGAGTTTTTAGCCACACACCCTCCAGAAGGATCCACACGTTTGCTGCATCTCCTTCAGAGTTACCATAAGAATCTTAGTTGCTTGTCTAATTAATGCTCTGCCTGACCCGCCCGTCAGTTTTATGTGGACAGCCGACTCCTAGTAGGTTTGCAGTTGAGCCACGCTCTTTCCATCTCTGAGATGATCAAGTTTTTCCTTCTTAACTAAACACTATAAGGTGATTTCTAAAGACAGTTGTTTAGAGTATATTTCATTTTAGTGGATCTTAAGCAAAAAATCTAAATACTACTGCATAGTTTTATCGTAAAAACTCTATAGAAGACATCCATCCTTTTTTTTTTTTCTTCAATTGTATATATTTTTAGAAACAGTACGCATAAAATCTGGTAATATACATACATTTGTAGGTATACTGTAATATTACTAATAAAGTAATTTGTTGTTGAATGCCTTTGATGTGATTAATTTGTGCCAACAGTAGCTGCTTCAAATTAAATTGTTACCAAATTACATAGACATAATGATAGGAGTGATGGTTTTTCTGTCTAAGTGTTAGTGTGCGTCTTCCTACCTTTGTTTCTTGACTTGTCCTGATCTGATAAATGCTCTGTCCTGGAACGAGTCACCAGCTCCACATTGCTGGCACTGTAAACCTGCACAAGCAAGTGATAAAGCACTAGAAACACATCTTTCCAGTTTCAATAAAGTTTCCAGCAGTAATTCTATCAGGATGAGTCGAAACAAATGTTGGGAGTCAAACAAACTGAGATCCATGAAAACAGCATTTTCTTTGGGCAGACAAACCGTAATAGAGAAACCATTCCTTTAACAGCCACTAAGAACTTGTTGTATTTGAAAAAACAAAAAACAAAAGCAATAATATGATGAAGAACAATGGAAGTTCAGTTGGAACAGTCAGGAGTCAATTCAGGCATGGAAAAAATTTGTGGTTTGTGATTTAATACTGCCTGTAGATTAGTTGTCATGAGACCGAAAAACAAAGTAAGTGCTTAGTTATGCGAAAGTGGCTTTTGCAAATTCTCTGCGATCATTCTCGGGCAGTAAGATTCAGTTTGTTTCTTTGTCTCACAAACAGAACTGTTCTGTATTAAAAAATTAAACTTGCCCTTCAAAAAAAAATTATAGATATTTTCAGATAACACTAAATATTTAACAGAGTGGAATGTAGCAGTTCTACATCGAAAACCATCAACGCCACCAGGATCTGCGTTCTCTCTACCTTGGCTTCATACCCACTGACAACCTCGGTCTTCTCAGATCGCCAGCCCCAGATTCCAGACTTATTCCTGTGACAAAAATAAAGAAACAAATACACAGAGTGAAGAGGTTATCCGTGTTTATACCTAAACTTTGAGCATGCGATATACGTGTACATAAACGTTCAGGTATTTAGTCCTTACCGCTCGAAGGAAATGTTGCGTGTGTTGAGGTGTGTGGAGACGATGGTCGACGTGAGCCTCTGAGCCGTGTTCTCCTGCGACGGCTGCATGGCCGCCAGGAGAGAGGGTGCGTCGCGGGGGGACAGCACAAGCGGTTCGGTGTACACCACCTGCTTCTCGTGGTCCACCTCCATCACCACGGCGCCGTCGTCTAACAGGAGAGAGATGACGGCAAACAAAGTGAGGCTGCGAATCCAATCGGCAGGTGTTATTCATTAATTTGTTTTCATACAGCAAACCTCCACCCTTGAAAATGTAGCTGCGCCGTCCTTTCAGCCAAGTCATGTGTTCGAAGCCCAGGAGGGTGGTGTCCACACGGAGGCAGGAGCCGCTTTTCCAAACGCGATAGACGTCACTGGGACAAACCTTTGACACCAACGGCACTGAAACAAAAGTGGAAGAGTAGACGGGTTTTAAAAACAACTGAGAAGAAAGATGTGACCAATGCAGAGGTTTTTAAAGAAATATTTTTTTTACAGGAGTAATAAAAAGAATTCATCTGATTAGTCTTAATGTAAGATTTTGACGTCATTAGTCTTCCTGCTTTTTTAAACAAAACTCACAAACTAAGAAAAACTTTAGTTTTAAAATGCCAAGCAATCCTTTTCCAGGATCCTGACAGCTTTCTCAGTCTTGATTCTCCTCCCCAACATTTTCTAAAAGCGAGTTGCTTATAGAAGAGCAAAGAACTACGGATTTATGAGGCAAGGCCGGAAGAGCAAAGACATTTGTAAAACATTCCCATTTGCATCACAGCTTACTTCCTACAATCTTTAAAAAAACAAATACTTCTCTGCTTTGAAGGTTTTAACCACCCCAGCATTTTACCTCATTATCAGTAAATTCATTTAAGACAGAAGTTCAATACTTAAACTAAAACCGCTTTTGCAGATTAAAGATACAGCATCCCTAAAAACACCTTTAAGGAGATATTTGGAGCAGACACAGCTATTACTTTCAAAACAGTTTTCCTGTTTCGTGCTATATTTTGAAGGAAAACAAAAACCCCACTGCTGTCTGCAGACTGCGTGGGAGGAGTAAAGAAAATTAGGAGGTAAAGGGAGAAAAAAAGGAAAAAAGAACATAACCTAAAGAATGTTAAGCTGAATGCATTTTATTTTAAGCTTGTGAAAATGACTAGTTAAACCCCTCCGCCTCCAAAACTTCGACTCTAGAAACGTTGGGAGTTCTTAGTATTTATCAATCTGTCTATTCAATAGAAGAAAAAAAAACTTCTACAATATTTGTACTGCCATCTGAAATCAGAAGCTGAGAGGTGCATAATTACTAAGAGCTCATAACAGCTTTGTCCTCAATCTCTCTCATCTCTTTCCAAAGATGTAACTTCAATATAGATATAGTGTGCTGCTGTGGGAGCTGTCCACCTTCAATGGTGCTGAAATTTACCTCTTGTACAGAAATCTGAAAATCCACTCACCCCAGCTGGTGAACTCCCACTTCATCTCCACATAAAAGTCCCGGGCCTGCCGAGACAGGAGAAGCACGATGAAAGGAAAGTCTTTAAATATCCGCCGCCGTCTAATGTTTGCTGCAGAGAGCTTTCGGCTGCACGTTGGAAACGTTGTTCAGAGTGGAAACCACAATATGGCATACACTGTACGTCCCTCAATTAACTGAAAGCATCTCAGAAATATACTTTACAGCAAGAGATTAAAGATTCAGTTTGTTTATACAGCACCAATGTAGAACAGATAAATGCATGTAGCGACAGTGGAGAGGAAAACCTCCCCTTTACCTGGAAGAAACCTCCGGCATAACCTGTCGACAGACAGGAGTTTGGAAGAGACAGAAGACAAAGATAGATGGAAGGGAAACTGAAAAAAGGATGTTGCGATCATCCTCCAGGAACCTGTCTGACTACAGAGACAGAAAGCATCGATTCATTCAGAAGGTGAAGGAGAAACTCTACCTGTCTCAGTTTGCTGAGCAGCTCTGGGATTCCCGCCAGTCTGTCCGTGGCCCGTTTGAAGTCTCTGTACTGAAGCATGAGCTGCACCAGCTCCGGGTCCCCGGTGCTCACCGCCTCCTGCAAGACTGACAGCAAAGCGGCCGTGCATTTAAACACCTTCCCAGTAGATCCAAGGACGCCGAAGAGATCAGCAGCAGCAGCAGCTCGGGTTACTCACTGGTCCATCCCTGCGCGTTGCAGTGCGTGGGGTCCGCAGAGTACCGCAACAGCACCCGCGTGGACTCCAGGTGGCCCAGACACACAGCCAGTTCCAGCGGGGTGCGACCCCGTGGATCAAGGCGCTCCACATCCTGCTGCGTGTTTTCAAAACAATAAAATTAAAGATGCGTCAGCGCAGTGCGGCGCCGCAGCAGCAACGCGCACCTGTAGAAACAACACCTCCCACGGCCACTCACCTCGTTCTTCTGGAGCTCCTGGTCCAGCTCCAGGTACTGATTGTTCCACACGAACAAATGCAAAGGAAAGGCCTCCTGAGCCATGGCTACCACGGTCCCTCAATCTGAACGGGGGTCGCTGGGGAAATGTCTGCACCACTGCTTAGCTGGCTAGCTAACTCCGTTTATTCACTTAGAAATGAATTAAAAAATGTAAAAAAGTTGTCACGAAAGAAAAAAGAACAACCTCGACTTGGTAACGTTTGAAGAAACTAACATGAAGCAGCTGAACTGAAAGGCTAACTAGCAGCTAGCCGCCGGCTAACACTAGCTAACAACATTGTTTTCCAGCTTCTAGTTTCCATCCTGCTGAGTGGATGAGTTTTAACCAGCAAACGATGCACAGCAGCCTCCTCTCATTTTTTGTTAAATATCTTACACTGTAATAGTTTTTTTTTTATAAAGAAGAAAGAAATCTTGCTAAAACCCGAGCTAATCTTGAAAGTTAGCTAGCTTTTTTTCCACCCCGGCTTCCAGATGAGAGCCTCCCGTTTCCATCGCGGTGTTGGAAACCAAAATAAAGAGACAACTGCCCCTGGTGTTCCGCTTTCACATCCAGGTCAGCTCAGCTCAGCGCCAGGTAAGAGGACAGCTGCTGCTCCAGCTTCATCCTGCAGCTGATGCAGCAGTTTGTTTAGTTTGTCTCCAGGAGATGCAGGGTGGAGCCGCCCAGGGATGTAAATACACAGCTTTGGAAAAGCGCTTCCTACCCTGGATTAATCACTTTCTTGGTTTTATTTTTTCTCCCTCAAATGCTTCAGATTATCAAGCACAAAAAAAATCTGCATACAAATTATCAGTCTTAAGTGAGAGGCTTCCTTAGAACCATGCAATATTGACTGCTACATCCTACCTGTCCACAGCATCACCATCTTTTGATAGTCTTGGATGATACAAGAAATACATTTTAAGAGAATCTCCTCTTCTTGTTACACCAAAAACCTATTAAACAGTTGAAAAGCTGAGTTTGATTACACCGGCCACGCCTATTTCTGATTCTGCAAAGAAATCCAGTCATTTAAACAGGACCTTTTAACGTTTAAGATTAAAAGAGCTCAGATTCTACACCTGCCAATGTCTAAATATATGCAAAGCTGTCTGTAAAGTGTTGGGACACAAACTGACAACAAAAAAAGAGACTGCTGTAAATCCTCTTTTCATTTCCAAACCAAACCAAAACCCTGAACATATAAAGCAATAAAAATGAACAACAATTGGAGAAAAAAACATTATTGCCAAAACACACAAAAGGCCAATCCCACATTTACCGAAATAACGTTCTGTGGGCTGATGAGGTTCTGTAAGACAGACCATAGTGAAATAGTGTCCAGTTGGGGCTGCTTTGCAGCTCCTGGAGAACCTGCACCAATGGATGGAGCCACAAATCCCGTCTTATACCATAAAACCCTGAAAGAAAATGTTCAGTCATCACCTTCAGTTCATACAGCAACACACCAGGTAGTCCAGCTTTTAGTAGCTGTTAGGAAGACCCAACGAGGATTAAGACATATCCTTGACCAAGTACAGACTTTTACGCCTTTAAAAAAAAAAAGATGCCATAAATAGGTGAATAAGCTGCTTAGCTACACTTCAAACTTTCCAAAGTGGCCGTTTCAAAAACATTCCTGCAAAGTACAGTGAACTAAACTGAAGGACTGCCTTAAGGACTGCCTTAAATGGGAAGCTTTTTTTTACTTTCACGCAAAAAAAAACAAAAAAAAAACGTTTAACGACTGCATTTAGAATCAGGTTTTCCGTGTGAAATTACAATTTGCCTCATTTGAAACATTTTAGAACATTTTATTGATTTATTTTTCTTGAAAAATAACAACATGAAGTGTGGGCAAAAAAAAATAAAAACTTCTGAAAATAATTACAATGCTACAGCATCTTTATGTTTATAATCTAAAAAAGGAAGCCAAAAAACAAAACAAAACAAAACAAAAAAAAAACACATTTACACAAAAGTAAATATTTATATAATTATAGTCAATCTTAGGGATATGGCCAGGAGAGCTTTGTTTCAGATCTAACACTTGAAAGGGAACACAAAAAAAACAAAACAGAACAAACAAGCAAAGGAAATCTTACATCTCCACACAGACACAGACATCGTGAACTAAGGTGACTAACTTATTTTTTCTTCCCATCCATTAAAAAAAAATGTATCAAAGAGGGTTGGGAAGCAGTTTCATCTACAATATTCTTGCTTTAAATGTCTGTACAAAAAACAAAGCAACACGAGTCTGAAAAATAATAGCACCTGAAGTTGCACTGCCGTTTGGAAATGCACCATTTATCCGACACTTAATCCTTGCCCCCCCCCAACGCGCCTTAATACAACCTTCCCGCTCTTACCGGGGTGAGGTCTTGTTGCTATGTTGATTGCCTACTCACACAGTCTTTGTACCTTCTTAAGCTTTACAACAATCTATCCCACTAATGTACTGTTGCAGTGTGTCTTAATTACAAAGTTGTATGCACAATGGTAAACACAGGCCATTCCAGTAGTCTGATGGTTTTTTACTTTTAAGTAAAAAAAAAATGAAAACAAAAGAAACAAGTAATAAATCTCCAAGGGTAGCTGTTGTGCATAAAAGCAAACATTGACAATTTAAAAAGAAAAAAAGAAATACATGTGTAAGAAAAACCCAAATGTAGTTAAACAGATTGCTTTGTCAAAAAAGGAGAAAATGGTTTAGCGCAAAAGATGAATTATTTATATTTTTCAGGATGCAACTTATGAGTCTTTGCACATCTAAATATGAAAAACAGGAGCTTGTGATGGGAGTCAACACGGGTGTTTGTGTTTTTTGTTTTGTTTTTTCAGATATTAATAAGGAAATGGTTTAAGTGGCGATCAGCCATGGGTCAAACTGAACCGGTTGACCATTCTCCCATTCTAGTTGATGAAAAATGAACTGCGCTTTCAATACTGAACAAAAAAAAAAAACTAAAAAAAAAACTCCTGAGCATCTCTGCAACTACACAGAAGAAAAATAAAAGTAGGATGTATTAATCTGGCTTTCCCAACACCGTTTACCAAACACCAGTGAAGTAAGCAGTCCGGTTTAGACCTCCCCATGAGTTTCCCTGTAGAGTTAGGTCAGGATCCACACCCGCTGCGTTTTGCATCTCAAATCAGACCAGCAGCAAGAGGAGGCAGGCGACTAGGATATTCTCTGGATCAGTTTCTCATCCGATAGGCAGTAGAGCATGTTGACCGACAGCTCGGAGATGAACGCCTCGCAGGCCTTCCTGGAGACTCCCTTGCAGTCTCGCAGGTCAAGCAGGGAGATGCACGACAGGCGGCGGAGATACTTCAAGCACGAGTCTGTCAGTTTGCTGCAGCCTGAGAGAGAAAAACGAGCCCAAAAGGTTACCAGAGGCCAAACACAAACCCCAACGTCCATCTCGCCTCGAACGCGGCTCACCTGCTAGGTTGAGTTCGGCCAGCGTGTTTCGTGTGGACGAGCCGACCGCAGTCAGCAGATTGATGGAGTGATCGGTGATGCCGTTGCAGTGGGAGAGATCCAGTTTTGTTAAATGGGGCATGTGGCGGATCACCAGGCGCAGAGTAGAGTCGCTGATGTCCAGGCCGGCGAGCCGCAAGAACTGCATGCTCCTTAGCTGGCTGCGGTTGTCACAGCCTGGTGAGCAAAAGTTGGAATAAGTTTACATTAATATATTTCGAAGTAGACCTTCTGACCCATATTTGAGGTCCGAGGCTGTTTTTCTACTACCTGGAGGTATGACTAAATCCCTGATCTGTGCATCTTTGACGCCGAATGCATTTCGTAGGTCCAGAGAGCGGAGGAGAGGACAGCTAGTGGAGCTGAGAGCGGAGATAGATGACCAGGAACAACCGGACAGCATCAAATCCTTTAGTCCTGCAAAATGAATAGTTTAGATCTGTTTTAATACTGTTGCTTCATTTGGATTAATAAAACAATAACAAAAAATTATCTGGAGTACCAGGCAGGTGGCCAATAAGCCAGTTGAGCTGTTTTTTGGAGATGTTTGTCCACGATAGGTCAAGCGTGATGGGTTGTCGCTTTATGATGCCTTTGAGGGCCTGAGGGGTCACAGTGCGCTTGATGCTCAAGTCAATCCGGGCCCAAAGCCTTTTATCTAAGCACCTGAGGACAACAAACATGACATTTCTTTTACAAGAAATCCTCACATTATGGGGGGGTATGGGGTACAGACCAAGATAAACTTTAGGACCATCATAATCAAATTAATTGGAAACACATCACTAGCAGACAGCGATTAAAAGATGTGAAATCTAAAAAATTTAAGTATAGTGTTAATGTTTGCAATTTCAGAACAGCTTCATTTCATATAAATGATTCATTGCTAATTTAGACAAATACTTATTTAGATTTAATTATTAAATGGAGATGCCTTTACAGTAATCTCACTAAAAGGATTTAAAAAATAAACATTATGAACAAAGAGCCGCTGATATCCACTGCTATGACAAAATCATAATGCATGGGTGAATAACAGGAGTAAAAGGAAGCAAATTGAAATTGGAGCCAATTGTTTCACAGCCTGTGTTGTTTTTGTCATCTAACCTTGGAAATGTTGTGCAGTTCTCTCTTTCTCTGTTAAACTCCTTAACCTTAATTTAAAAACCTGATTTATCACTGATAGATCAAACCATTAAAGCTAAGACGAACACTTGTGGCACAATAAATATCTGTGAACAGATCTTACCATTTGTACCAGTTCTTGCAGACAGCCATGCAGACACACAGATCTGCTCTATTTAAGTAGCGGAAGACGGAGACCCAGACTTCCCTCTCGCAGCTCGGACCGCTCCCAGAACTCTCCCTGTCTGCTTCACTCCCTCCTCCCTCCTGCAGGGCGGACAGAGGGACTCTGAGAGGATGAAGCTCAGATGATGAAGAGGAGGACGCCCCGTTGCTTAACTTAGCCGGTCCAGTTGATCTGGCTTGTTTTGACGCTTCCAGTCTGTCAGCGTTGGAAGAACTAGAGTCCGTGTGTCTGCTCCGAGTATGAGGAGGTGAGAGCCTGTTTGCGTGTCGCTCGGGACAAGGCGCTAGATTTCTGATGGGTGGTCGGTTGAGGGGTTTGCTCTGGTTGTGTGTTGCAGGAGGGCCGGTCTGAGGGGCGATGGCTTCTAATTTCGGTACAATAGCCGAGGAGTCCTGCTTTGCTCTGGGCGGCTTTTGAAGCGTCACTTTGATATTGGAGCCATCTTTTGGAATGTTGTGCTCCATTTCCTCCCCTTCATCCACCTCCTTCCCGTTCTGGATGCCAAGTCCACTTCCACACTCGTCCTCCTCCGTGGCAGACTGTGCTCGCCTCGACTGTGGCTGGTTCTCTTTATCCCCTCCTCTCCCGTTGTTCAGCTCAATCTCCTCCTCCTCGTCTTCCTCACTGCTACTGCTGTTGGTGGTGCTGCTGTCCTCAGTGTTTTCCTCCATCTCATGAAGCCTCCCTCCACCCCTGATGCCGCGCCCCGCTCCTCCACCTCGCAGCCTCACGCCTCGTCCATGTCCCCGTCGGGGTTCTCCCTTGGGATGAAGCATCAGGCCGTGGGGAGACTTTTGCTGCCCAAACGAGATTTTACCCTCCAGATTGTTACCGTGAGAAGAGACGCTGCTTTGGCCCTGAGACAGCCGGCTGACCGGAGAGTGCAAGGGAGGCAGCCTGGAGCTCAGAAACCTGGAAGAATAATCTGAAGACGTCTGCTTCTTTGGAAAAACGGTAAAAAAATAAATAAAATTAAAAAACTCCATCAGTGACGTTTGTAAATGAAACACAAAAGTATGGAATGATTTTAGCAAAAGACCCAAAACTATGAAACACCAAACAATTCTTACTGTTAGAAGTTCGCTTCTCTCGAGTTTTCTCTAGAAAAAGAACGTGAGAAAGCATTATAAGCATTATAAACTTAATAAAAACTCAAACAACACCGTAATAAGTAAAACATTAAAAAGTTAATGCTCAGATTCATCATATCTACCCTTTTCATAAATCTGTGCTCCAGTTCGCTCTCTCGTTTGCAATTCTCTTGATGCTGTAAAAGCAGTTTTTGTGAGGGAGGCAGAGCCGTTTGTCGTCCAGGCGATCTGCTGCGCTTCTCTCGCCTTTGACTTTTGACACCTACGTCGTCCTGATACACGGGTTTGGACTGTGGCATGAACGGGGAATCGTCAAAGTCTTCACTGTCCTCGTCACTGAAACTCTGATGAGGAGGATAATCGGCATCAATTATAATGAATAATGTGATCAAACAGATGTTTTATTGGTTAGGAGAAAAAATAATAGTTTTTCTAACACAATGAAACACAAATAAGCCAAAACAAACCCAGGGTGAGATTCGTTTTTGTACCTCTGAATCAGAGTCTTCGCCTTGGCAACATTTGGGACATTGCCAGCAACTGGGGAGGTCCTTATTGATCTTTCCCTCACCGGGTTCCTGAAACGGAGGCGCTTAAAGTCGGACATAAAAACCAACCAAATATAGCCAAGAAAAGCATCTTAGCAGCATTACAGCATCACACTGCTGCGCCCTCATCTAGAAAGTGATTCAAGTGTGTTAGAGCAAAGGTTGCAGGATTTTAGCTCTGGTGGATCAGACTTGGGCAACCCTGCTCTAGCTTGTAATGTGTGTTATACATTAATACAGCACAAAAAATAATTACTGAAGTGATTAAATGTTTATTGCTCATTAAGTCGTAACCATTTCACTGTATCTTCTTATTTTAAACAGAAGAAACTTTCAGGTATTCTGTTTTTAAAATCTGCACCTGGGAAGAACTCACCTTAACGCACTGACGATGCACGATCTGCGAACAGGCCGTACACTCCATTAAGGAGTAGGTGCTGGGATCTGATTCGTCAAACTCTCCCTCTCCACATATGGCACATCGGGCTGTGTTCGGCAAGGCAGGCTAGAGAAAACACGAACGGTTAAACTGACAAAGCTGTAAAAAATAGCCTTTTAAAAAGGTTCTCTCCAATTAATGTGAAAATATAAAAAACTAAACATTCTGACACATGGTATTTTATTAGTCTATAAGGCCAGAAACTTAAAAAAGGTGCTTGTTGTCATTATTAAAACACACATCCCTTTAAAAGGGCTGCAAAAATGTTTTGTTTTAACCCCATCATCATGCATCGATTTGCCCGCCATCTTACCATTATACACTGCCTCAAGATGCAGCTCTTTTTCATACGACCAGGACCCCCAAACTTTCTCATGTCGTGACAGTACTGGCAGTCCCCACACTCCTTCCTGCAGCACGCCGAGCAGCGCTTGCATCGTACCCGCCTGCGCCTCAGGGCCGAAATAGATGTGTGCTTGATAGACTTCTTAGGTTTGTCCATGCGACGGTAAAGAACGGGCGGGGGAGGGGAGGAGGGAGGCTGGTACCACGATGGCTGAATGTCGACAGAGGAAAATGGTTGGAAAAAAAAATCCTGCTATTAAGTTTAAAACAATAGACAGTGTTGATGATCCTCTGTAAAACAAGTTACCAAAAGTGTAAATATTTTTGTCTCTAACCAGATGAGAAAGATGTAAACTCACCCTCTCAGGCCAACTCACAATTGGCTCTCCAGTGTAAGCTAGCTTGACATTGTCACTGGCACACTCCTGTAGAACAGCCTGGACACATAAAGGTAAGGGATGAATGTCGGAAGATGACAAATATTCTGTTTCTTCTAACTTAAGAGTGCTAAAGGGTGCCGCGTTCAGGAAATCTATAGCCGCCCACCTTCATGTCCTCCAGCAGCGCTGTGGCGTTTCTAATCCCGGCAGGAACACACTTTTTGTGGGCTGGCAGCTCCTCCAGCTTCCCCAGAAGGTTCCACAGTCCCTCCAGTTCAAAAGGGGTCAGCACAGGCCGAACTGCGTCAGCTTTGTTCGCAAGCTCTTCATGAGCCTCCTCTTCCTTGACCTCTTTTTCCTCCTCCTCCTCCTCCTCCTCTTCTTCTTCAACCTCACTGTCGACCTTATCGTCGCAATTCATGGGAATGTCATTATTTCCCAGATCAGCTGGCGTCAGTCCTGCAACGAGAAATTTGAGAAAGAGGCGTTTCTAGTTAGAAGCCTACTTAACAAAAACAAAGAGATAAATGTTTTCATCGTTTCTCACCAGTGCCTAGGGAATATTTCTGGAACTCCGGCGTGAGGTGAGAGATGTTGGTCAGACAGTAGAGGTATCGCTCCACGACGTACCAACACATCTCGTAATAAAACGGGTACCGGAACTTTGCTGGCACCTAAACAAGGAGGACAGAAACAAAGAAAAGCAGGTCACCAAAGGTAGAAACTAAAAATAATAACTGCGTTTTCTTATATCATGTTGAAGCTGTAAAGCATAAAACACAACTATTTCACCCCTCCGCAACTTTTGTTTACATTCATGAGTTTCCTATGGCATTTATGATGTAACTTAGGACCAGAGTCTAATTTAAACTAACATCAGTATTTTATGATTAAGTAGAACGCTAATAGAGGTGCGAACTTTGTTTCTTTTAAACACATCCTCTTCTTTTGCACTCCAAACACACCGGAACCTTAAATAAACATTTAAGATCTCAAGTGGGGAAAATATGGTTTATATGAATACCTTATGCCATTAGGAAGCACAATTTACTACACAACTACTTTACTTTGCCTTGTAATTTAATTTAAAAAACATTTTCTAATAAATTTAGAGATTTGGTATTCACCCGTGTACGGTCTTCAATGTTGTAGATGTTGAGCTGCATGGGGATGTTAAAGCTGTGCAGGAAGTTTCCCCCAAACACTAAAGTATCTTCTGGTGTATACACAGCATGGATCCACCCTGCAGACGCAAAAAAATTCAGCACAAATGTGGCGATAGCCAAGAGAGTTTGGACTTTCAATGGATTAGTCTTAATTGGAGTGACAGACCTGAGGGTATTATGAAGGTGTTGCCCTGTAGGAGCTCTATCCTCTGGCAGTCGTAACACTTGTCCCCCAAAAAGATGTCGCCCTGCTTTCCTGATAAAACCCAGTTCTCATACATGTCCAGGTTTTGAGGCGTTGGTGGAATCAGCCAAAACACCTTCAGGAAGCAAAGAAAATAAATTAAATTATTTATACCGCCTCCAACACAGGAATACATTTGTACATTTCTGCCTCCCAAACTCCCTTTTATTTACCCTAAAGTAAAAAAAAAACTTTATGGAAGAGACCGTTTTGATTTGAGCAGTTTTTATTTTAATGTAAAAACTGAATTATAACACGAGCCTCTATATAAAAAGATAATCATCACCAGATTTACTGGCCATCTATGTTATCTTTAAGTTGATCATAAGACTCTAAAACATTTTTCTCCAGAAGCTCCATCTAAAAAATCCCACCAGTTGTCAAAATGTCCAAGATCTGTAAATGTGAATCAATTACAAAATGGCAGATTGTAGGAAATACTAGCTTATGATCAAATATATTTGATCAAAAATGCAAAAGCTTTGTTATTTGTTTTTAATACAGCGTGATGCCAGAACTGACCTTTGCCCCTCGCAATATGTGGTACCAGACAGATGTTCCACCGAAGTCAACGTGGAAGTCTGTGAAGCAGCCCTGCACACTCATGAGACAGTACCTGGGAGACAACACAACCAGCTTCAGAAAATAAAAATAAACAAAATGCAGCTTTTAGATCAATATGTAAGAAACTATGTTGGTTTATGGAAGAGTTAACAGTGAGCTGACAAATCTGTTTCTGCATGAAGCTCAATGATGAAGCAACATGGCATCTATTAAACAAAGGTTTTCTTGTGAAGTTTCATAGTCAAAAGGTCCAATGTCAAAGGCTAATACTTTGTTAGTAGGTAGAGGATATAATTGCATTCTTCTTTCTGCTCCTTTTCATTGATAACACATCGTCACTGTTACACTAACTAAATATATTTTTCATTGATTAAATAAATAAATAAAAGATGAAATTACATGCTTAGTAGTATAACTTAAATGTAGTAAATTCATTGTTGCTAAGACTCACTTCTGTACTTTGGGATAATGCATGTCTATAATGGCATTGGTGGAGTCTCTCTGTCTTTCCTTCAGGTGGCGAGGCCACATGTTGTCCACCCAATCAATGAGGTCCACCTGGGCAGAAGAGAAGAAAATTGTGCAACAGTGTCTTCAAAACTGTTAACCAATATGATTTCTCTTCTTAAATGTAATGTAGTCTAGCAAATGTCAACTTGACCTTTTCAATCTGTCAAAAATGTCAAAGTTGCTAACATCTTTCTTATCCAACTGTAAACATGTGTAGCTTATTTCCATACTGATTTAGGTCGTTTGACCAGATTCTCCAGCTTGGTGTGGCTGAACTCCAGGCTGATCACGTTGTAGAGTTTCTCTCTTTCCGATGGTGGAGTCTCATAGTAGCGACCCCACTGGGCCATTGACATCTCTATTCCCTTTTGGGTATTCACATCCATGACATCTACAATCCGTCGACTACCTGTAGGCGAGTCAGCAAGAGTGCAGCAAACAACACGTCTATGAATACAGCTTAATTTAAACCATTTAAAGATTTTAGTTTGGAGTTTTGGGCAGCTAAGCTATAATAATGTGACAGTAATTATATTTATGACATAGATAAATACAACATAACTGTATTATAGACCTTTTTTGGTGTGACATTAGATAAAGAACACTTCACACATTAAAACTAAGCTGAAATGTTTTTTTTTTTAATTTAAAAAACTAAACTTTTAGAGCTCATCCCAAAAACGAGTTGTTACATTAACACCTCGGTTGCAGTTAAAAATACCAACAAACTACCAGAAATTATCAACTTACCAACAAACAACTTGACATCACTCACACTGAAATCTGAGTCTGGCATTCTGTAAGAAAAAGTAATTTTATTTTATTTTTATCTTTTCACTAGATCTCTATTAAATGGACATTTTGAAATCAAAGAGAAACACATTCTGACTTACTGTATACCCAATCCGTCAGTTGTCTTAAAAATAATGGGGTCCCTGAGCCCTTCCCTCTGTATGTATTCATATGTGAAATCTATAAACAGACAATAAACAACTAAAAAGCTGGAGTAAGTTTCACCTAAAGCACAAGCCGACCAAACTGAGAGGCTATATAATTGCAGTAACTTTACATATCACAGTTTTATTTTACTAAAATTCAATCCTACATATATATTTAAAACTGATATAAGGGAATCTCACCTTTACCCTCCATGTGTTTGACCAGATCACTGCCAAACCTTTCACACTGCAGCTTCTCATCCAGGTCAAACGTTCGCTTCCCTTCAATCTCCTCATCCGAGATGCCATCATCATGGTACTGCCTTCGGGGAGCTGTCCGCTGAGGAGCAAAAAAACAACAAATTACAAAATCAGACAAAAGCGATCTGAAAATAACTGGCTGTCAATGCGGAAATAAAATTTACTCGATGACGTATATCACTAATGTCCCCACCCACCCGACCCGTACAACGCGCGCTCATGTTTGAATTTGCGCATGTGCAGATTGTTGTTTAGGAAGTAAAACGGGACGGACAAGACGCCATTCACCATTGAAGAGAGGTTCTGCCTGTATAGCAGCGAAAATGGATTGTTGTTCGAAGTCGCTGAGAAAAAAAGAAAGACGGCTGCAGAGATGAACAAAACATCTTTTGAAAGCAAAAAAGGGATTCAAAACCGATCAACTTGTCGCAAAATTTCTGCTAGACAGGTAATGTGCTTATGCTTGCTCATTTAGAAGGATTTGTGTCAATTTGACACAAGTGTTGTAATTGTTACGCAGGGTCTGTCAGAAAACGCTGGCTGTGCAGCCTTTATGTGGAATTACTACCCCATGGCGTGATTATTTATCACCGATAATCATTGATTACTGTCAAATGTTCTTGTACAAGCGTTTTCTTAAACAAATAACCTTTTGGTAGCTAATTCATTGCTGAGAAAGCAATAATTTCTGTAATAAGTCCGATGCGGCGCCGGCAGATGTAAACAAACTGCATGTGCTGAGGACGTGCGCGCTCCCGATATCAGGGGGCGTTACTGGAGATGATGTGGTGCATGCGCAGTGTTGCAAAAATGAGAATGAGCTGAGGATCCTCTCCTATACCTTTAATAGATTCACTCCAGTTCGTGCGTTTAATTTTATTTTTAACAGAATTTTCGACGTAATACTTTTCTGACTTCCGTTTTTCAATTTCCTTCACTAAGGTACTTCTATCCTATAAACACTGTAACCTTCCTGTTATGAAAAACTTAAGTTTGATTATCAAGCCTCTATTAAAGAACATGTTGGTTTCAACAGCTGTAAAGTGCCTCAAGATGAGTTCTTTCATTATAAATCAATAAATGTTTTAGGGGGAATTTTTATTATAAGCAGATATTTGAAAAAAAAAAAAATTTGTTGAACAGGAAACTCTGGAGTGCTTGAGTGACATTAAAATTTTATGCACTCCAGCACCGCATTAAAAGTTCCTCTAAATCTTTAAACCAACACTTCTTTGGCCAAAACCGTTTCTCTTCCAAATTCCTTGACAAACTTACGCCATTGCAACTAATGTAAAACAGATATCAGCCACATAAGTTAAAATGCTGGATACTGAGGGTCAAACACGATTTTATCACGTCGTACAAAAAAATAAAAATAATAATTTGAAAAACAGATATAAACATCTCAGACTGCCAAAGGAACTACAAGTTAATTCAAAAAGACTGAAAAATACAGAGGTATTTTAAAATATATATATCTATTATCTTTAAATAGAAAAATTACCAAAGGATTCAAAAGAAGTTAAAAACAGAATGGTTTTCTAAAGGCTAAAATTCTGATATTTTTTTATTTTTCCTATGTACAATACGTTTATATATTTAATATATTCATTTTCCATTTTCATATTTTTAGATATATATGGTGAATTTTTACAATTCTGCTGCTCTTGTTTTAGTACCGTCAATGTTTTGGTGTGATGCTTCATATTAAAAGAGCTTCCTATGTTTAACTTGATTACTTAATAAAGTTTTATCTTTCTTTTATTTAACTGAGAAACACGAATATTTTCAAAATGTCCTTTTTTCTCAGTGGTTGGAAAAAAGTCTATCTTTATTCAGAATAAAGACCACACTTTTTATGCAACACAAAAAAAACCTAAAAGACAGTGTGACTTTTTCAATATAATTATTGTTTAATCATGGAATTTAGGGGGAAAAAAAGAACATACTGAATTTTAATTGAAGCCAGATCATACACGTTCTAGTCAAGCTTGATTTGTACATAAAAAAATGACTTTCAACAAAAACAAAAAAGAAAACAACATATAGTTTCCGTTTGTTATTCCTAAAACAGCAGCTCACCACAACAAACAAAAAGATATCAAAACCACACACACACCGGGGATGTGACAAGTTAATGACCAAAGATTGTAGTCTCTTAATCTACCTTTATTAAGCTGTGAAATAAAATAAAAAAATATTTTTTTTTAATCATTTTTATGAAACACAGCAGAAAATATGTGCTAAGACAAATATCAAATAAACCAACAGCATGTTCTTTTAAAGATGCTGGTAGCTTTAAGGCATAAATGTGGATATCCTATCACAACTTCATTTTCTGTCCTCAGCCAACAAACCTGTAGCGCATGTTTTATTTCAAGGTGCTCCTGTTATAAAAAACTGTTCTAAAAAAATATAAACTTAAAGTTGTCCAGAATTTGAGTAGGCAGGTCATACCGTTATTGAAGGCCAGAAATCAATGTCAACCAAGACAAGCTTGACCTTCTAGAAATAACATCAGCCAGATACTAACTAATAGTAGCATACCTAGTATATACTGCCTGGGTTTTATAATCAATAAAAACACAATGGAGAAGGTTTAGGCAACAATAACCTGGGCTATAAATCATTAGCCTATCTCCATATTTATGGATTAAGAAGAATAAATACATTTGCAGTAGACCACTCAACCAGCTACATCACTTCATGTTACACACAAAGAATTACCATAATACAAGGGAGATAATCTGCTAGACATGGACTCCCCCTGTTACACATGGACTCCCCCTGTTAGCCCTCCTCCCACATGAAGCAATGCTTGGCCAGACAGGAGGATTAAGCATCCCCCACCCCAACCTCTCCATAACATTTCACAACCCCCATGCTTTTCTCACTAGAAATAAACTATTATTTGAGCATGGATTTTATTTGAGACTCTGGAGAGTCTCAGTTTTTTTGTTTATTTTTTTAACGCCCCCATTAATGCGCAACGAACATGAAACAAGAGATGCTTTATTAAGCTTAAATTATAAAAAGGAAACAAAGCATGAGAAGAGATATTAAATTATTGAAGTAACTATTAAATAGATTAAACCAAATGTACAAGTAAAAAAATAGGGGGAAATTTTAAGAGAAACTCTTGTTATTTCCAAACATTTATTCATAGTATTTGATCAACAACTCCAGCAACTATTAAACATGCATGATGCTCTGAATATGGTGTCTATGTGGAACTTTTATTGCTGTCCGTCTGAAAGAAGGGTTTTAAAAAAGGTGAAACAAGGTGGCTAAACAAACGCTATCAGGGTGGATGGTGAACTTGACCTTCTATTGAACCCAAGGGTCTTTAAACAAGTTCATTACAACCAAAACAGTGGCTTCTGCCTGGAGTCGGTGGCACAAAATAAACCGGTCGTATCATACAAACACATTAGAAAAAGGGCTTCACTTACACACAAACAATGCTGTTTAATACATATGGGCAGGGTAAAAAAATGGATCTTAGAAGTTTAATAAACACAACAGAAGTGTTTGGGAAGGTTAGCAGCTTAGCTAAGTTAACTTACCAGTCGCTTGCTGTACCGTGGGTGAGGATCCTCCATAGTCTGGAATAAGAGGAATACGCTTAAAACGTCTTGGTGTATTCTAGAGATTGAACAGCGTGTTGATATATTGTCGTTTTATTACTTTAAAACAGATAAGGCTTGTCTTGGAGCGAAGGCTTACTGCAAATGTTAGCCTGCTACTGTTAGCTTAAGCCTGCGAGCTAAAGCTAGCATCACACGATTGGAAATTACAATATTTTCTTACTCGCTTAAACTCTTAACGCTCGTCCCAGACAGCAAAATAGTTACAAAGCCAACATGTTCATCTATTGATAAATGTAAATTGAGAAGGCAATTTAGCTGCGCTGAGAATATCTCTCTCGTCGGCTACAAATAATGCTAACTAGCTAGCTTGTCGTTAGCCTGTCTCCGGCAGTTGGGAAGCTTTTCATCTTTACCTTTATTTTTCAACTCCGCAAAAAACGGTGTGATGAGAATAATTTGAACGAACTAACGCGTCTGAAGCCTCCGGATAATGTTTCTCCCCATGTTATGTGGGGAAGGGAAAAAACCTTGTAATTTTTAGGGTGTTTGTTGTTGTGCGATAAAAGTTAGGAGCTGTCGATGGTTCGGGCCGCCGCCATTTTCAGCTGGTTAGAAAACACACACACACACAAAAAGGGAAAAGGTTGAAGCCACGCCCCCTTATATTAGAATGAACTGCTGTGATTGGACGCAGAAGCTGCTATTTAAACAACATATTTACAATATATTAACATCCAGGGGTGTTTTATTTACTCATCTTGGAAAAAATGCAATCTTTTTTTTAAATGATTTACACTGTACACAAATAGATAATCCCAAAACAATCACATATTACGTCTAAAGTCTAAAAGGAAATGTGTTTTCACAAAACTGTATATGTGCTCTGTTTTGTTTCTTTACAAAATTCTAGCCAACAAAAGTATAAATAGAATAAAAGTGTCCACAAAAGCACGAATGTTTTGGAGAAAAATGTTTCTTTGATGGAAAAGGTATGAGATTTTGAACAACTCATAAATAATCTCTGATATGAATCCAAGAAATCCCACCATAAAATTTGCCTAAAACTTTAAACAAAGACAGAGTTTATTACTGTTATTTAATCATTGTGTTATTGGTATCAGGTTCCCCTTTGCATATCAGTAAATTGTAAGTGAAGCGAAGAGAAAATACTGCAGAGTCATCGGAGTTTTTCTGCGGTTGTCCACAGAAATACTCAGATGACTCTGCGGATGTCTGGTGTATCAAAAATGGAAGGGAAGCTGAGGACAGAGAGGTGCTGGAGCGATTTCTGGCATGGTTTAGGAAAAATCATCTGATCTTAAATGTCAACAAAACAAAGGAGATTATTGTAGATTAAAGGAAAAACAGGGTCAGATCAACCCCTATTTCCATCATGGGAGAAGAACTGGAGGTGGTTGAGGAATATAAATATGTCGGTGTTCTTCTGGACAACAGACAGGACTGGAGACGCAGCCGTAAAGCGTCTACAAGAAGGGACAGAGACTGGACATCTTCAGGAACCTAAAATACTTCAAGGCTTTCAGCAAGATGTTGCAGATCTTCTATAAATTGGTTGTTGATAGTGTCATCTCCTCTGCTGTCATCTGTTGGGGCAGCAGCGTCAGAACAAGGGACCTAAAAAGGCTCCACTAACTGGTAAAGGATGGGTCTGTTCTGTGGACGACTGTGGAAACTCTGGAGATGATGACGCAAAGGAGGATTTCAGAGAAGAAAATCATGGACAACCCTAAACATCATAGTCCACGACTCGGTCATTGGAAAACAGAGTGTCTTCATTCACTGATCGCTACAGGAGATCTTTCCTTTTCACATCCTTGCCCATCTGTAGTAGCTTTTTAATTAAATAATTTATCTCAACAAATTGTATTTTTCTTTGGGATAAATAAAGTATTTTTATATTTTGGTTTGTTTTGACTGGATTATTAAACTTCCTGTATTTGTGCTGATTTGAAATTTAAGGGATAAGCCATCCTTACATACCACTATGCATCCAATTTAAAAAGGCTTAACTTACATTTAATTCTCTGCAAAGAATTATTAAAAAAATATAAGTAGTTTACCACTGCAGTCTAACCTCCAAATGCGGAGGAGTAAAACGAGCGCACCGCTCTGAGCCAATGGATGGGCGGGGCTAAAAACCGAGAAGGGAGATGAAATTAAGACAGAAATCTGAAACAACAGAGTTTAAGCTGCTCCAGATCTGCACAGATGATCAACACAATACCAGCAGCGGATATATGCATGTTTCTTTTGCCCTCTGCATTCATGTAAATCAGTCACAGAAGGACTGAGGCAAGCATGGGTCCTGGTTCAGTGTCATTCATTTTATTACATAACAGGTTTTATAGAGTTGTTTTAACCAGAAAGGCCAGAGATCCGCTCTTACAGAAAAGACACGTTTTAAAAAAAAAAAAAGCAGAGTAGACTCATACGCAGAGAAAACAACAAAACATTTGTTTACGTCATAAAACACAAATGACAGAACAATACAGATTATATTTCAAAAAGTTTAGACAATATTCAGAGAAAACCTAAGGCTTGCCAAAATTTGGTCCCGTTCTCAGTAAATTCAAACATAATTGTTCACAATGGCCATGTCTCCAGACGTCCACCAGAAGGCGCTGGACTCCAGCTGAGCAGAGATGAATGTGAAGATTAAAGATCACATGTTGAGCCATCTGTCTAAGAGGAGGCAGACTGAGAAAAATCCACACTTAACACGTTTTCAAACATTTTACACAGCAAGAACAGAGATGCAGAGTATAAAGGGGATTTTTTTTTCCTTTATTTTTCTTTATTTTTTATTTGAGGCTCTAATTCTTAAAATTTAAACAAAAACTGGATAAACCTCACAGGAAAGAAAAAAAGAAGCATATATCTCTTTATTCCTATGAAGAAAACAAAGAGAGAAGATCAGTGTGTAAACATTAGAAGCTTCAAGTAAATTAGTTGTATTATTAGTGACTGATGTTTCACCTGTTCAAAACATTTCATTAGAAGAAACTGTAGAGATAGGAGAATCCAACAATCCCAATGATGGCACAGCACAATGTTATCATCATCTTTTTCTAGAGAGTAAAAGTTCATACAAGACAATTTAATTAATACATTTTTTATAAAAAAGCAGAAACAAAATAACTATTTGCATATTTAGGGCGGTTGGTAAGAGGAAATGAGCAAAGGGGAAGAATGGGTCACAGTGTTTGTATTTAGTAGAAAATTTACCTTCGCTTCTGCATAGCAATTCATTTAAAACTGTACATTGAAAGCAAGAGATTAACATAAAAAAAAAAGAAACTGCTTTCCATACAACAGTAATCAAACCCTGTTTACATGCATTTAAAGTGCCTTGCTAAAGTATTCACAAAGGTAAAGAAGTTCTTGACCGACTCTGGGGGAGCTGCAGAGATCCACAACTCGAGATGGAAAATCTGACGAGAGGGCGACTAAAACAATAATGTGCTAATAAGCTTGCCTTCATTACAAGAAGTGCAGCAAGATTACAGGAAAAAGTGCATAAAAAATGTCAGCTCATATAATACAAAATGCTTTGGCCTACATGCAAAACTGTGGCGGAGTCAACATGCTTAGCTGTTTTTTTTTTCTTTACCATGAGAGGGAAGGTGGTCGAAGCTTACGCGAAAACGGAAGTTATGAAAATACAAAGTTAGGATATTGCAAAAGACTCTAAAGTGGGGTTTTTTAGCAGGAAATCTACCCTACACATTTAGTCACAGCTAGAAAGGCTATAATTAATGGTTTGATGAGGTGCATTTATGTGTTAGGATTGTTTAGTCAAAAGTCAGAACCTAAATCCTGATGAGAATCTCTAGAAGGCTTAAAAACCAATGCTCACAGAAACGCTAATGTGAACTTGAGCTATTTTGCAAAGAATGTGCAAAAACAAGTACGCTGGTAAGTTTGATTACATGCATGACTACCTTTGCAAGATGTATATTTGAGTTTGAGACTCAAAAAATAGCAAAAGACTCAGGTTCAAAAAACAAAACCATAAATCTTTATTTTTTATATATATATATATTTGACATAAAAATGTGCAACAAACTAAATTATCCCTCCTCATCCTCATACACGATGCTGATTTCAAGTATTTTCTGCAAGAGTAAAAAAAGCAGAATTATGTAAAAGAAAAGCTTTGGCTCTTGATGAAACTTTAACAAAAAAAAACAAACAAAAAAAACACATCTTCACTATAAAGGCTAAAGCCAACGCAGTTTTCTTTTGTAAACTGTCAGTTTGGAGTAAAATCTATGGAGAAACATGATGGTAATCAATCAAAAGTCAACTTAGCTACCAGTTTTTGAAGCTGACTACATTGAAAAAGAATTTTAAATAAGAAAGCTCCACAATCATAGATGTTCCCAACAAAATCTATATATTTTTTTACAATAAAACTGATCCTAGAGGTCTTGGTAAATTATCAAAAAACAAATTTAATGAACACTGTAAGAACATTATAATTGCACCGAATGTCATTCTAAAAGGAAATTGATTATATATATATATTTTTTTTCTTTTGTTAACTGGCAGCTTGGCTGTACATTTACAGTGGAAACAATCAGTTACAACAACTAGAAGATCTGAGAGACTTTCCTTTTCATAAAATTTTCCCTTTGTAAATGTAAAAAAAACCTTGCTAATCTAGTCTATTACAGTTATGTCTACATATATCATCTGGTTTGTCAAAATTACATTGAAGGGCTTATTTTAAGATAATGGATAAATCTCCAGTTTTTTCTTTGAAATGTTGGTGAAATGTTTATTTCTTTATATTAAAAAAGGCATATTTTCAATAACTTAGACTCTTAATATGTTGAATGTCAACAGAGCACAAGTATGACCACTACTATTATTTACAATATAATTACATCAATATTAGCTTAATTCAATATTTTAACAGTGAAAGTGCTGGAAATCTTAAAAAACAAAACAAAAAAACATTTCCTGGAGCAAATTAGAGGCTTTTAAATTAGTAATAAGGGTCTGGGCTCATTCAGGCGTGCAGCTTTGGCATCAAATGTGGAACCATGAAATGTTCTGTGACAGTGGAGTGATGAAACAGTCAGTTACTTTTTCCAGTTCCCTTTTTGTATTCTGCTCCCACAGAGGTGTAAGCAGGTATTGGGCCGGACTTCTGCTCTCATTTCCTAATCTAGATTGTCTAAAACTGAAGAAGTCAGAAAAGATCATCTTCCCCCTTTTCACACCAGTTAGGCAGCCACTGATCCACATGTAGTAATTTGCACCAGTTGTTTTTGTTTTTAAAGCAGATGATGAGGAAACTGATGCGCCGGATGATGAAGAGAACACATGATGGAGGATGGTAGCAGTCCTATTATAGTGTCTGAGTGAGGATGATGATCAGGATGACGACTAAAACCACGGCACAGCATACACCGATGAAGATCATCTTCTACAGAAGGGGAGACACACACAAAATGGCAGGGGGGAGCGTTAATGACGGAGTGTGGCCGCATTTAATCCCCCTCCCTGATCACACCAACTCATTCCCCAAACAAACACTCACACAAGTCAAATGAGCTCCAGGGACAAAAATTAAAACAAACACTTATTCAGCTAAAAAAAACCAAAAGGAAACCTATTTTTCAAAGCATGCCTCATTCTCACTCGTCACAGAACTACGCTGCTCATTTTTCTCCAGATTACTCACCAACGGCTCGTCGTTTAATTAATCAGCTCATCATTTTTTCAATCCTACCGACAACCCGATTATGAGAGCTAGAACTGCCAGTAAGATGACCACAACCACCACTATAATCACAGTTTTCTGTTGAGAATAACCAGGTACATACAGTCAGGTCAGATTTAATCTCAGTAGAAAATAAACATTAATAAACGGGCATAGATGGAAATTGAGAAGGTAATAGATGAAAACATAACAAAAAGAACTTTTTTTTCACCCTTTAGACAAAAACTGGTAAAAGGAAACAATGTCTTCTTTAGTCATGTTTAAAAACATTAGCAAGGTTAATAGAGGGGAGGAAGGACGGAAAAGTGAAAGCAAGCAGAGCGAGTGATTGAGGAGGTGGGGAGAGGATAATCTTGGATCTGGTCATCAGTGGAGGGTGGTCCACAGCAGCGGTTTTCTCGCAGGGACACAGAGTTGGTAGCAAATCACAATGGTGGGATGGAGGTCGTCACATTCATGAATTTAATGTGGTTTCACCAAAGACACCAAAATGTTCATGTCCACGTTACCATATACATTTCCTTTACTGGTGCTAAACTTGTTTTTATTTATATTTCTCAGCTAAATTTGTTTTTTAGACTCGACTTCTAAGTTCTATTTAAAGGTTACTGACTGAAACAGCTCGCTTCTGTTATGAACACAAATCAAACCTATGCCGGAAATTAGTTCGCTTACCTGTAGATGTTTAAATGATTCAAGAAGGATAATTGTTGTAAAAGTTAAGAGGTAAACAATTGGGGAAAAAAAATAGTAAAAGCTAATTAATTTTCAATGGTTGCAAATCTAATGCTAAATAAAAAAATAGATCTAAATTCTTAAGAGTAAGCTTTGCTACAGAGACTGGATGTTTGGTCCAGAAACTTGTTAGCTTGATGTTTCAAAACTATTTTCTTGTGTTAAAATCGTATTGTTTTTTAAAATTAAGTTTATGCTGAAATGTCTTTGGTGCTTTTGGGGAACCAGAGTTGCAGCTCTTCACCACGGCCACTCACACGGCGAGCCTCTTGCTGAAACTTGGCAGCTTTCTTCGTGTCTGCGACGGCTCGCTCCACAAAGCCCACCGACTGGTCCATGTTGCTCTCAATCCTGTCAATCATCCCGCCCTGACGGGGACGGAGGCAGCGAGACGGCAGCAGAAGGAAAACGAGTGAAGCCAAAGAGTAAAAGAAGCACGCAGCAAGTGCGCAGAAACTATAGAAACATTTATGCGTTAATGGCGATGAGGTGAAACAGAAGTGTGATATGAGGGAAAT
Organism: Orestias chungarensis; assembly: GCA_032876305.1. Lineage (NCBI taxonomy): Eukaryota > Metazoa > Chordata > Actinopteri > Cyprinodontiformes > Cyprinodontidae > Orestias > Orestias chungarensis. The sequence goes on from JAVLVB010001163.1 coordinate 1,922,103, forward strand.
TCCAAGTGGTTTCAAAGTTTAAGCTGTGGGAGAAGCCAAAAATATATATATTTGTAGCAGGAAGATGTAAAATTTGTGTGACAGATTGCAAAACATTACCTTGCGGCCTTTGGTCTGGTACCTTACAGCTTTTTTTGTCTGTTCCTTCGCCTTCATAATGTGATCCATTGACTGGGATACATTCTGCTCTATGTTATCAACTATTTCCCCCTAAAAAAACAACAACAACATGCATTAATATCCAATTTCAATATTTGTCAAGCAAACAGTGTCCTGGTCACACGCTTTGGGATACACATTATTTTGTAAACTGTGCAATTATTTTTTAGCGCTGATGTATTCAAATGCTTTAGATCACTGTAAAGCGTGAACATAATATTTAGAGCCAGGTTAAGACGCTAAAGATAGACGATGAAATTGCTCAGTGTAATCAATAGTAATATCACTCGCAGAGTGGGTTAAAGAAAAGTGTAACCACAAATGAAGAGGACGCATACAGAGAGGCAATTCATTTTGAACACTGGTGTGTTTTGAAAAGAAGAACAGTGATGAAAGCATTTTAGTCAAAGACTGACTGAAGTGCTACAGAAAGTTAAAAGATTAACAAGTTTATGCTAAAGCTAATAAAAGCCTTCTAGAAATGCAGGATTGCAAGAGTCACTCATACAGAGAAGTGCCTAGATGCTAGGTGGATCATGCTGGATCACTCGCATTTTTATTCCTTTCATAAACAAAATAAAACATATTACCTTCAAACCTACAAATACGTTTGGACATATGATCAACTGGAGACAGAAATTGGAAATGATGTAATCTTGAAGTGCCGATGCGACTCTCTTGTTATCGTTACTGGAGTTCAAACATCTTATAATTGTTCTTTTTTTTCTTCATTTTTGTTTAATCTTGACAGTTTAATTTAGACCCACTTCAGATAAGAGTTGAAATTTGCAACGTAGAGGTGTTTTAGATATAACAAGCAAAAACAAATGAGGATCAAATTCTGCATTTGTTGGCAAAAAGAGAGTTCAATTGTGACCAAAATAAATTCTACTACTTTCTTGGAGCCTTTCTTTATAAATTAGATATTGTTTTTTTTTTACAAAAGATTAAATAAAACAATTCTCATGGGTTACATCTTTATTCACATTACTATTAGTCCACACGCACAAAAAAACAAAGTAATACTGAGGTGTATTCAACCAAATGTAGTTGTGTTGTATTTACAAAGATTCTCACTTTCACCGTTACAACCTGCATGCTCAGTCTGACACTCTGCTACCAAATTATTACAGTTTCTGCCACTCAACATTTTAGGTAAGAGGGTTTGCTCCAAAGTAAGTGACTTAATGCACTTTATTAGGCGCCTTTTTTTTTCCTAAACACTTAGCATACTAAAATGGACCGCCATGTTGCATTTGAAATTTTGTAGAAATGAACATAAATAAATGAACTACATATTTAGCTTAGCTAAGTTTTTGTGTCTAACAAAACCTCCAGTCATATCACTATATAAAACCAAAATCTATGGGTTACAAATTTTTTTTAGTTATGTTTAGATTAGGTTAAGGTAGATTCAGTAAAGGCAACCGGAGATTTTTCATGGATTTTAACTTCATATCACTTTAAAGATGAAGCATATTTATGTCAGTGTTGTTTTGCTCTGGGAGCAAAAATCTCTTCAAACTCCAAACCTAGTGAACATAAAAAGTTATAAGAATAAACACAAGATTCTTACCTCAAACAACCCTTTCTCTCAGAAGGCAGTAAAGAGCAAAAAACAAAAAGGTGGTCATACTCTAGTTCTTTTATTTGTTTTACAGTCACTAAATGTCTCAAAACCTGTCTGCAATGAGTTTCTCATCAACAATGAGGCTTAGTGAGTTTCTTACTACAGTCATTAGGATTCCATGAAGGGAATAACATGGAGATGATGATGGTTGAGCAGATGTGTGAGAAAAGCATGGAGCTGAAAAAAAAAGAAACATACAGATGCAGAATGACAGTCACAGAGCAGCAGAGGAAGGAAGAGGAAAACATCAGGCTCAAAAAAGCCAGACAGAACCAGGACTGATCAGGAAAACGTAGAAACAACTAGCCGAAAGAATGGAAGGGTGAATGGGTTTTGATGAAAAAGGTATTTCTTTTTTTGAAACAATTAGTGTATCCAGAGGAGTTTACCTGGCTCTCCACCAGCATGGCGATGTCTACAAACATATCATGGAGCTCCTTGATGCTACTTTCCAGACGGACGATGTCTTTATGCCTGGATTCAATCTCGCTCAGGGCTTGTTTCGAGATCCCAGAGTCGACAATCTGCAAAGAGGAGCAATTAAACATGACCGTGCAGGCTAAATACACAGCCTAAATAAACTATAAACATCTACAGTATTTTATTAGAACACCTGATTAATGAAAAGTAAAACAATAATAATTGTTCTTCTAAATTAAAGATATTATCATGAAACTTTCTTTGTTATAGACAAGAAACTTGGATTCTGACATCACAACTAGATGTTTACAGGTTAGGCCCATTTTAGCCACGTTTGAAAGTTGGTTTTTATCCTCAGTTAAAACAATTATTTAGAGCAGGAAATGTCTTAATAAACTTAGATATAATCTAAAAATAAGTCCAATTCATCTACAGCAACAGCACTTTATTTTTAATGAATTAACGGAGTGAATTTATTTATTTATTTATTTTTTTTAGACAGCACTCGCACAACACTCACTGTTAAAAAATCAGATGTTGGGAAAATCACTGGGACAGATCATTAATTCCTGATCCCTCCTCATATATATATATATATATATATATATATATCTCAACAAACTTCAGGGTGGGATTTACTTATTTTAAACGCTACTGCTCCATCTACCTCGATGATTAACAATGTTTCCTATTCTGAGGAGCTCCAAATGTTGCTTCCAATAGCGCTTGTTCCCGTCTTCGCAGGTCCAGGAATCCTAAATTGAAATGTGCGTCCTTGAGCAAGATTTCCCTGCTTACTTATCAACATGCTTGAAAAGAAGTCGGAGTGCAGAATGTTCTCATTTTATCAGTGACACATACAGTCCAAGCTACATGATTCCGTCGTGCCAGTAACTGTATCTGTCTCAGACCCTCCCTAGAGTTTTATCAACCTAAATCTAAAACGTGCCTCCTTTCTGAAAATCATGATATTTTGTTTTTATCAGTATACACATAAAAATCCCATGTTGGCATTATTTACTGTCCTTTTTGTTATTAAATAGATATTTTGGAGCTTTGCTTTAAGAGTTACAATGAAAACCCTAAAAATATTATGTTTTGAGCTGATAACAGTGTATAGCACAAGATCTAAACATAATTCCTAGAAAAGACAGTTATTTTTAGCCAAATATGACAAATCTAAAATGTGACTAATTAACAGATATGTAATGGTAACAGTTCATTTTTCAGTTATGTAGTCTTTATTGTTATACATTGTTATATTGATATTGTTATATATTATGGTTTCCCAGTTTTCCCTCCCTTTCTGCAACTGCAGATTTCTAGAGTGTTTTTTTTATATTCTCTGTATCATTCTCTTTCCCTCCAATTCTTTTTACATCGTCCCCTACCCGTCTTGTTTAGTTTTACCTCCAGTTGCTCTGTGTTCATTATACTCGACATAAACCCAAAGGAAATTCTAATAAACTTTTATAAATATATATCGAGTGAAGCAATGCAGCGTAAACCGTAATTGCTCCACTCGTGAAAGGAAAACCCCTCAGGCTTCACATTGACACCAACAACAATACTGAGTTCTATACTCCCAGAAACCACACATTAACAAATACATGCGGTAAATAAAAATATAATAGGCTTTAATCTTTAACAAAACAATAGAAATCCTATTTTTAGTTTAATGACATGACAACCAGAATCCAAGTAATATAAGAGAGGTGTTGAAACAGAATCTGATTTACCTATGAAACACTTACCCCAGCAGTGAAGACAGCAGCATTTCCACTTTCCAACATCTCCTCCAGCTCTTCATCTGTCTTAGCTTGTCCAGCTGGACGGAACAAAGTGAGAAACACAAATCATTATGGGATTATTCTATAGTTTGTTTTCTGTGGATCAAAGTATAACTTACTTATCTCAAGCTGCCTCTGAATCCGTCCTTTACTCCTCTCCCTAAAGTCCACCTGAGCTTCATTGTATTTTGTCATGACCTCCACAAACTTCCTGGACAGCACCGCATGCTGGGGGTGGGGGGTTGGGGGGAACAGAGAGGATGTGAATCGATCCGCAGATCAAGGGAAACAGCTGAGTGATGTTCAATTTTTCCTGTTTTGTACCTTTATTTGCGGATATTTTTGAAAAATATAAAATCCTATCAAGCCGACAATCTCATAAATAACATCTAAGAGCTTTAAAAACTTTTCTTGACAGAAATTTCCTGTAAACCAAAAAACACCCAAGCATAACTTACCTGTGATTTACGTATGCGCATATCGGCCGACACCCTCTCCTGCTGTTCTGACTCCAAATTTCTCTCAATTGCTGGAAAACAGTCCAACTTTCACATTTAAACATCACAGGAATTTTTTGAAAATAAAAGGAACAAAAATTTTGTAAAAGTTTGATTTCTTGATTGTGACATTTACGCCCAAACTCACTCTTGAGTTTGTTTCTTGCGTTGTTTGCCATCTTCTTTATGTCATTGGTCATTGCTTCCAAGTCATCCTGCGTTTCTGAAAAGAAAGAGCGTAGAGGAAAACACATGATACAGAAAAAATAAAGATGCATATGCTTCTATCTTAGCATGCCCTTCTGTGCTTCGATTGTAGTATAGTTAAATTAAAAATAAAATTATAAACATTAACAGTGAAGGAGCTAATGTTGAGATTTCTCACTCTGATCTGACGTGGGAGCAGACAGGATGATCGAGTAAAGCTTTTTGACTTCAGCTACGTTCTCGTCAATTTTGTCAATACTGCTCCTGATGTCTTCAATCTGTACAACAGACGCGCCACAATTGACACAATTGCTGAAGTTAAACCATTAAAGAAAGGGGGTGAGATCTCTGGACGATAGTAACGAATGTAAAAACTGACCTGAGAGAAGAATTCGTCCATGAAGGCTGGGTTATCCACAGCAATCTCCACCTCGTCATCATCCTGATCGCAGGTCTATCATAAACAATAAGAAAATGAACATCTGATAATGTGTGAAAATTATTAGCAGCTGAAAAAATTACTCAGTCTGTGTGGCTCTTTAAACAGACTAACATCTGCTTGGTTCATTTACACAAGTTTTGATTAGTTTTATCAACAAACGTTAACCATGCCCAATAAGGGTAAGATAAAATAAATTCAGGAGGCAATATTAAAAAAAGAAAAATTTAAAACTGACGTCATTTTAATAGGAATATTCATAATAAATACACATATACCCATTTTTTTATTTAAACACCTGCATTATGCATCTGAATCCATCACTTGGTAAATAATCCCATTCATCCATTTATAAAAACTCCACTTTTAAATAAGTGTTTTATAAGTTTACAAATGCTGTGCACTGAAATACACAGTTTATGTTTATGTAAAATGTGTTTTTTTTTCACTAAACGTTTCCTACAATCAGCTCAGATGTATAAAATTAAAGTTTACATTTTCCCATATAGTACTGATTAGTTGTGAAAAAACTGCTGAACATTAGAAGATGGTAAAAAAAAATAAAAAATATCAAAGATTTCCTGTTTACTAAGCTGTTTCCATCTAACTGGCAACTTTTAAAATGTTGCAAAAAAATAGAAATAACATAGGTGTTTCCATTTACTGGTTGGGAGCAAGTTAAGCAGACTATGGCAGGAGTAATTTCAGCAAAAATCACAAATTTCATTCTGTAAACTTTGTTTTAACTCAGCAATGATGCAAAAAAGGCAGACCAAAAGAAAGCGCCTCAAAATTGAACAGAAAATGAATTAAATTAATTTCTACATCAAAGCATAAGACGTCAACTTTTAATAGAAGTTGACTGTCTTTTAAAAAGACAGCAAACATGTTGCACTTAATGGCTTTGTACAGTTTAGATAGGATGTTAGACCTGCTGATCACAGGTAAGAATCCATTATGGTTTCTCCATTTCAACAACTAATCAGGGCATCACCTTTTAAAATTCAATTTCTTAATAAAAGCAGAGATGTTTTGAGGATCAAAACTAACATTTGTCACTGGACAGCTCTAGGTCATTTAGGCCCTTTACCCATACTGTGCCATTCGAGCCCTACTTGCATTTCATACATGTAAACCAATAATTATGTTGTTGGAAAACTGCTCAAATGTAAAATGTGATCAAATCAGTTGTATAATATTGTGTGAAATTTTGGCAGTGTAATAATTTAATTTTTTTGGGTTCTGACCCTCATGGAACCATTTGAGTCATAATGGATTTATGGCATTATGATCCTTGTGCCCAGCATAACTCTGAGCAAACTGGGAGTATTATTTGGGTCATAAAACCACATTCAGTCATCAAAGTCGATGCAAAACCTCCACCAGCTGGGTACACACTGGTCTGAATCTGGGTTAGGTGAACCTTTCTGCTGCCGACGTAAAAGTAGCGTAAAGAAAGATGAAAAATAAATTGGTGAAATGATCAGTGTTCAGTGAAAAGCTATACAAACCAACAATTTTGTCATATATAAAGGCATCTATTTTCAGTGTTCAAAATTGCAGCTGTGTGTCGTGGAAGAGAGTTTTCAATAAAGATGGATCAGGGCATTATGTCTTTCAGTATATTTCACCGTCTCTGTGGATCCGGGTGATTATCATATCAAAGTTTATAAAGGAAAAAAACAAAACAAAACATGTAAAGTTTTAGGAATGAATCAACATGATTAGTCAAGTTTCCCTTAACTGCTGTTTAAAAGTCAAATTAAGCCTGAAGTGTGGTACCTACTAATAAAACCAGGTATTTACATATAAAAGCATAAAAAGGAAAATATTTTTTCCCCCTTCACTGTCTGGATCAGCTGAATGGTTACTATATCCTGAAGTTATTATTTATGTTTTACCATTTTAATGCACTGGATGCGTTACATTAACAATCATCTCAGATTTCTGCTTATACTTGCAGTTGGCAATCACCTGCTTTAATAGTGTTTATGTATTTATAGTTTTTGTTTAACTTATAACTCGATATTTTGACATATTTGTATGCACTAATTATGACAAAACAAATTCCTTCTATCTAAAAACATTCTTTGGTTAAAAAGATTTTTGATTACCGATTCTGAAAAATGTCTTGTTAAGTTTTTATTCATTCCAGATGCCTAAATTTAGAATAGGTATCTGGTCAAACAATGATCTTACCATGGAAATGTTCAGTCAGCACACCATTCAGGAAGGAGATAAGCTCTGTGTTGCACGGATGACTACAAGCTCTGGTGACAATGCTGGCTGTGAGTCGAGTGAAACTCAGCAAGGAAGAAGTCAATGCACCATTAAAAAAAACAGTTTTGTCAAAATTGATAACAGTTTTCAAATGTACTCATGGAAAAAATACATAATAATTGTAGAGAATTTTCTGTGGCTTCGTGAAAATAAAAACTGATAAGTTTACCAGTATGTGCATTGTTGTGCAAGCCAGGGTGCAAAATTGACTGATCAACATCAGCTTTGTCAGGAAGAATGCGCAAAAATTACAGCAAACTAGCGTGAAAGGCTTGTAGAAAGCCCCCAAAACTGATCCTGTCAGTTTAGACAGCACTTTCAAAAGAAATGTGTTCAAACACCTGATTTACTGACCGTACTACAAACAAAAAAAACGTCCTAGATTAAGGAAACAGACAAACATTTGAGCATCTTAACACAAAGCTAAAAAGTGTTGTCTTATTTACAGTCAGAAAGGACTAAAGAAGGTTATTTATCATTTTAAAAGCTGGAGGAAAATATTTGGTTCAACCTACGTGTCACTTCCTGTATGGGGACTTTTGCTTGATACAAACAGTAAAGGTAGATCAAGCCTTTACTGTTTGTGTGTGTAGGTTCTCACAGGGAATATGTTTAAAAAGTACCCAATTTTTTATATTATGGTTAAATATCTACTAATAAGCTAAAGCGAATTGTTTATTTTATATAAGTTCCATTTTCACTATGACAAATTTAAAACAAAGCTCAATTGAGACAATTCAGATATTCAATCTGGAGCACAAACTACCCCCCCCCCCCCCCCCCC